>VXBT01005959.1:365645-420357 GCA_013400235.1 Oriolus oriolus | reverse complement strand
AAGTACCCAATCCTAAACATTAACTAATGGACTCTAATAATCTGACATTTTACCTCCATGCCGAAAAGTTAGCACAATAAATATCAATACTTTTTCCAGACCTCTGATATACAGTATGTATTATATATCCCACTGACAGAGATCCTTAAACACCCCATAAAAATAATTTTTCTATAGGGAAAAGAAAACAAATCAATGGCTTCTGAGAAAAACAAGGCTCTCTCCCTATAAATGAAATGAAACAGAACATTAGACAGTGCTGCCAGACAGGCTTTTACAAAAAATCAGTAAAAGACCGGCAGATGCTGACACCAAAATAGGAATAGGGCACTTGCACCTCAGACATGCTTACCTCTGTAATTTGCACTTCAAGAGACCTTTTTATCTAAACCGTCAAAGTACCTGACAAACATTAAATTTGTCAATCAAAAGTTTCTGATATATTAACTTCCTTGTACCTGAAAGGAAACTGAGGCACAGTATGATTAATCAAAGTTTTCACAAAAACTAAAAAAAAGAAGACATATAAAAGACCCCAAACACTACAGAGATAGAAACATGATTTTAGGTAGCTGACTTTCAGTCCTGTACTTTAATCATCAGTCAAAAAGTTCCTTTGTAAATGAGATATATTTGCCTTCCTAATGAGCTAACAAAGTGCAGCAATCCTGATTATCACAGCACAACAATTACTTTTGTGTTGTGCTGGCATTTCTGCAAGGCTGCTAAGACGAAAAGACACACAGGAAGCCAGGCTAACACTATAACAACCTCTCTTGCACCCTGCTATCACACATTAGAGAATAAGCAGGTTGTTGAGCTAATGGGGCCTATGGAGATTAGTATCAGTTTCTCCTACTATTACTTTATTTTTGAGCTCCAAAATTCCAGCTGTGAGAGAAATATATATCCGTGAAGGAACAATAGAGGAGGCTGATGCTGTCAAACTACAGAGCTTTAAAGTTGCTGGGGGAAGGGAACTTCAATCCACCCCACTCCTACCAGTTCGATGCCGGGGCCAGTGAGAAATGCCCAGCAGCTGTAGAGGGAATGCAATTCAGGAGAGCACCTGAAGAGCAACATGAAGGAATTCCAGCCACTTCAGGCAGCAAAACAGCTTGTCAGCTAGTTAAATGCCCCTATACAAACATATAATGATGCCCCATAACATATAGCGTGGGAATATAAAAGAGGAGTCAGAGACTGCACATGCCTGCAGGGCTGTGATCTTATTGGCATCGTGGAGATGTGGTGGGATGGCTCCTATAACTGGAGTGCTGGAGTGGAAGGATACAGGCTCTTCAGGAAGGATAGGCACGGGAAACCAGGAGGGAGTGTCACCCTCTATGTCAGTGACCTGCTGGAGTACATGGAGTTCCACCTGGGGATGGATGAGGAGCCGTCCAAAGCAGGGGCAGGGTAGCATTATAGTGGGGGTCCAAGAAATATCAAGGTTAATATCAAGGTTAATATCAAGGAACACCTCCTTCAAGCTCAGGAGTGACACATCCTGAGATATTTAGACAAAACTGCCCGTAGGCCTGTATGGATCAACATGGACCTGTTGGAAAGAGTGCAGAGGAGAGTCACAGAGATGATCAGATGATAAGAGTACGTCTCCTAAGAAGACAGGTTGAAAGAGTTTGTGTTTTCCATCCTGAAGAAAAAAGGTTTCAAAGATACTTTATAGCACCTTCCGGTACATGAAGGGGCCTACAAGAGAACTGGAGAGGGACTTTTGACAAGAGAATGTGTGGTAGGACAAGAGGAGAGGCTTCAAACTGAAAGATGGTAGATTTAGATTAGAAATTAGGAAAAAATTCTTTACTGTGAGGGTGGTGAAACGCTAGAACAGGTTTCCCAGAGAAAATGTAGATGCCCCATCCCTAGAAGTGTTCAAGGTCAAGCGGGATGGGGCTTTGAGCAATCTAGTGGAAGGTGTCCCTTCATGTGGCAAGGGAGCTGGAACTAGATGATCTTTAATGTTTCTTCCAACTCAAACTGTTCTATGTTTCTATGAAAATTTTCCCTACCCACTTTACTCAGGGAACATTCATAGAAAATATCTTTGTGCGGATCTTGCAGTCATGCTCCAGTCTGGCCTGAGCAGGCACACTAGCAGGTGTAAGTGCCACATGAATTCTACTCTGTGTGCAAAACTTCTCTGTAACGAGATGCTGCTGGGAAAAATCCCAACTACTTAGCATGTTTCTGTGAACTGAGCACTTACATATCCTTGAAGCAAGCAGAGTGTCTCTGACTGGCTCCCACAAAAACTCTCTTCTTGGGTGCAATCCTTTATGATTAGGTTAAGATCAGAAGGGCTGGAATAATATTTAATTACTTGGGCAAAAATGAAGCCGCTTGTCATCATTCTGCCATGATCAGACAGTAAAAGAAGATTTATATGAGCATTTAAGGTCACTGATGTTTTCTTTACTCCTTCCAGAAAACTATTTTAAAATGCAGGCATTTTGTGGTTTCTGAAAAATCCTAAAGAGTCTAAAAAGAAGTGACGGCTGTGAAGTTGCATCACGGAGATAGTATAATCCTTTATTACATTCTATCATTTTTAGATTAATTTAATCTGTGCTGCATCCTGAAATACTTCAGAAAGTATCATCTTGAAGAAAAGCAGAGAAATCAACTTTGTTATTAGGAAATGATAAATTCTTGTCTCTCTGACTTTGAGGAGGTGCGCTCAGGATCTGTTCCCATTCCAGGAAAGATCATGGCAAATACCTTGTACAGGAATATACCGTGAAGAGGCCTGTGAATATCCATCTTTGTGTGAAAACTGAGACTGGTATCACCACCTAAAGAGTTTTGATCTGTGTCTTTGGCTCACTAGTTTTAACACGTACAGGGAGGGGTAAGGGAGAAAATACGATGCTGGCAGAATATGAGTGAATGTACAGCTGTATGACAGATAACATGCTCTGTGACCGGGCTTTTCAAGCCTGCCCTTAATCTCCTTCCTCACAGACCCACTCAGATTTCCAGCAAAATCTTTCAAACACAGAACACTTGAAGCAAGTTTTCCTGTCCAGTTCCCCCCCCGCCTCCCTTTCCCTCACCAGTGTGTTTCCTTGCTGGTAGGTGGAGAAGGTCAGGGGTAGTCACTCCTCTCCTACATCAGGGGCCATGACAGGGAAGCATCACAGTTTCATGCCACGTTCCCCAGCTGAGGGAGTATAAAGGGCAGTCTGGCTCTCAGTCACTGTCATGGCAGAAAAGAAGAACAACTCGTACTCACTGTCTGTGAGAGATGGGAGCTCTGTTTAGCTCTGGCTTCAAGTCTGATGATCTCAGGCTGCAAAAAAGTAAGACTAGATCTGGAAGGTTTCCAAGCAAACATTGTCTCAGGATTATTGCACCTCACTCGACATCTGTCATTCCCTACAACTTTGCCTGCCCAGAAGTCCTGTGTGGGACAAAATAGCTCTTCCCTGGATTAAAATACCTGGTATAGTCCAAGAGAGAGGAAATTTACTATTTATGTATTGCAGACTTCAACTATTCAGAAACTTTCATACTGTATCTCTCAGTAGTTCAGAGGCAGACATTTCCAGTTACTGTAGAGGGTCATTTTGCCAATAATCCTAATAATATAAGAAAGCCATATTTCCACCTAGTCAATAGAGCCATGTTTGTGAAAACAGAACACTGACAGAAGGGGACACTAGAGGTTTAGCTGTATCCAAATGTGAATGACATTTTTAATCTAAATAATATCAGAATGCATTAGGAAAGATTCCAGAAGGGAACACAGAGAGCCGCAGTGTTAAAAAGTCAGGTGAAAATCTGAACTGAACCTTTCTTTGCCTTTACGTTGAAATTCAGGGATGACCTGTCTGTCACCACACAGTATGCACTTGTCGGCCATCGTCCAGGAAAGAACAATTCTAATATCTGCTGACCATATCAGCTCCATTAAGTCTTGCCCATTTTTGCCCTCATTAGGCTAATGAGATGATTTCAGATTGATGATGGGGGTATGAGATAGAGCCTTCCTTGGTCAGAGCCAGTGTTTTTACAAGCAACAGTAAAAATCAGACTGGCATTCTCACAAAGAGAATATTTTCAGTTCATTTTTCAGGGAGTATGTTGAAGTCAGAGCAATATTCTCTATTTCTGTCACAGCTGTATGGATGTAGGCACTTGCATAATACTATTTCCTTCCAAGAAAATAGGGCAGAAAAAGAAGTGTTCTGAACTAGTATTTATCAGAAAAAAAATAAATGTGCTGTTATACAGGTTGTGAAATATTAGACTGTAACAGTGGGAGAACTGTCTGAGCAGATGTAAATAACAGAGTGCGTATAAAATACAAGTGTGCTAAATCAACGGGCCAGGCAGTAGACTGATGAAGGCCCAGACTAACTTCATTTGTGTTTCTTTTAAATTTGAGCAACTGGAACGAGAAACTCGCCTTCTGTACATGTAGCATAGGTGTATGTTCTGTCTTATGGATGGAGGAAAATATTGATACTTCAGAGACATAATAGCTCTTTAATATTTTCAATTACCTATTGACATTTTGCTTTCATTATAACAGTTGTCTCAGCCATTTTTTCTTCCTTCTGTTTGTCTTTCATATGAGCCCCTTTATTATGCAATCACATTCTGTATTGTATTGCATTATGAACAAAAAATGGCCCATAAAATGTTATTTGAGTCACCAGAAAAGCAGAGTAGGATAAAGTGACCTGCTTAAAAAACAACCATTTTACTTCACGGAACTGCTACAATTGATATAGCAGCAGCCCTCTCGTGTTGAAAAATGCTCCACTCCCAGGTACTGTACACAATGAACACAGGACTGCTTCTGTCCGAAAGATCTTATGTTAAAACTTAAACAACACGTTTCAGAAATTCAATGGCAAAAACATCATGATATTTTATACAGCAAAAAAAATCCAATTTACTTCTAATTCCACAGTTAACCTTCCAAAGCCAACAGTGTTATGTGACTGTACAAGTGTGTGAGATTAGAATTTCAAGAAATTCAGACTTTGAAAGATCTTGAACATTGTATGGTTTATACCAAGCCAAGTAACTTAACACAATACCATGAAAAACTAAAACCCAAGTCTTGTCTAAATATCTGAGATACTTTTCCATCAAGCATGTCTGTTTTAATATACTTGAGCCAGATGAATCTTGCACAGATGAATCCAGCTTTCCATTAGCAGGCATGAAATGTAAACAGTGCCAGGTTTGCAGAATTACTCTGTGGGAAGTGAAATAAATCAGAAATTAAGTTTAAGAAAAAAAGCACCATTTTTGACAAAAGTGCATTGCAACTAGCATTAACTGTATTGGTGGGTCTATAACACTGTACCATTTAGATGCAATCTAAAACATCTGCTGTTCTCTAACTGCTTATTTATGTGGAAGTTTATGAGTTTTGTATGTTAAGTGTCTCTCTTTAAGTCACTTTTTCTTGCAAGATATTGAATGAAAGAAGAATACCTCAATCTTTTAATTAGTACCATGGCCAGAAAACATCAACAAGATGGCCATAGCAAGGCTTTAAAGGAAAGTACATTGTGATAAAAGAAGGCAGTACTATTAACTTTGTGAATTGTAACCAAATGATAAAACTACTTTAAGACATTTCAAAAATGTCTCTGAAGTTGTTAAGTGGATTATATTAGCTGTTATGTTCAGGCCTGACTAGAAAATTTCATACTGGATATATTGCTCTGTATCACTGAGCTTCATGAGTTGGACGTCTGCAGTTACAGGTAGATCCATTTTCTCTACTTGAAGATCTGTGCTTGAACAAAAAAAGATTAGAAGTAAAAAAATATCATTGTCTAAACAGAAGACAACCTCTTTTTCTCCTGAAGAGAACCAACAAAAGATAATAGGCACAAGACTGCATTTGGCACAGCCGTATTTGTCAAGGCATATTTTCAAAGTAATCACGTGATTTCAGTTCTTGTAAAAGCATAAACTGGGCAATCATCCCCAAAGAAATCAGGGAATATATTGTAAAAATCAAATGGACTACAACATCCTTATATTCTCTTAATTTCTGTTCTTGCCCCTTGCTCTGGAGCAAGCCATTTTTATTTCTTGTCATTAAAGAAACTCACTACAACTGAGTGGACAGATCATGGTCAAGGAAAGAGGGCTATTTAAATGTACACAAATTTTGCACAAGGTCAGAATGGGAAAGAAATGGACAGGATAGTTCTTTATTCAATGTGGAATTGAATGAATCCATTTTAAAGCATTTGATTAACAGCTAGTCTCTAAAGCAACAGTGATTAGTGTCTGTCTCTGTCCAAGATAACGGAGAGTAACTGCCTGAAGGACCCCTGGGTAAAAATAAGGAAGAAATATATTTTTATCCAGAAATATCACAAAGAAATATTTATAAACACAGAGCTGAATGTCATCTTTTATTCAATTTTTTTACATATATCATCCAGGAAAACCAGCTACTTCATAGAGGACTGTGACCACTTAAATGTGAGCAATCAGAGATGAACAAAAAATAAGAAAATGAAACAATTTCTGAGTAAATATGCTTACAAGTGAAAAGTGTCAAACTGGTCCCAGTGCAATTTTAAACAACTAAAACAAATATATGAGATTGGAGAGGTAATTCTAAAACGTTGATGTCAAATCTAGTTCACATCTGACTGTAACTGAGCAGGGTTACCAAACAGTAAATTCAGTTTGAATACCAGGGTGATACTGTGGATACCAGGAAAGCTGGATTAATATGTATGTTTCAAAATCATTTGGACTGATAACATTTTGTAAATTGAGTTTATTCACAACTTGCACTTCTGATGACAGTACTGTAACAAAACCTGACTACTTTCCCACTTTTTTCTATATTTATACTTTTAAATTAAATTTTTAATTGCTGCATCTTTGGAATTTCATTAATCCTGATTCAACATTGAACAATGAGATCTCTATCTTTTAAATACTTATGCAGTCAGACCAGAGTAATGCTTGTATCTTTCCAATGTATCCAAATAGAGGCAGAAATCCAATATTTCTCTTCCGGTAAGTGAGAAGAAGAAAAAAATTACACCTGTATTTTTATGTCTGTTGTGTTCTTCCTATGACATTTGGCATTTGGATGTGGCTGACGAAGCAATGCCCACTTCATCAAAACTTGTGCTGACTTTCATTCTTCCTAGTATGAATTCCTGCCAAACAAACACTCAATTCTCCTACTCAAAATGCACAGGCAACAGATACTGGACAGTGATCTCAGAGCTCACAGAGTGCATGTGTTACCCATGGTGACTTTATAGAAATCTGCACAGAGCAGCTCCCCACTGGAACCATTGTCAGCAGAGAGCAAGGGTGCAACAAGAGCATTGTTACTCCAATTTCTGATAAACTCTTTTGATCAGCAAATGGATGTTGTCATTAGCCATTGCTGTTGAAGCCTTAGTAAGAGCTATAAAGTCAAAGAAGGAGATGTCTGTTAAGGGAGAACTCCACTTTTCCTTTGGTAACCATGGGAATAGAGCCCGGGTGGACATCTGTGACTAAGCAATTTGTAAAGACTCCACATTAGCAAAGCCTCTTAATCTGGGACTGGCCAACTGAAAAAAGTGTATGACACTGAAATTTGCCACTGGGATGTGCTGCTGATCTTTTTTAAAAATGTAATTAGAAGACACAACTGGTATCCATCTACTTCTAAAGTCTGCACAGCACAAGTACCCATTTTTAAGATCACATGCTGAACGTGAAATAAAATTTTTGGGGTTTAGGCTTCTGTGTTTTGGAATCTGAAGAAGAGTATGCAAAAGACCACAGTAGCAATCATTTCAGAGAAAGAACCTGAATGATTTACATTTTTGTTTGCATAATCTCAGAAACAGAACTTGGAAGCATGAAAATAAATGAGATGGGGGAGAGGGAGAAAAATATCCAAAGAAAGAAAAGAGGGCACAAAGAAGAGATCAGTGCAACTGAACATGTACATGCAAAGAAGAGTGTTGGAAAAAAGTAAGGAGTTGAAATGACAGAAATTAATTTGCTCAACAATCCTTCATGAGGCAAGACTGGAGGGAAGGCCCAGAAAGCAAAAGTTCCCTCACAATTTTGTCTGAATTCTGAGTTCAGTCTCTGCTTTGTTTGCATGTAGAAGCAATTTTAGTTCCATTATTCTTAGTTTCGGAGGACCGACTCTTACTTAACCCAATCTTTATTTAGGCAGGATGGCTAAAGACTTCAAAGAGCACTCAGGCTCAACAAAAATCTGAGCAAGGGGATAATGATGTGATCTTCTGTTTGTTTACATCTTGTGATTAGTTGTGAGCTGGTAGTACCTAGCTGGCAGAAGGAAGGCTGTGGGACAGAATCACCAGGCATTAGGGGAGACGTGTGAGTCGGCTAGCATTGACTCTGACAGACATGGGGGAAACTTCTGGCAGCTCCTTAGAGAAACTACCCGTGTAAACCCCCTGCAGCCCCCCTGCTACCAAACCCTCGTCATGCAAATTCAATTAGTATCAGGTTATAAAGTGGGCAAAGCAAGTACATACCCCGAAAGTTAAAAAGTATTATGACATTTTGAATTACTCGATTTTAAAAACAAACAAGAAAGTCAGATTTTAAATAAAAAGTCTGAATATAAAATAAAAGTTCTTCACTGTGGCATCTTCAGGTGAAAAAACAGCTAAAAAAGACGTATTAGCACCATATAAAATATGAATTGAATGCAACCTGCTGGGCCACTGATCCATGTGGTGTTGCTGGCAATTACATCATATAGCTCCCTCTGTGAAATGATTGTATCATCTCTGCTGGATGCTTATGAAATATGACATCATCCTCAGAAATTAGATCATGCATAACCCTGGTTATCAGACCATTACAATGACATTATATGCAGAAGCGAATCTGCAAAAATTACCTTCTTCGCTTCATCTATTCATCTTCACCTAAAATATACTTAGACTAGAAAGGAACATATTCTTGAAGTGACTGAAGGAAGGCAAACCTGGGTCATGCCCAGTCTCTATGCAAATTTTTCTAAATCACCCTAAAATACTCGTCAAACTTGTATTTTTTCTCCCAGTCTGTTTTATCAAATATACCTCATTCATAGCCCTTGAATCGTCACGTCTACAATATTATTTCTACATGTTAAGCGAGGCATTTTTGCTCCTCTTAGATAAAATGTAGCAGACAGCAGCTATGTCCTTCCTACCCTGTCTCTAACTTGTTTAGAAGTTCTATTTGATGAAGTAAAAAACCCGCTTACAACACTTTAAGTTCAATGACTCTGTTGTGACTGTTCATGCTACCAAGGTGTTTTATGATATTAACAGAGGCTTGATTAAGATTATGCTTGGATCAGAATTGGTATGTGCAATATTTTCAGAGAATTATTTTCCTTGTGATACAGATAGTTATTTAGATTTCTTAGTTTGCTTCAGCACAGAAAAATCCCAGCACACAGCACAACTGGCATTCACTAAAACATTATCAAGGGCCTAATTGTTTGCTGGTTTAAGTGCCATTGAATCATCCAGTCCAAACAAAGCTTAGTTTAGAACTACTGAAGAGATGATATCCAGGACTTTGACCTACAAAGAATAAACTGGACTGTGGCCTTTTGTGTCAGATTGTTCTAACCCGTCACATCCTGATTATATAATTACGCCCCTTCTGACCAAAGTAATTAATTTGAATCTAACTGAAAGTTAGATTAAGGAATCAAACATGAATGAGTCAATAAATATAATAAAATGTGTTACAAATACAGAAAAGAAGGGAAATAAGAACAAAAGGATTTTAAAAATGATAATACTTAAATGGCAAGAGAAAAATAAGCAGATGAAAGATGAAACTGCACAGTAGGACAGGGGCTGGAAGTATCTTGGGTTTCCCAATTCATCATCCCAAAGAGGAGGTCGAAGAAAGGGTTGACAACAACTGATTAAACTCACTGAATAGCTGTGTTGCAAATTCCACATCCTGTGCAGGCTCATAAGAGCACAGAGCTAACTAGTCAGGGGACACACAGAGAATTAGGTAGGAGAAGCTGGAGGGCTATCACTCACAAAGCTGGTGTTAAGCAATGGAAATCCTTTTCAAACATCAACAGTTCACTCTTAGCATATGTCACATATCTAATGTATGTGTCTCAAGACTCCCAGACAGCAAGAGTGACATGCAGCAACCAACATATGCCTGGCACTTTTCAAGTACTGACATACTGAGTGAAACAGCAAGTACAAGGTGAAGAACAGCATGAGAGTATTAGCATCTTCCATTTTCCGGGAAGCTGGGAGTGAGAGATATTCTGTAGTTGCCAAAGGCAATATCAGCTTTACACAGAGGCTCTAAGGCACACAGGATGTGCGCTACGCGTACTACTGAAGAAACCACAGAAAATGCAGAGCTGGATGTCTAGCCAGGTACCAAAATACTTAACTGACCACCTCCACCACCATATATTTTATTTGTTTGAATGTGAAATTGTAGAGGTGCTGGCTGAGTCATGACGCCTCTTTTTACAAGCAGTTACTGTGCCAGCATACAGGTGGATGAACTCCACCTATAGAAATGGTACTAGAGGAGATCCTGAGAGCTACAGACTAGACTGGGAATTCTGGTTTCCACTGCTGTTAAGATGGTAGTGGTTATAAAAGAGAATAACATCACTGAGAGCCCAAATTGACAGGGACTACTGCAAAAAGAGTCAGCACAGCTTCTGTAAAGTGAAATCTTGCAACATTAATCTGCTTTTACTTGAACAGGAGGTACCTGGACTAAGATAACACCTTCCCAACTAATATATTTGGGTTTTTTTAAAGTCTTTGGTAAGATTCTACGTCACAGAATATGAAAGAAATTAAGCCGCTACCAGATGTGGTGAAAATGCTCTTTTATAGACTGGAAGCTGGTTAAAGAGTAGGTGCTACACAGAGAGGTTACTGGTCTCTTTTCTAAATTTAAAAGAATCTTCAGTCTCCCAGAGATCATCAGTGTCTTGGAGAAGGAAATAAACAGTAACATTTCCTGGTCTGCAGGCACAAGGCCACCTAAGGCAAAAAGGTTGGCAGGTGAACTTCAGCGTAGACAGACATGAAGTAATGCACCTAGAAAAAAAGAATTTGAACCCTGTGTACATGGTGCTGACATCAGAACTGATATTAAATCTAGTGAAAGAGATTTTAAAGCAGCAGAGCTGACAGTTCTCTGAATCATTGAGTCAGCCTGCAGCGGCAGCCAAAAAAGTCTGCGAAATCTTGGTCACTCCCAGGATGGACACTGTGGACAAGAAAGGATGTCAACTTGCTGCTGTACAAAAGCTCTGCTGTGTACACACTGAGTCCTGTGTGTCATTCTGTTCTCTGCATCTCAAAGAAAGGTGTAGTGGAGTTGGAGAGGGTGAAGAAAAGGACAGTTAAAATAGCCTATGATGAGAAGCAGCTGCTTTATAAGGAGTAGAGGCTGAGAATCTTCAGAGAGGCTAAGCAGGAGAGAGGATGTGAGCAAGGTTTGTAAAATAATGAAGGCAATAGATCAGCTGAATGCAGGACTGTTATTTGCTAAATACTGCATACTAAACTGGATTGAACTGTTGGAGTTAAGTTTATACTGAATAAAAGAAGGTATTTTTTTTGTGCAGCAGATAGTGTTCTGAGCACAGAGACTGTGGAAGCAGACAGTATCAGCAGGATTTAAAAGAGGTTAGATAAATTCATAGACAGCACATCTGTTAAGGGGTACTAAAAGGACTAGGCAGGAATGCAACAACTTTAACTACTCTAATACAGCACTACCAGATGCCATGGGAGTGTAAGGAGAGAGATCATAGAAAGAAGTCAAGCCCATGTACTCTCCCTTGAAAGCATTCTCCTTTGCCACTTTCAGAAACAGAATACTGGTCTTTCCATTTTCTTGGCTCCTAGAAGTTAGATACAGCTCAGTGGTACCATGCCTTGGGAGACAGATACCCAGCCCTTGCCAAAGTCCCAAAGCCCCAGGCACACATGGCTAGGTTTCACACAGACTCATAGCTGCCCAAGCTGAAAAATATTTAAGAGATGCTGACAGAATTAATTAAAAACTAATACAGCAAATGCTGATGATACCAGCACAGAACTGAGTTAAAGCACAGCATAGCTTTTATACCGACACTGTCCCACGCTTGTCTGACTCAGACGACAAATCAAACTGTATTGTGTCTGCCTAGAAATGATCATGTAAAGTCTATTTCGGAGAAAACTAATGGGAGCAGACCAATGCACAGAAAAGTAAAAAGCTAATAATCATACAATGACAGCCAAGGTACAGTGCCCAAGCTTGCTCCTTGGCCCACTTTTGTGTAGTGACACACTTGCATTCACTGGTGTTGAGTTGTTCCACCACACACACTGAAATGGGGCCAGAGCCAAGAATGACTTTTCCCTGGTCACTACGCTCTTAACTACAAACTTAAGAGTGCTGCTCATCCTGATGTAGCACAGGCTGCATTAACATTAGTGAAGCTGGGTCCTGCTAGCAGAGTCATGAGGGCAGATGGGAGCCCAGCAGGGTTATATCTCCTAGTTACATGCCTGAGGTCTGCACAGGCTTCTTCTGGAAGCTTTCAGCTTTGTGTTGTTTTTACTAAATTTTGTTGTAGAAGAGCTGGCAGCCTACAGGAGCTGCACTGCATTTTTGGCTTCAGCATAGGCACATTTGAAGCAGAAAAGGTGGTAAAACCCACTACGATCACTCACTATGCCAGTAATTTATTTTGCACAAGTCCCCTTTTCTATGCATACACTTAAAAATGTAAACAGGAAAAGGAAAATATTGCTTGTTCATTTCAGCCAGGAAAGAAACTTTTCCCTGAAGTTCTTCGACAGTGGTTTTCTTGGCACAAATTTTTGCCACATTTGCTGGCAACTGATTTGCTAACAACTAGAAGCTGTCACATGTAGAAGGAATGGACTCCCTCCACCTCATGACCAGCAGACATTGATTCTGGGCTTCATTAAAAATCATTCTAATCTTACATAACTTTAGCAGTGAGCACTAATTGGCATCAATTCATGTGAGTGCCTAAATCTTCAGAAGTACCTGTTGCACTGTGTTTCTATATGTTTTAAGTTCCTTCACCTGGCATGGCAGCAGCATCAACTTACAAATTGCAGTTCTGTGAGGTTCAAAGAAAACCTTTTATTTAAGAGCAAAACAAAGAAAACTTAACAAGCTGCTGTATAAGAAAGACAGAGCATTGTTTTTGACAAGGAAAACCTCACTGTATATGGGGAAATCAAATTAGTTTACAAGACATCCCCAAAATTAGTCAAATTGCACAGAACAAGCCCACAGATAGGGGGCTCTGCAGGACAGGAAATAGGAGAGAGACTTTTTCAAGCAGACTCATAAATCTAACACGATGTTTTCATGCTCATATCACAAGTACAGTAGACCTTGTCCCTCTGTTCAGATGATAAATGATGATAGATATCCTTCTTAATGCATTTATATATACTTTTTTCCTCTAAAATAGAAAATAATTTACCTGTAGGCAGTTTAAATAAGACAACAGTTTAACTGATTAACACAACTATGCCATATAACCAACAATCCTGACGTTGCCATAGTTAATAGCAGACCAACAGCTCAATCTGTTTATAGTACTTTTTTTTTTTAATCACAAACTTTGCAGCCTCTCTATACTCTGCCATTCTACTGTTCTGTATATTACAGTGTGAAGTCAAGAACCTTAATGATGCTCAGTGCTGCACCAGTGCAGAGGATAACTGCAAATCTAGGACACTAAATGTTTAAAATCACTTTCCTTCTCAGACTGTAGCAAATACCCTTTAAACTTCTTTAGCTAATGGTGGTATGGCCTGTTTGGCTCTTATTAGTAAATCTCTTTCTCTAACATTCAAGGACTAAGTGTGCTGGCAGTGGGCCTCTCAGTGGCCGCAAGACACAGCAGTATCACGTCTACCTCAGCTGAGCACACACTCCACGGACACTGCTCAGTTCCACCATCTGGCAAGTCACCAGATACCTGAACTAAAATAAATCTCCACAAATCCTCCTCTCCTTTCCATACCAAATACCACCTCAGCCCCCTTTTCTGATTTGTAACTGTCCCATGCCATTTCTGACCCTGCAAAGCATCACTGCATCATCCTTCACAAAGAACACCTGCTTCTTCCCTCTCCCTCTTTCCCTCCTCTTACTCAATATCATGGCACGTTTTTTCCCTGCAGCCACTCTAACAGACTGGCTTCTTCCTGACCACTCAATGAATGACTTTTTTGATTATTCACACACACACACATACACTCCTTCTCTTTGACACGAATATTTGGTATTGCCCTCACCCAATCCTCTCTTTAGCATATTAGCCTTTCTTACAAACTCAAAGTATTCTCATCTGCCATCCCCTCAATGATGGCTATCCACACAAGACTTTTCCTCTATGGCTCCTGTCATATCACATCAAATTCTTAAGACCAGGCTGTCTTTGTCTCCTTTCACTACTTTTTCCTCTCCAGCATTCACTCCAGCTGATGTTTTAGCTCCCTGTTACTCTGCCTGATGGACATCTCTTTCCCTCTCTCTCAAAACATAAAAATCTTATCAGCTCTGCAGAAAGCAGGAAGGTTTGAATGGCTCATCAGGTGGGGCTGTGCCACATACCCACCTGAGCTGCAACCTGATGTTCTCTGTGCCTGTCAAGCTCTCACTCATGTCATGCACAAACAGGGTTTCCGGGCAATAGACCAAGCTTCCCCATCTGGATATTCTTCCCACAAGTAACTGACTTCTGACGAAGTAGCAAGAGACTCTTTCATTCCCTAATCCAAGCACTTGACTCTGTCCGGCTCCTCCTGCAGAAGAAATTGCGCCAGAAATGCACAGAAGGATCTGAGGAGAAATAAACATGAGTCAGCTTGGATGGTCAAAAATCAGTTAATGATACAAGACTTTTACTTGTAGTTGTTCTGAAAAGAATGTATTGGTATGCTTTTTACTTATAATGTGTGCTTTATAAGGGACAGATTTCTTGTGTAGCAAATTTATTTAAATATATATAATTTGGTGTGATACTCTTTCCTCCCTCAATGTAGTGTGTGTGCATCTCTCATTACAGTCCATAGTAATTCTTCTGTTTTTATCTTGAAATCTGAGTACTCTATCACATAGAGATTAATCCATTTTATTTGCCTTCTGGTTATAGCTTTCATATCCCTTTGTCTTCTAGGAAAAATGTACTTCAAATAACACAAGTAAAACATCAAATAGATAAGACAACCAACACGACCCATTGGAAGGAGGGAAAAAAAACACCCCAAAACCTGAAAAAAACAACACAGGAAAGAAAGCATTTAATACCTGGAATACTGAGGAGAAACAGGTCCACTTCACTACCTGCAGTTTGGAGATGGCTACTTATATATTACTCTATCTAGCAATTTATTTGTGAAATGTCTGTTCACAGAGTGGGGAGATATCTTAGTAAGAAGTTAATGAAGTAGAAAGATTGCTTAATATATTCAAATAAATATTTATTCAAAGGAAAAAGACAAGATAAAATCCATTTCTTGACTAAGATATTGTTGGCTACTTAGAGACAGGAAACAGCTTAGGAGGGGATGTATTTTGCTAGCATTTTTCTCCCTAACATGCACAAAAATTGCAATGAGATGTGTTGATGGCCTGCTATGTTTGTAGAAACTTTTGACTGCAACATTGCCTTTATAGAGAGAATTGTCCAGCCACTGACGAGTTGCCAGTTATTTGTCAGTCTATCAAGCATTACCTTGAAAAACATTCTTTTTGTTTGATGAAAAATCCAATTTCGCACCAACATAAAAAAGTGTTCCTTTAAAAACACTTCACATTTAAACCCATCCTTTGAAAGAATGGCAGCCACTACTGGGTTGTTTTTATTTTTTTGAGGTGTACGGTGAGAACATCCATTCTTTTGTTCAACAGACTTCTGAGAACTGTCTCTGATGACATTACCAAGCTGATGACCTAAAATGTGAACTATTATCGAATTTGCTGTAAGAAGTTGTAGTTACAAGTGGTTTTGCATCCAATGTAACAAGGTGTTTTCTGTTCTGGAAAAGTATTATCTCAGTGCACTGCTGCGTTTCTGTTATTGCCACAAACAGATAGTGCAGGGGGAATTCTGGATAGGATTACATCTGCTAGTAAGACCTGCGCTGTTCCCTGTACAAATGTGCCTTGTCTCAAAATAAAGAGAGAGGAAGGAGCTTTTCAGATGCACATTAATTAAGCCTTGTTATCAGTCGAGCAGGCTATACTACCTGGAAAGTAGGAGCTGATTTGCAGCTCATGATACAGTTCAACAGAAATCAAATACCCATTCGGATGAGTTGATACACACATTCACTGTAGTGGAAAGATCTCTCTCCTCTGGCTTACTATGGATGTGACTTACATATGTTCAGGAATCAGCTTTTTATATCTGCTTGCTGTACAACACAGGCAAGCACAGCTATGAAAAGCACTGTGAAACTTTATTTCTGATTACATTATTTCCCTTCTCTATTGTCTTAGGTAGTACAACATTGATCTGAAGAGCAGATCAGACAGAGGTGCCTGGATAAGCAGTAGGAAGAGGAGGTTTCTGATCTCTATCTTATCTTTTTTGACTCCATAAAAGAACACTCAGATTAGTTGATTATGGAAATTTCCTAAGAAACAGTGTTGAAAAGGGTAGGGAATTATTGCTTTCTCATTTCTGGCTGCTCGAAACTGGTACATCAGAGCCAATATCACAGGTGTGTGTCAAAGGTTACTCCAGCTGACCTACCACTGCCATCTTTCAACCTTCACCTTGATTATGCAGGAGACAAATAAAATCGACTTCCAGTCTGCAAGAAAACATGACATATATGATGAAATTGGAACAATTGGATTGCGCGGTAAAACTGCTCACATACCAGTAGACTTGAGACCTGGATGTTCTTTGGGAGACTTGTGCAGTCAAGTCATTAATCTGTGTTAACATCTCATCTCTGAAATACTGACCCTGGTTTGAATCAGTGTTTCTAGAAAAAGGATTGACTCTTCCATAGTTTCATTCTGATTATTTGGCTTAGAAAATAACTGCTTTAAACAGGAGGCTTTATGCTTGTCTGGGTAAATTTCGTTCCAATTTTTATTTTGGCCACAAGTCAAAGATAACAGCTGTACACTTGTGGGTTCACCGAACTTTATGTGCTTGTTGGCTGCATCACCAACTAGAGGGAATAACCAATAATTAGAACATTTCGGGTCATCTTGAGAAGAACAGAGTTTTCCCGTGTTTGGAAAGGTCATGTGACCTCTTTTTCAGATGTTCCCGAATGTGAAGCTGTCAGACACAGAGCACAGAGCTGCATAAACAAATAAAATAGCCATCACTGTTCAGAGACCAAAAGAAAACAACATGAGGATCCCCATCTAATGATGAATATCAGGCAGAGACTTTTAGCTACATTTAACAATTTTAACTCTGTAAACTCAAAGTAGACCTAAGGAGTATCAGCAGAACTCAGACAGGCATTATTTACACATAGGCAGCCCTGGTCATAATGATTTTCAGCACAGCATTACAAGCCTTGGTTTCTTTTTCTGTTTCTTTTTTTTTTTAAAAATTGAATCAATACAGGTTTACATAAATATATGTTCCTGTTTTCCAATTGTTCCTGCAACAGTGTTTATGTCTATCCATTGACTACAAAAACAACAATAAATGTAGTAGGATGAAAGCAGAAAGGAGAAGAAAATAGACATGACTCAGATTAAATGGCTTTAGGCGTGTGCAAATTTTTTATTTCTGTTAGAAGTAAATATTTTTTGGCACTTCGAGATTATTATAAAGAAAAATAAAAAGCACCGATCTTTGGAAAACCTATCTATGTGCTTTTCTTGTTACTAACAGCATATTTCCTAATATGGAAAGGAATGAAAATAATTTTTGTGTCACATCTTTTAGTCTCCAGGTATCCTAAATCTGTTTGTAGAAGTCCTATCTAGTAGTTCACGAGTTCATGCTGTAGATGGGTAATTCATTTGACAATATTGGAGACCTTATGCATAGTAGACAGCACACATTTGCAGGATTGAGTGAGAGGAGAATTCTTGCAAGGCTACTACAGTTATCATTTTTATCACTGCAGAATAATGCCCTGGGAGCTGTCAGTTACAATTGGTGTACCATTGGAGAAAGGAAATTGCTTGAACATCACTTGCTGCAACCAAAGGATGGTACTGCTGAGAAGGTGCTACCTTCTACCCTGCTATTGGTAGGTACCGTGATTCAAATGCCAGTGAGGACCTGCAAAATGCAGAGTGCTCTGGGTTCCTTATGCTTTGTGAAATTTCCCAGCACACATGAGGTTGAGGCTAATACCATAAAACATGGGGATTCTCACATATTCATATTTGTGTGTTCTTCTAAGATAGGAAAGTTCTTAATTCAGGTGATTGAGCCCAGCAATTGAAGCTTCAGCCTGAAATCCCATGAATGTCTAGCCCACCAGGCTACTAAGCATTTGAGGAAATTGAAGGGTTTTCTAGTATCTCTTATTGGAACTGCTACTTGCTATATGTATAAATAAATATCCTTCAGAACAAGTATCTGATCTTTCATCTCCTGTACCCAAAAGCAGTGCTGAAACTAGTCTCTTTCATTCTCCTTTAGTGCATTATCAATATAAAGTGGAACTCCTCTGAAAGGAAGGATACATCCAGAGTAGTTGAAACGTGTGATGATCAAGTCACTCGTCTAAAAATGAAAAGTCTGCAGATTAAATTTTTCTTCTGAATCACACAGAACAGCATCTTCACACTGATCTCCCACCTCATTCTTAAAACCTCAGGCTACCCGCTGTTCTTGTGGGTAAAGAGCTTTCCTGTTTTGATCATAAATTCCACCACTTTGGAAACTAAACTATGAATACCTGCAATTTAAGAATTATTACCTCCAAAAACTTTCCATCAAATAAAATTTCCCATTGGAAAAGTGCTGGCCAGTTCAATTTATGACAACTATAACTTCACTGCTTTATATTTTAAACAGACTACAACTGTGCTGACAAATTATACACGTTACATGTAAGTGCAGAGTTAAGTCCGTTGTTTACAGGATGCTACTAAAACCCACTGCCGAGGCTATCGGATTTGCATTCTGCTCTCAGGTTATTCCACAAATGCCTTCTGTATTTCTTTGTGAAACTGCCATTGAGTATATCCTTGTGGATAATTGGTTGATTAAACCAGTCTCCAAAGTTTGAGTCCATGAAGGACCCAAAAATGCCATAAAATACATAGAATTGTGATAATAGTTGCCTGAAAGTCACCCCCCAATCTGTATTTGTGACAGTTAACTCTCAGATTAACACTGGCAAGACACTGCCCACCTCTCGATTTGTTTTTGAGTGCTAAGTCTTCAACACTGTATAACTGATTTGGTAGTCTACAGAAAACTTGAGCCATGCAATTCCTCCTTCTGCCTCTCACGTGAGCTTTCATCTTCTCTGCTGGTTTCTTTTTCAACCAATTGAAAGTGAATAACTATTCACTAAGACTCCAGGGGAAGAGAGTGAGGAGAATGAATCTGGATAGAAATAGGCAAAATAACAAATAAATATACCTAAGGCAGCCAATTCCATTTAGAAGCATTAGCCTGCACGATTCAGCTTTTAAACAGCAGTTTCTAGGTGCCTGCTTGTCTACAAATCCTTGATAAGAGGATGGGAAAATTAGTTTTGCAGAAGTCTGTCAGTCTTTCAATAATATTTATGCCTAAGACTACAGCCCTTCTGAAAGCCCTCTTGAACAGCAAGGCAGGGGGACAGTTGTTCACTAACCTCTGCACAGACCAGAACGTGGAGAGCATGAGATTTATGGGAATTAATTTTGTATCCTGAGACAAGTCTAAAAAGCTCAACCTACATAATTAAATTTGATATTGAGGTTACTGAAGAAAAGACATGCAACAGGATTCCATCAGGATATATTGCTAATGTTTATCAGATGCTGGAGTCTGTGTCTCAGAAAAATTCTTTATTACTCATGCCAGCAGCCTCTTAGTAAAACAGGAGAAAGGTTCCTGCTGTACTGGAGGCAACAATTCTGCTGAGATGCTGCTGGCTGGTGCTTAAAATGCAACAGTAGGAAATATTGGGTTGGATGCAAGATGAACTTGAACTTGTTATACAGCAAATAAAAGTCACTTTTGATTCAGTCTAGATCAATGCCATAAACCACTAATTATTACCGGAGCCACATGTGTGGTCATACACTGCCTTTCTTCGTCCAAACCGCATCCTTAGAAGG
Organism: Oriolus oriolus; assembly: GCA_013400235.1. Classification (NCBI taxonomy): domain Eukaryota; kingdom Metazoa; phylum Chordata; class Aves; order Passeriformes; family Corvidae; genus Oriolus; species Oriolus oriolus. Next base: position 400,044 of record VXBT01005959.1, on the reverse strand, counting down.
TACATATACTGATCAAAGAAAGAACTGTCATTAAAACCAGATAGCTCTTCCAGTTTCTGGAGATAGTGGGAAGGAAGAACTGTAAATATAACTCCACATTTATCAAGAGAGCAGCATTATTCCCCTGTTCATCTCTTCTTCAGTTTAAATATTTTTTTGATTTTTTTTTTAAGTGTTGCCTCATTTCCCAGTAGTGTAATATCCATAGAACATTTGTGGAGCTTTAACATTTTGTTATAATTAAAGGGATTTATTTTGCTCACAAAATGTCGAGATGCGTCCATGACTCCTAAATCTGCTGAAAAGTAGAGCTAAAATATTGGCCTCACTGAAGTCAGCATTATTACTACCGTAAAGAGAAACATGTTTCCACCTAATGAGAGCAGAGCCATGCATCTTCTAAAAGGGCAAAGTACTGTATTACCAAAACAGAGATAATTCATCAGTGATTTATTTTTTTTTATGATCTCTAAGTTATTATCTAGAATACAGTAATTTATTCTGGTCATTTGCAATCAAGAAAAAACTGCGACTGGTTCAGACATTAGGTGTTAGGATAAAGGCTGAAAAGGCAAACCCTTTCAAAGAAATTTGGTTTTCTTTAGCACAGCAAGATGAAAGCTGTGAGACAACGTCACCTGTTTCTGAAAGTGCATTGCAAAAATGGGAAGGCAAGACTAGTTAAATTAAAGGATGAGCCTGGCACAGAAACTAACTGTGTAAACACAATTAAGCTGTGAATTAGGGAAGGGTTTCTAACCTTTATAGAAATGACATTTTGAACAGCCATTCAGTAGTAGAAATGAGATTAAAATCCCAGTTTCTAATATGGAACTCGATAAATTTATAAATTCATGTGTGCAGTTGCTTGAAAAAGTAGAAGCCTTGATTTATGACCTAGGAGATTCCTTTCAGACCGATGTAAAACATTAGTATCTCATGGCTATAAAAATACGTTCCTGACAGACAAATTTTCTGTGATTTTGATATTCTAGTGCATTTGTGCGTATGTTTATTAATTTAGGAACTAGCACAGATTTAGTAGTCCTGTAAGTATCAAAAGAGGTATAGCAGTTCTAAAAGTATTTTTATGACAAGATAATAAAAAAAAGAAGCCAGAGAAAAAATTTAGGATGCACAACTGTTTTGTGAGTACTGAAAACCCTTCATGCTTTAGCCACTGAGTAAACATTCTGTACAACACAAGTATCAGTCCAGTTCAAATCTAAGTATGTCCCATCTTATTGTGCTTGGGTATATGCAATGAATTTTTAATGTGTTGTTTGCTTTTGACGAAGTAAAGTTTAGCGTAAGGCTTTTCTCAGTCAAGTGACAAACCTCTGCAAACTAGGAAAATTTCCTTTCAGTGATCTTACTAATGAAGGCTCATTAAGTCTGTGGAACTCTCCCCATACAATTCCCTGCCATGGCATTTTTTGATCCTGGGGACTGAAATAGGTTCCTGAGTCATGGGCAGAGTTGGGGGAGCCAACTGGTGTGGGCAGGGACAGGTCTCCAGGGCTCTGGCACTGTGTAATTTCTCATACTTTTTCTGCCCTTGAACATCTGAATGCAGGTGAATGAACAGGAAAACAGAAAGCTATGACTCAAATTCTTTTTGTGCACTGGTGTGAGTAATCAACACTGAGGAATTACTGGGAAAAGCCTTGTTTTTCTCTTTTGTTTGCATACAGCAGCAGAGAATGCCAGTCAGATATTGTGTTTGTCCCCCGTGGTCTCCTAGCTTCTAGTTCCACCTTTGTGCCCTCAGAGACATTTTTTTTCACAACTTTTACAATCTGGACTGCTAGAACCTTCCTAACTACATATAATCTTTAGACTTTTCTGATCAGCAGAAGAGCTCTGCTTGTTTAGCTTGAATGAGATAGGTATTTCCTATATGTTTCTTGGAAAAAGAAAATCTCATCAGTGTCTCTTGTCCAGTTATGAACCACTCCTTCTCCCGAATTTAGCACTGTTTTAAATTTAAAAGTAGTTTTCAGAAACTGGTAATGAAAACTTACTTCTCTGCACTTCAGTGGGAGTCTTTTTATGAGCACTCTTTTGTTTACCTGCTCCTCTTGCATTGTCAGATTCCCTGTCCTGTCGTCAGATCAGGGAATTAAGCAGCAGATCACATTTAATAGATTTTGACAGGCCTCAGTAGCTGGTACCTCCTACCGTGACAGCCCCAGAGACAAACACAAGGCTATGACAAGGTTTAACATCTCTGTGTTTAATCACTAGAGCTCACATAATTCCACTGCCTACTTGACATGAAACCACTTGTGTGATAAAATAATATGCTTAGTTAAAGATTGAAAAGAAAAATATGAACCCCTTCCAGAGTAATTTTGGAAAATGCTTTCACATATATCCTATACATCTCACTTTTTCCTCATGTAGGAATTCTTTCATCCACAATTTGCTTGAACTTTGGCATTGTACACCCCTGGATTCAGAGAAGCTAGCCAAGGATTTCTGCATCCTTTAAGTCAAATTTCAACAGTCCCGCCCCACCTTGATGCTGTGCTGCAGTGTAACAGTAGAAAAAGTAAACCTTTGTGAGATGCTTTATGCAGAAGGCTTTGAAACCAATTGTACACCCTAAACTTCAGAAATAATTTCTGTGTTTTGAGCAGCCTCTTCAGGGAAGAGCCATTTTGTTGGCCATTGCCGAGCGCCTGTGCCAACCAGTGGCTTTGGTCAGCAGGTCAGTTAGAGGCACACTCCATTAACTCAACACAGCAGAGGCACATGGGTCAGATAATAAAGAGTTGGGCAGGAGGATCTGTGAAGCACTGAGCCTGATTACACATCAACAAAGAAAAAATGTCTGTGGGAATTTAATTTCTTTAATTGAAAAAAGAGTATTTCCCACTCACTCAGGATGCAACCTCAAAATATGACATTTACTTTTAAATGGTTAAAAGTGTCCTTTGCTAGCAACACTGAGCATCTTCCCACTACTATCTTTTAGTCAGCTGTAAAAGATTGTCTTTTGAAAGATATTAAAAACCTACTATTAGAATTTCTGGTTTCCAGTTGTTTAAAATGCATTATTTAACACTAACACTCTCCTGGAAGTGCACGGTAGTAGTAAAAATCCCCCCATATATCTAGATATATATGATAGCTGGAAAAAGCTATTTATAAATCTGACACTTTTATGAAGCCATAGCCACCTATTTTGGCAATTATGATGTCCAGTGAAAAGAAATGCACATCCTTTCATATGAAAGAGAACAGAATTAAGGTATCCCAGATTGGGGACTGCACAGTAAAAGAAATCATTGCAGCTGTTCAAGTAACATCACAATTCTTCAGAGATTTTATTAGTATATTTGTCACTGGCATAATGATTTTTCTCCTGCTCAAGTGAAAATTAAATTTCTGAGCAAGTTACAGCACTATTTAAAAAGAGACAGGGAGATATGCAAAGTTTCAGGGGTAAAAAGTCCACCCAAGCTAGCTGCAAATACAAGCCTTCTGCAGATCATTAATAAAAGTAATAGTTGTTCATACATGATTGCCTCATTATAATAGTGACATTCCAATTAATTGTTTCAGCACCTTTCAAATTGAACAAATTTTCTTTTGACGTTCTTTATTGTGCCCTTAATATTCTCTTGTAAAAGAGAAAAGCCCTGATCTGCTTGAAAAGAAAACAAGTAGGAACTTTGCAGGTCCTATTTTTTCAAGTATGTTAGTGGATTTTCTCTTTCAGAAGAAATCATAAGGAGTATAAATCATATTTTTAGTCAACTAAGAGCAGTCATGTATTTTTCATCATCTGAATACATCCCAGATTTGTGCATTTCCCTTATCAAGTGCAGTCCTTTAATAACTGTTTGGTATCTGCCTTCTGTAGGAAAACTGTAAGCTATGTACCGTGCATTAGAGATGTGCCATTACAAGGCTGTACCTTTAAACCTATGTGATACGATTTGTTGTTCCTTTTCAGCTAGGATTTGAAAACAGTTAGCAAATAAAATAACAGGTGTAATAAAATACAAGTGGCAATAGTTTATTTGGCTTCCAGTTTCAGCCTAGTGCTTGCATGCACACATCAGTGTGCGCATGACACTAACACAATGACTGTTTTAAAGGGAATTATATAAAGTGTCTTAAACATGGCTTTCTTCACACACTTTCCCTTGGCAGACAGTACAAATAAATATTTGAATTGTCAGTGTGCAATATCCTCAACCCATTTCAGTATCCAGATATTTATACAATAACCAAAGATACATTTAGTATTGGTTTCAGCAAAAGCCATGATTAAAGACAGATGCAGATTTGAAATTTGGTCCAAATCCCTAGACAGCTAATATGCAAAATGAAGAACACACTGATGCTAGCAGCAGTATACAAACCTTGAAAGAGAATACTATATATTAATAATTGCTATCTCTCAATAAATTATAGCTCACTCAATTTCTCCACAAAATGTGAAAATCAGCATAACTAGTTCTCTTCCGCCATATTCTTCTTTGTCTTATTCCTCAGAGCAACTGAATCTCCTCCTCTTATGATGTTGTAGAAGTGACCAACTAAGCTGAAGACTGTTCAGAGCAGTAGTTTCATAGAATCATAGTGGTAAGACTGTGCTTCAAGGTACAGCCCTTTAATCCATTCCAATTACATGCATGCATTGCAGATGGCAATGAAAAACACTTATAAAATAAGAAATATTGGATTCAGTCCCCTTGCCCACATCAGTAAATGACCAGTGATTATTTTTTCCTGATCACATGATTGCTGGAGATTTTTCACTGAACGTCTGCTCCTTTCAACACAAAAGATAGATAATGCTCAAAGAGCGAGCAGATGCTAGTTTTTTTCTTTTATCCGTAGAATTTGATGTGTAGCCTCAGGCCCTATTTGCTGCACACTATTCAAATGTCATTCTGAAGACTGAATTATTGCTTTCTGCATGGGTATTCCCTATGGCATCTATTATTATTGTATCTGAATTCTTCAGAAAGGAGCAGTTAACCATCCTCCGCTTTACCTCTGTGAGCTTTCTATTCAGCTGAGCCACTAGCGAACTCCTCAGCAGTGTTTAATGTCTTCATAAATGGCTTGGGCAATGGGGCAGAAAGCATCTTTGTCAGCTTCTCAGATGGCACCAGACAAGGTAAAGCAGTTGATAAGCTGGAGGGCAGGACTGCAATACCTCCACGGCCTGGAGGAATGAGCAAGCAGGAACCTCAGCACACCTGGCAAGGGTGAATTAAAAGTCTTTCACCTGGGATGGAATCAGCCCATGTGTGCTGGGCCTGAGTGGACAGGCAACAGCTCTGCAGAACAGCACTGGTGGAGAGGAGAGGTCTTTGTGAACAAGTGGAACACCAATCAGCAGCAAGGCCTCCTGCAGATGAAGGATGGCCACATACCAGGATGCATTAGCAAGAGGATAGCTGGCAGATCAAGGGAAGGGATTATTTCCTTGTACTCCAGCCTTCTGAGCTTTGGAGCATTTTGTCCAGCTTTGAGCTCCTTGGTATAAAACAAGCATTGACAAACTGGAAAGGACCCATTCCAGAGTTACCAAGATACCTGTCTAGGTCACCTAGTGTCTAGGGGTGCAGGACAATTCATATACATAAAGAGCCATAGGAAGATTTGTTTGCTTAGCCTGGAGAAGTGAATGTTAAGTATGAATCCAATTGCTGCTGTTACTGTCTAAAAGGGCAGTTTTAGAGAAGCAGAAGAGCACAGTAAAGGACAAGAGGCAATACTCACAGACTGCAGCAGAGGGAATTCTGGTAGGATAAGCTGGATAATCTTCTTCAGTGTCAGGTCTGTTGAGCACTGGAAAAGGTGCCTGGAAAAGCTGTTGGAAACTGTCTCCTGAAAGATTTTCAAATCTGAATTAGTTTATGATTCTGTGTTTTCCAAATCACTATGCATCACTACTGCATAGAAAGGAAGGCCAGCTTGTGCTTTAGGGAGACAAAAAGGAAGATATTTGTCTTTGCAGCCTTGTAATGAGACCGGTTCTCTGGAGGGGAAAACATCTGACTTTACTTCTCTTGAAGATTGCTCTACTATGATACTACTGGAAATTACAAAAACTTCAATATCCTTGGACAGAACTTGCAGAAAATGAATGTGGAGGGTATACAAAAGAAAATGTTTCTGTATTAAAATTCCCTTACTTTAAGTAGTTTTTATTTGGATAAGAGCTGCTACTTCTTGCAAGGCAAAAAAGTTTTTAGCAAGTCCCCCCTGAAAGTACTTTGTTTCTTTCTGTGTAACAGATAATTTTTCACTAGTTGAATTTTATTCATGTCAGTCTCAAAGTCATCTGTTCTGTGAAGTTCACAAGCTGATAAAACATTTATTAGGATTGTGCCAGAGATATTTTTATTAAGGTTAGAAGTATTTAAAGAGCAATCAGTGCAGAACTCTAAACAGTAATAAATTATTTTTTAAAGGTATGAGAGAGATGCTTTCTTTAGAGCAAACACAGTAAATCTTTCAATCTTTGTCAGCCTAATGTTGTATTTTAAATTCATACAACAATGAAATAAGATTCATTTTCTAAGATAATTTTGAAGTGGCCAACACAGATATATAAAGATTATATAGCAATATATGATGTGTCATGGGGCCTGCTGTAGTCAAATATCTCATTACAGGCCTGCAGAGAAGATGCTGGTGAAGGAATTCCACTCCCAGGGTATCCATACTGTCTCCCATAAGATGCTCAACAGAGGAAAGAGCAACGTCATGCACCTGGGGAGGAACAACCCCAGGCACCAATATATGCTGCTGGCTGCTCATCTGGAAAGCTTCTTTGCAGAACAGGACCTAGAGGTCCCGAGGGACACTGTGTTGAACACAACCCAGCAGTGTGATCATGCAGTAATGAAGGATGCCAGTATTCTGGGCTGCATTAGAAGGAACACTGCCAGCAAGAGAAGGGAGGTGATCCTTTTCCCCTGTTCAGCCCTGGTTAGGACACAGCTGGGAGTCCGAATGAAGGTTATACAGATAAGCTGTGGCTGATGTCACTTGGTCTGTTCAGCCTGGAGAAGAGGAAACTGAGGGTTGAGGGGAGACCCCATGGCAGTCTACAACTTCCTTGTGAGGGGAAGAGGAGGGGAAGGAAGTGATCTCTGTTGTGACCAGTGACAGGACTCAAGGGAATGGCCTGAGGTTGTGTCAGGGGAGGTTTAGGTTGGATATTAAAGAAAGGGCAGCTGGGATCTGGAAAGGCTTTCCAGGGAAGTGGTCACAGCACCAAGATAGACAGAGTTCAAGAAGCATTTGGGCAGTGCTCTCAGGCACATGGCATGATTTTTGGGGTTGTCCTGTGCAGGACCAGGAGCTGGACTTGATACTTGTGGGTCCCTTCCAACTCGATATTCTGTGATTCTGTAATTCTCTGATACTGTGTCTTATTCTGGGCTTCCCGGTACAAGAAATACATGCACATACTGGAGAGAATCCAGCAGAGGGTCAAAAGGATGGTTCAAGGACTAGAGTATCACTCTTATGATGAAAGGTTGAGGAAGCTGGGACTGCTTACCTTAAAGAAGGCTCAGGGGAGTCTTATCAGTGTGTACAAATACCTGAGGGTGGTCAGTAAGGAGGACAGAACCAGGCTCTTTTCCAGTGACAGGACAAAAGTCAAGGGGCACAAAACTGAAACACTGAAAGCTCTGTCTGAACACCAAGAAAAACACTTGTTTTTACTGTGACAATGATTGATCACTAGCACAGGTTGTCCAGGGAGGTTGTGGAGCTCCCTTGGAGACAGTCAAAAGCCACCTCGACATAGTCCTAGGGAGCCTGCTTTAAGTGGCCCCTCTTGAGTATAGGGGCTGGGCCAGATGGTCTCCAGAGGTCCCTTCCACCCTCAGCCACTCTGTGTTATTCTGTGATTCCATTATAATGTTGCTGCCCTAAAAGCAAAGTTAGAACTGATCGTATCGTTAGTGTGTTGTGGAAATATTTAAACGTTATACTATTAACTTTTCAATCACAATGAAATAACGCTGCCACATATCTGAAATGCGAGGTTAATCATGGGATATGTAAGATCTGAGTGTGTCTGGATGTGAGCAGTCTTATCCAACTGCTAATGCTCATTGACAGTCAGGGTTTGGATCTAGATCTGTGTACCATGACCAGGGAATTCTGATCCAGAATCTGGAAAATTCAAAACCCCTGGCAAAACCCCAATGTAGTCAAAAGTCTGTTGAAGATAAACAGCAAGATCTTAAGGCAGAATTCAGAAGGCAGGAAGAAAGAGCAAGATGAGAAAGCACAGCTTCTTTCAAATGGCTCTGTTAGACATTGAAGAGCTGATAGGTGGGTGCCCACTGTGCAAGCTCACACCTCTTCAGTCTGGAGTCTGCTTGAACTTGACTGCTAAGGCAAAGCCTTTCTCTGTGGGAGCTTTGTTGGAACAGTTTTGGTGCTTCTTTGAGTTCAAGATCAACGTAATGTATTTCTTTATGAACCAAGGTACCATGACATTCAAAAGCAATAAATTCAGTTCTTTATTTACTGCAGCCAGTAATTTCAGTCTCTCCAAATAAAAAAATTAAACCCACCTTCAAACTGAGCTTAGCCATGCAATATCCAGTTTTCTCACTACCCCCATTCTTCTAATTTACTTCCACTGCATTTACCAAATTTGAAGCATGTCCCAACAAACATCTATGTAGAAACTCAACTTCTATTTCTTGTGTCTGTAGTAATGCACAATTCTCTGCTAGACAACAGAAAAGTGGATCCATATCTACATTTTATTATGTGCTTATGAGTTATAGGAAAGTGTAAAATTTGCCCCCATCATAATGGAAAGGCAAATTTGTCCTCCATGGTGTTACCGACTATTTTGTGAAAATATAAAAAGAAAAATCACAAGGGAATTGGAAAATCCTGACGTTTTTTCTGCTGGCATATTTTTTGAATCACTTTTGAATTTCCTGAGCTTCAAAAGGACAGTCCAATATGGCCTTTTATTCTGCTGAGTAACCAGACATATTAGCTTTCACAATCTGACCTTTTATCTCCAGAGACCTGTTTCCTGCAAGTATAAAGGTGTTAAAAGAAATCTACAAGGAACTCACAAATTTCTTTTGGTTCATATTTCATAGCTCCAATACAGTTCTTAATTGCTAAAATAGATCTTTTTTTTTATTATTGTTTCTTTCACTGTCTGAGGTTGTAAGCTAGCAGCATATGAGCTTTATTGCTTCCTTTGAGAAAATGCTGTTTTGGTTGTTCGAAGTCTGTCAGGTTCTGCCCACAGCCCCCTGAATTTAGTATTTAACTGCCCTCAAAAGATAGCACAATTTATAATTTTCAAAGCTGCTGTTTAAACAGGCTTTTTCTAATTTTAGGTTTCTCTCAACTCTGTGACCAGCAGGTTTGTTCACTCCTCTCTTCCCTCAACCCAGCCCAAAGCTGTATTAAGAACTTCCATTTATGCAGTTTCAGATGTTTTTCGGGCAATATCTCATGTTCCACCACCTGTCGCTTCTGCATTCTCCCTCTGTCTCCTCTCTCAAAAAGTATCCTGTCTCATTAAGGTGCTGTTTATTCTGTAAACAGAGAGATTTCAGTGCCATCCTGACAGGTTATCTAGACAGTGAGTGGGTTCACGGGAAGTCTTCATGTAGAAGAGAAATCCACTGAGAGCCACGAAGGCTTCGGCCGCTGCAGATCTTTGGTCTGCTCTAGTATGATGGCTTTTAGGATCAGATCAAATTAAAGTCCCACATATTCAAAGTGTTTTATATGGAGTACCATCAAAGGAGGCAGAGTTGCATTGAATTTAGAGGGCTAGGGGAGGAGTTTAGGTTTCACCTTTGAAGATCACATAAGGAACTGAACCACAGCAGTATAAGAACAAGCATTTAATCATGGTGTAGGTGAAAAGCAGAATGCTCCTTCACGTAGGGTAGTATACACAGCTTCCATAGTTTCTTTTCCCTGTGGAAAAATACAAGTTTTGTTTTAGTTTTCTAAGTTTTAACCCTCAGATAGAGATATCTGGGCAGAGGCACAGATGATGAAGGCACTCTAGGATGAGGGCTGGGTGCACCAACAGCTGCCACCTGTCCCACAGTGTCTGGGGGACAACTCACTGGGGCTCTGCAGCCATCTTTTTCCTCTCCTCCACAGCCAACCTGGACCAGGAGAGAAAGAGGGGGCAGGAATATAGAAGACTGCTCCTGTCTGTCCTCTTCTCAATGGCTACCTGCAGGTCCAAGGAGAAGGACTGGAGGATGAGGGAACGGAACTCTACAGGCCAGGGACTGTTGAGGTGTAGTGCTTGGAGAGAAGGAGAACCATGCCCTGTGCAAGAGGCTTGCAGAGGGTGCTGGCAGAAGCCAAGAGGACAGTGATGCTGTCACTGTTTGGGCTACCCAGGGAGTTCCCCAAGCATGGTTGTGGGTCTAGGTGGGCTCAACCTTCAGCTGCTCCAGCCTGTGCCCTGTCTCTGAGGAGCGTCTCACAGAGAGGTGTTGAGCCTTGGCTGGCCACTGGTCTGGCCTGGAGCGAGAGCAAAGTGCTGAGTCCAAGGGCAATCTGATGCAACAGCAAAAATTCAATCCTAAGGCTGTATTTAGGGCTTTATTATCAGGAGGGTTTTCTTCAGGGTTTTGACAATCCAGTGGACTGGTTTTGGTTGCTGATGAAGCATTTCCTTCCTTTCACACAAGGCAGTATGTCATTGCCCATGTCACAGACTGCTGAAAGCATTAGACTGATGACACCAACGAGTAATATTTGTCGATATTACCTTAGGAGGGATTAATTTAAGCTTCCTCATATCACTAAATCTCCTTCTATCACATCTCAATTTAGCTATAATTGATCTCTTCTGTCTCTAAAGAGCATGCTGTAGAATAATCTATATTACATCTGTGTTAAAATACACACCTCTTTTAGTCCTAAGCTCTCCTCCCTAGCTCTCAGAATGTCTTTGTTTACTTCACTAGAGCTGCATTTCAGTCCAGCTGTGGGACTGCTCCCTTTACTACCAGGGCCTTAGTCCTGGCATAAAACAAAACAATGATTTGTTATAATCAGTAACAGAGAATATATAACACCGCCTTATCATCTGGCTGTATTACTTTCATGACTGCCATGGGTCAAAGTCTCCAAAGAGTATTTTTTGTGCAACTGCACTAAAATAGAGGTATTCCTAGTTGCACCAAGCTACATTTTACACCTCTCAAGTTCTCTCTTGGCATGTACACATGGCAGAATTTATATAACAACATGACTAAGAGAGCCAGCATTTTATCCTGCAGAGTTATCTTCAACACTAGTCCCTAATCAAGCATACGATGTCAGCAGCACTGCAAATTAAAAAGACACATACTATGTAGGAGGAGACATGAGACCTGGAGCTCTAGCAATAAGCTCCATTTCACAGTGCAGTTTTACATGGAGCAGCAGTTGTAAATTGTCTGAACTACTGACATAAAATAGAGCTAGAAACGTAAAGAATATTTCATAAATGTCTTCAGTATTATCCAGCTGTGGCCCACACGACCACCAACAATAAATATAATAGTTGTAAATCATGCAACACTTCCAGAAGACTTATTATAAAGCTGCTTCCAACCTTTGGTTCTAAGCAAAATATAACCCTGCACATTGTGTTAGTGCTTTCTTTGGTATATGAGCCACTTTCAGGATGTGCCACTTGGCCAGCACTTTTGCCTCATTGCCAAGAACAGCAGCCATGCAAAACCATTTTCTGAAACTTGCGTTTCTGTCACTGGAATTTTTATGTGAAAATACCACTACAGTGGTAACAGTGGTTTGGGTTTTTTACAATCTGGATTATACTGCCTGCAAATTCAGGTAATACAACACTCATACTGACACCTCTAAGGATATTTACTTTTTTAAAAGTGAAGTAAGCTAGCAGGACAGACTTCAAAATTTAAAGAGGCCCAGGAGTGAGTACATTGAACCCAGAGGTTTAAACTTGTGTCTGTGTGAAGAACAAATTCATTGATTTGAAAGATTTAATGGAATTTGCCTTTTTAAGCACATTACCTTATGAAATGAGTTGAATATTTCAACAAGTTCAACTATTTCTGGTACAAATAGAACTATTACTGCTGTTTAACTCTGTGTCTGTAAATACTAAACTCTCGTCCTCTAAAAATGGCTTTGCATTTTCTCCTTATTTGCTGGGATTGACAGTAATCCCAGACAGAATCTTACTGTTTAAACATGACTGATTAAAAGCCTGATAAACTTTGGACTATTTTAAAACCCTCACTATACACATTTTTGTTTCATGTCGCTTTTAAAAAATTTGTTTCTATAGTGCTATTGTGAGTTACCATTTTAAATCTTTCTTGCTAGTGCTGACAGTCATGTATAAATAGACATGTTTTGGATTCAGACAATCTGTGTCACTGCCTTGGAAAGCAAATTTAATAATAGAATGTTTCCGTTAATCTATTTTATCTCTAAATTTTATTGTATTTCTTCCTTACTTTCTACTATTATTTTTCTTTCAGGAAGAAATATGATCAAAATTACATTAGGCTTAGTCCTAAAAGATTTTGAACACCTATAATTTTAATTTAATTTAGCAGAATCTGACAATGCTTGGCACCATTTATCATGCCCATCAAAGAAGAGACAGAGAGGTTTGGCAGAGCAGTTGATTGAGTTTCCTTTTGTTAATGAAAACAATACTGCTGACAGTCCATTAAAAACATTCCATTTCTTTTTAATATTCCCAGAGTAGCAAGAAAAAAGCCAGAGGGAAAGCTGAAATTGGAAGAATTGTTTTAGACTTCACTTCTCTCATTTGTGTTTAGACCTATAAGGCACTGGGTCTTCTTGGTATTTTTTTTATTCTGATATCTGTGACAGAGGATAAAAAGAGGAATGGAAATACCCCAGAAACATGCTTTGGACATTCAAAAGCAGCTGTTCCCAATGTTCTGTATAAACTTGTAACCCACATTAAAAAGATATTTTTTAGGTTTTGTTCCTACTGAAAAACACATCCGAGTGTCCGGACTTACCTACCACACAAGTGTTCAAAAAATACATTTTAATTCCTTACAAATGGTAATTAAATGTGAGTTTTAAAATTGCATCTAAAAAATAGAATGTACTTAGGCTTTAATTATATGATGCACTGAGTTTTGAGTCATCATGATAACTCATTTTTATTTTTAGGGAGACTCTGCAGTTGCAAAGAACGGCAGCATTTTTTTTTCCCATTGGAAAACTATTACTAATACAGCCTGCACACGCGACTTGAGATCATATCTTCTCAAGCAGCAAAAGTGCATACCTAGAAATTAGCTTTTTGTTTCACATGCCCTCCATTCTCCTCACAGCATTTTAGCAAAAATAGGAGAAGCAGCTATATCTTGCTGCTCTGTTTGCCAATGATACATATTCTGAAATTTAATCCAAAAAGAAATTAGCTATTAATTTTGATTTGCTTCACTGTTTTTGCTTTTAAAACAAAGAAATCTAATTAAAGGTGTAATATACATGCTACAGAATAGCCTGAAGTATGTCAGTCCAATTTAAAAGAAAATTATATGTACAGATGTAACTCTCTGTGCTATTTCCTCTCAGTCCTTCCACCTTGAGAATCCCAGAATATATAAAGATGATGTTCTGTCCTGTTCTCTCTGATACTGTTTCTCGCAGTCCTAATGCAGTCTTTCCATCTGTGATGGGTACCCAAAAGTAATTCACAGCTGAGTGGTAACATTTGCTAAAAAGATAACCTTGAACTCTGCTTACCTGCCAAACAGTACTCAACAAATCTGTTCCATATCCCTTCCTTTAGTTTTTATTGTCTCTGAATCTTTGCAATTGTGTAATGATTGGACAAAATAGAGAAAAAGGAGAGGTTTAATTAGCATAAGCAAAACCTATGTAAATTATTAATGGAGATTCACCATTTTCAGTTGCCAAAGCCTCACTCTGGGTTTATTTAAACTTTTTTAATAGCAATAATAAGATTTCAATGCAAATGAAGCTATTCTAAATTAAGGCTCACAATCTCAAATACTTACTGCAAATAAGAAGCACACACCCTATCCTCTTACTGGGCTGAATAATAATTTGAAAACAAAGGTAGAGCAGATAAATAAACTCAGATTTAATTTATTCGTTAAATATCACATACGTCCACATTTGATTATTATTCAGGTTAAAAAGCGTAACCAAGACACCATAAAATTAACACAATAACAGCACGTTACAATGAAAAGCACAGATAATTGAAATTGCTAAATTGATACTTTTTTTTTCTCCATGAGCAGTTAAAAATATTCCAATTTCTCCCAGGTTTCAGAAAATTAAATAGTGGTTGTTATTTGGGTTTTGTTGTTCAGAGTTTTTATCTTTTTTTTTCCACCCAGTGAGAAATTGTGTCAAAATTAGAGGATGCAGAGAAACTATCTAGTGACCCAGCAGGACAGTTTTTTCTCCTTTATTTCTGTGGCAGGCAATACTTGTTACACTTTTTTTACTCAAAATCTTCTTCCTTTTTCTTTGAATTAATAACCGTACATGCAGACTGTGAATATTTTTTTTTTTTTTTAATTTATTTGCAGGCCTGGAATCCCTCCTTTTGGGAGCTTCAGTGATACTACTTGTGGGCACAAAGAACCATACCAGAAGCCAGGGTGTTTTAATACTAAAGAAGGATACAATTTTAAAACCTACAGAGTACAGTATTAATGTAAAGAAGCAGGATATATCAAACAAAATTTCATCCAGAGACTGCAGATGAAAAAACTGTGGAAGACAAATCCCTATAATTTTATGATGGACTTGATTGGTTTATAAGCTATGACTGATAATAGAGAATATCCCTGAAGCAGAAAAAAAAAACCAAAATAGGGAAATCTGTTGGTGATAAATGTTCACACTGAGATTTTACCATCTTGATTATGAGTGGTGCAGGACATCAGGACACATTCAAAATGCAATGTCTGTGGGAAAAAAATATACTCTATTAAAATGCTGACACAAACTGTATTCTTTAAGGCTGTTCTTAAAATAATTCCTTGGGTTTATTGAATGGAAGCAAAATGAAATAGTTTTCATTTATACGAAATTTTGTTTCACCCATATGTGAACCTAAAGACAAAATCCCAATTTTATGAAGCCTCTGGCTTCCCAGGACTTATTTAAAATTTATACCAATGTGAATTTCTCTGAAGTAAATATTTTAAGCAGAAAATGTATCCTCTCTTCATGAGCACTAGCATTATTCTCTTCATCTCTGTCTCAGCAAAGTGAAACTCTAGCACTTAGCAGCAGAATAGAGTCTGGTTTTCCTGACATGTTTCATCTTGCAGATTTAAAAAATGCTGCTTTTCTTCATACAGGACGCCTTTTTTTCTTTTTCTTTTTTTTTTCCTGTCTTTTTTTTTCCAGAAGTGTACACATGCACGTGCACCCACATATTGTTACAGACAATTATTGCTTGAAGAAAAGTGTCACATATAGACAAGATAGGGAACAGTCAAACTTATTAGTCTCTTATACCTAATTTTTCTTACAAAAATTTTGACTTCAGCTGCCAAGACCAGGTAAATTTTTTTCTCCTCTATATTTCTTTAATTTCTTTCTTCTGACAGTATCGAGTTTTCTATCACCTATGTTGAAAGCATGGAATTTTTCCAGAATCTTTCTGCCATTTATGTTAAGGCAATGGTGAATTAATAAATATTTCTTTTCCTTTTTTATTTTTTAAGTCTCATTATCTAGTTTTGCTTTGTTTTGCTTGTATAGTATCAGAGAATTCTGTACTGCTGTATTTAAAATTTTAATTTTAGCACTATTTTTAATAATTTCTCTGATTTCTTTCTTAAAATTTATTTTAATTCCTTAGCATCTACAGCAAACAATTTTTGGTGAGGTTATGGTGTTAGCAGTACTCTCTTTTGCTCAATTAATATGAATTTCTTATAGTATATAAAGTTTTAAGTATAAGAAATTTAAAATTTACAGATTGAAACGAAGCAGTTTAAAACTTTTAAGACTGTTTTTTTAAATAATGAAGTATCTTGGAAATATCAAAATCTGTACTCAGACTTTAAATTTGTACTCAGACTTTAAATGTCAAGTAACACCTTAAAATTCAACTTGGCACAAGTTTGGTGAACTTTTAATGCTCAGCGGCTCCATAATGATCTTAACAATGCTGTAACTGAAATTTTTCTTTACAAGTATCTACACAAGATATATCCTCAAGGGCAATTGTACAGTTACCTTGGATTCACCTTACATGAAAAATTTGAAACCTAAAGAAAAAAAAGGGAATACAGCACCAGAAGGATGTATGTATCACATATGCCCTGAGAAAGGAGTGGACTCTATAACTAAATGTACTGCAGTATCACAGAAATTTTTACATATAGTTATAACCACAAATTTGTTGAAATTATTGGAGACCAATTTGTGAAGGAATCAACCAACTCTAGGAGAAGGGTCTGATTATTAAAATCAGAGCTAACTTTACAGAAAGCTATTATTAATTGCTATCCAAATTGAATTTGATATGGCAGAGTCTGAAATATTAGCTCAAGAAACTACAGAGCATGTCTGTCTATTAATACATTAGGAGTGCAATTTCCCAGACACTGGCAGAACACTGGCAGAAAAATCATGGTTAACAGCACACAGTTCACTGGAGCTACTCAGCACCAGCTTTACAGGATCTCCTTTACATTAAAACAAAGCAATGTTTCATGATGCAGGGCATCAGCTCTTCTGAATTCCTCATAAAATGTTTTTAGGGATATAAGTGTCAATAAATGGAAATCTAGTGATGCCCGTTTTGTTTCTTTTTACTACAATCAACACTACTACAGCACAAAAAACCACAGAGAGTGTTATTAATCTGCCTGGAGGCTGAACTCTACAGTACCAGTGAACCAGTTGCCAAAGACCTTTATGATCAGTAGAGAGACGTAGGTGTACACAGGACATGCACTCCCATCCTAGCTAGGTCAAGTGCCCCATGTAAACCTTAACATGTACATTTGTTTCTCCCCAATAAGAAAACCTTAGGTCATTAGATCGAGGATGGATTTCCTAAGCAGAAGCACTTAATATTAAATGGCATAATTGCATCTTACTGTTTATTTACATTTGTTTGAATATCTTTTGTCTTGTTTGACAGACATTTGCACCCCTGTTTTACAATTACAGTCTAACCAGGTAAAACTGTAGAAATCCAGGGGCTGCTGGTTTCTTTATTTTGAAAGTTTTTGTACTTCTCCAGGTCCAGAAAGCAGAATATATTAAGTGACTTATGCTGGGATAGCCTGATTTTGAAATATGCAGAAGATACACATGAATATTTTTGATATAAGCAAGAATTGCATAGTGCTAGTGAGAAATATTAACAACTGTCTAAATGCAATTTCCCCACCCCTTTGTAGTGCATTTCACTTACCGGAATGTATAGGTCTTCAAAAGTCACTGTGTATCGAACAAAACACAGAGGGAATTGTTGCCTATTGTTTATGTGTTTCTATATCTGTGGCATTTCTGGTGGGTTGACCTTGGCTGGACACTGGGTGTCCACCAGAACCGCTCTCTTCTGCTGGACAGGGGAGAGAAAATATAACGAAAGGCTCATGGGTTAAGATAAGGACAGGGAGAGATCACTCACCAATCACCATCATGGACAAAAGAGACTTGATAATTGGGGATATTAGTTTAATTCAAATCAACTAGATCCATTCAAAATCAGAGTAGGTTAATGAAAATAAATCCTTTCCCCCGTACTCCTCCCTTCTTCCTCAGCTCAGATTCACTCCTGAATTTTCTACCTCGTCCCCTTCAGAGTCTCAGGGGGATGGGGAATGGGGGCTGCAGGCAGTTCATTGCATGTTGTCTCTGCAGCTTCTTCATCCTCAGGGGGAGGACTCCCCACACTCATCCCCTGTTCCAGCATGGGGTCCCTTTCATGGGAGACAGCCCTCCATGAACCTCTCCAACACAAATCATTCCTACACACTACAGTTCACAAACTGCTCCATAGGGTTCACAAACCCTGCACCAGAGGGTGCAGTCCTGCAGGAACAGCCTGCTCCATTGTGGGTCTCCCACAGAGTCACCGGTCCAGCCAGAATCCTGCTTCAGGGTGGACTTCCCATGGGGTCATAGCCTACTTCTGGCACCCACATGCTCCAGTGTGGGGTCCACCACAGGCTATAGGTGGATATCTGCTCTACCCCAGACTTCTATGGGCTTCAGCAACACAACCTGTTTCACCATGGTCTTCACCACAGGCTGCGGGGGAATCACTGCTCTGGCACCTGAATCACCTCCTCTCCATCTTTCTTCACTGCCCTGGGTATCTGCAGGGCTGTTTCTCCCACACATTCTCCGGCAGCTGTTTTTCTGCAGTTTTCCGCTCTCCTTAACTCTGTTATCCCAGGTGCTACAACCACTGCTGATAGGCTTGGTCTTGGCCAAGGGAGTTCATCTTGGAGTCAGCTGGCACTGACTCTCTCAGATGTACGAGGAAGCTTTTAGCAGCTTCTCACAGAAGCCACCCTGGTAGACCCTGCTAACAAAAACTTGCCATGCAAACCCAACACAGCATTTTACCACAACATAAAGGGGGAAGATTTCTGTACTAATGATCTTGTAATCCATACACATTTATAGATTAACTAAGATTTTAGCTCTGTGCTGTGCTGGTTTTGGATGGGATAGAATTAATTTTCTCCTTAGTAGTTAGCATGGGGCTATGCTTTGGATTTGTTCTGAAAACAGTTTTGGTAAGATAGAGATATTTTAGCTATTGCTGAGCATCACTTACACAGAGTCAAGGCCTTTTCTGCCTCTCACCCCACCACACCCTCGAGAAGGCTAGGGGTGCACAAGATGCTGGGAGGGGACACAGCCAAGATAGCTGATCCCAACTGACCAAATGGATATTCCAGACCATATCACATCATGCCCAGCATATAAAGCTGGGGGAAGGAGAGGGGGACATTCGGGGTGATGTAGTTTGTCTTTCCAAGTCACCATTACGTGTGATGGAGCCCTGCTTTTCTGGAAATGGTTGAACACCTGCCTGCCCGTGGGAAGTGGTGAATGAATTCCTTGTTTTGTTTGTGCATGCAGCTTTGCTTTACCTATTAAACTGTCTTTATCTGAACCCATGAGTTTTCTTGCTTTTCTGATACTCTGCTCCTGGTGAGGGAGTGAATGAGTGAGTGTGGTGCTTATGTTGTCAGCTGGAGTTAAACCATAACAACCTGCAAGACAAAAATAATTCAAATATTTCACTTGCTGTGTAAGAGATTACATGCCTCATGTATTCTGGAAGGCTAAATTGTGACTAAACTGGCATGTTCCTTGGCTAAATAAAGTAAGACACTGGCATAGCAGTACTGCAAACTGAAACACCGGAGCTCTAGCATGACTTTAGCCAAATAATTTTAGCCCTTTCTCTGAATATAACTTAAAAATTATAGTCTAAATCCAACAGAAGATGCTACATATGAATTATCAAGTTATGAAACTTGAAAGTTATGAAACAGTATAGTATTGCTCATTCATATTAGGAATGGAAATTTCATGTTTCTGGTTCTATTGATGGAGCCATGCCAAATTCATGAAAGTGTGATAATTTCCAAGGTGGCAGAAGAAGCATAACAGTTGAATGAATCTGAAATTACCCTTATAGAAAAAGATCTGTAGAATTAAATAGAGAATAATCACCTTTCTCCAGGAACTGTAAGCCTCTCTATAGCAAGGATGTAATTCTCTATTAAATTCTATAGACTGGATTAAACCGTGAACAGAAAGAATCTAATTTCTTGTTAAATTTCTTAACTTTGCAGAGGAATTTTTTTATAACTGTATTTCATTCTATGGAACCTACAGAAATGGATTTTCCACTTCACTAGGGCTTCTGCAAACCACATTTCCTGACTTTAAAAGATAGCAAAGAAAGATCATCCTTTGTGAAAAGGAACATTTATGCTTACACTGACCAAGCCAGCCTCTCTCAGCATACTGACATCTACTCCTTTCACCCTTTGACACTGAGAACTTCTGTAGAGAGAGGAAAGAGCACTCCTCACACAGTGGAACCAAAGCCCTTCATACATAATCTCTGCAAGTGAAGGCATGTAGCCACAAAGAAGACTAAAGCTTCTGCTCTTCTTAGGACCATGGTTTCCACTAATAGTATGTGTCTAGCTGTGCTTGACTCTAAGGGGTATTTCTGGGGAGAGACTTCAGTCTGCAGCTATCTTTTGACACCCAAGTTTAACCTACACCAGTTTGTGTACATTTTGTCATCTGGATGGCTCTCCAGGCTCCTCTGACCGTACTGATGAGAACAGGATAAATACCTCCATCTTTGAGGTTGCCTAGGGTGACTTATATGATGCAAGATCTATGTTTGACCGGTGTCCTTCCAATAGGCCGGGAAAAAAATTGTAGAGAAGCTTAAATGACACTGGTCCTTATCTATATATTGCTCAATGAAGCCATAGATTTCCTTTGAGTATAGTTTAGCTAGTTCATGTGCTCATATCTGTCGTGATAGACAGCTAACTCTGGTCTTTTCGACCTGTAAGCTAAATTCCACTGCTTTATCTTATTAGGGACTGTTCAGTTGCCTAAACATAATTGTTGAGTGCCTTTCAAAATCTTCTAGGGTATCTGGTAGATAACTGAGGCTGGGAGATTTGAATCAAAAGAAACAGAAGATCTATGCTTTTCTGGTCCAGTATCTAGAAACCCATGGGAATATCCCAGAGTCTGTGTTTAGCTCACTGCCAGTGTTAGGCTGATGTGTTGAAACTATATAATAAAGCCTATATAATAGAGCTTAAATATATTTCATGTTTTGTTTTATTTCTAGGTGAGTGGAAGACATTTATAGTATATGGCAAAAGAATATGTAAAAGAGACCTTTAGTAAAGTCTTCTGGAGTAACCATCACTTGTCTGAGAATAAATTCAGAGGTTCAAGTGGCCCTCCCATGTTCCTAACTGAAGAAATAATTTATTATTCATTTAAAGGTTTGTGGTTTTAAATATGACAAATATTGATCAACCTCTGCAATCAGTCCTCTGGCTAGCATGTTTACATGGCGAAGTTAACAGTTTTATACTTTCCAGCAATCTAAATCAGTCGTGTTCATATAGCTTTCCCAATTTTTTTCTTATCTGATCACTTTTGAAGTGTCATTCACTCATGCCAAAAATTCTATACTAAGAAATATACTGAGAAATTAATCCTGTCTCAAATTTCCATGTGTGCATGTTTGTAAATGCTTTGAGGCGTGAGGCCAGTCCTGCAAAACAGCTTCAGAAAGCCCTGAGGAACCATTATAGCAGTAGGGTGCTGTGTCAGTCCAAAAGTGCTCTGGCCATGTTTCTTCAAAAAGCCTGAGAAGATGGACAATGCATGCAGGAAAATTTCTGAATAACATGTAAAGCCAGCTGGTCTGAGGCTTGGTGATGCATTTTATTTTGGCAACAAGCATTATATAGCCTTTATTAAAAATAATGACAGCAAACAGATGGTCACTCTTCATGGAATTGCATTGAAGACATTTGTGAATTTTTTTCTTTGAATGAATTGCAACTAACTAACACGTTTAAAAATCATGCAATGCCTTAAAAAGTGAAGAAATTTTAATTATGTTCTTGTCAGTTTGTTTAATAAGAATTTTTCACCTAAAAAATAAAGAAACTGAAACACAAACATGCTTCCAAATATTTTGGACATTGTGTATAACTAACACTGGTTTAAACTGTGTGTGAAAAAACAGCGTAATAAAACATGGTAATAGTGTTTGAAAGATTATCCTTTTTTTCAGGAATAAAACCACATTGTTCAGTAAGGAAATATGCAGACCTATTTAACAGCTTTAATCTCATGAAAAGCTTTATCTGGACAGAGTATATTAGTCTTAAGTTGTTTTTAGGGTAAATAACCTCCATAAATAGAAATATTTTTAATCACCACAAAGGGCAAGCTGGTAACAAAGGGCTATTGAGAAAGACCAGTGAAAAATCCCATCATATGCATCAATTTTGAGCATCCCATGAGCAGGTCACTTCACTTATTTCCCTACAGTATGCCATTAATGCCTCATCATGAATTTCTCTCTCAGGCTGAATCCTATTGACTTCAGTTTTGTCTGACTGAGGAGGGTGTATGTGTTTTTTACCTGTGTGACCAGTAAATAAGTTTTAACAGAAACTTTCCTCCCTAAATTATTTACGATGTAGTACTGTCAGCCCAATTCTGTGAAACCCCACTGAAGCTGTGTGAAAGCACACCAAATGTGTTCTTCCTTCCCTTCAGATATGTGTCCCAAACAAAGAATGGCTGTGTGGGGCAGCATCTGTGGTTAGTCCATTAGCCCAAGGGAGAAAGAATTACACTGTGTAGCTAAAGATTCCCCCTCTCCTGATGGCTCCTCTGAGTGCTCTGTGCACTTCTCTGCAGTGGAAAATAGACCTTACTTTCAATTTGGTTCTGCAAAAAAATGGAGATCATGGATTTGAAATTCAGATCATACAGTGCTGTTTTTACATTTTTTATGTTATTAAACTACCAGAATATTAGCACTGCAAAGTCAAGCACTTAAATTATCAAATGTATTATTTAAGGTCCCTAAGCAATCCTAAATCTGCCTCTGTTTCAGTATACCCTTTTGATGTGAGACCAGGTTTTATTTTTCAGGTTGTTCCCCTGCTTCACTTGTTACAAAGCTAGATATTGTCGAGACTACCTAAAAGAATCATAGAACTGTAGAATGGCTCAAATTGGAAGGGACCTTAAAGATCATCTAGTTCCAACACCCCTGCCAAGGGCAGGGATGCTGTTCACTAGACCAGGTTGCTCGGGGTGAGTCTGACCTGGCCTTGAACAGTTCCAGGGATGGGGCATCCACTTCTCTGGGCAGTTTCTCAGATTGGTAAAATTCATGAGGTTTTGCCTCTAAGACCCTCTACCCTGCTTGTGTGCTTGTAGTGAATTTGTCAGGGAACTGAGGAGATAAGTGATTTTTTTCTTGTGGTTAATGTAGTCAAACATAACCCTGGACGTATGTCTGCCACAAATGCCCTTAACTGAAAAATTATGCAATGAATATTTATCATTCACTTCCTATTCCATTAGAAGAATGGAATACTTCTAATTTGCTTTGAATGATGGAGATCATCTTCCTTTACTGACAACGGAACCTAATATATGTTACTAGATTGCCATCACCTTGACCTCTGTGTTCTCCATCTTGAAAATTACTGGAGAAATCCTAATAGCTACAGATTTCAAATGAAATTGAAGGAAGCTGCCTTTTGATCAAAGAAAATAAGGTTCCAGATGTTTCATATGTAGCACAATATTAACACTGAGTTTTGTTGTGCTGTGTGAATATATCAGCTTAGTTCTGGAAACTGGCAGGCAAAAAGAGAAGCCGTTCCAATTTCAAGCCTCCATACACTCTTTGTTAACAGGAGCACTCAGTGGCTTGGACTGGCATCAGCTCAAGAGTCTCTGCACAAGGTGATATTCCCAGCAGTGCAGTGTAGGATATGTGCTGGGAAGTCGAAAATCTCATTTGCTCTTAGTGGTGAACTTGGAAAACAGCAAAATTTTTATTTTGGAGAAATGTTACTTCAAATCTCTGAAACACAAGAACAATGTCCAAAAGAAAATTAAAGGGACTCATGCATGATAAATTTGATTTGGGATATGTACGTAAGGATTCAAATTAAAATGGCATTCAATAGTTACGAGTTTGGAGCTAAATCCCGTGTCCAGAAGAAGTCACATTATGGATCTTTGTAAGTATTTAGTCAGCCAGTTCCTCATGTCCTTCTGCTTAATTGAAGGATGTAGGAATTTAATAATAATAAAACAAAAATCTGTATGTACAAGCACATAAATAACTAATATTACTTAATCTATGTGTTTCAGAGGCTTAGCATATGGTAAAATGATACTGACAGCTTGAATACCTGGGCTAAGAAAAAAAGAGAGAAAGTTCCTAAGTTGTTATGTATAGTTAGGCTATAATGATTACAACTATTTTTATCAGCTGAGGATTTATTTGCTCTTATTACCCTATTATCATATGCCATAAATCCTATGGACAAAACTATACGATTATACATGTTGCCTGTGCTGTATATTTGAAAGAATAAAAAAAAGAAAGGAAGAAAGTTTTAGAAATATTTTAGCTCATTTCTTTTTTTTATTATTACTATTTTTCATGCCCTTCTATTTTGAGTCAGGTTGGCTTCTTTACCATGCCCTCCAGATCATGGGATACACAAGGAGAGGAAAATGATAGCTAATAAATTTTTGAAACCTCTAAAAATTACCTTCTGTAAAATAGCTTTTCTATATATTATAATGTCACTATTTTATGGCCTGATGTTTCCTGACCTTCCATTATGAGAAGCTGAGGCCCCTTTTCAATGGCGTGAAGCTCACATTTACAGCCTTGTGTGGTTGTAAGATATTGGCCCTTAAACATGTTACTTATGGCTAAGAGAGAATTGCCTGTTCTGGGGCTTAGTATTATTTGAATGCACGGAAAGGAAAATAGGGGAAACATGATTTTAGTATTTGTGTCTGACAATATATACTTCAGAAATAGATCTAAAACTAAATATAAAATCCTGATGCTAAAAGCCCCAACATATCACTGAGTACCAAGATTTTATTCCATCATGCGGATACTTCATCGTGGCTCTCTGCGGAAATACAGCACTTGCTAGAGTAGAAGTCATTTTCAAACAATCTTAAAGAATTTATTCCAACCTCTATAATGACTTAATAAAGCTTTTAATGAGATAGAGTGAGAGAAGTAGCAGATCTTAACTGGGTAATTTTGCAAAGTGATGCGTACTTAAAGTTACTAACAAATTAGGTTTGCTTTAGGAAAAAAGTCACTAGTTTTCCAAAATCCACAAAGCTATAGTATCAATGTTCATCAGAAAAAGGTCCAGTTTGCTGTGTTTTTATTGTAAGAGTAAAATGATTTATTTTTGATGCTTGAGAGATGCATTTCTTCAACATATGTCATTTGCAAAACTGGAAATCTTCAGTTTTGAATGAATGTTTTTTTTTAAGGATTTGCCACCCTTGGTTATTAACCCTCAGGGTTAACAAACTCAGGAGAGCAAACATCTGCTACTGCTTCCAGTATAATCCCTTACCAGTCTCCAGCTTTATGCTGTTGGAAGAGGAATTTAATTTCAGTCGAAAAATTATGCAAGTTTTATTTGGTTAAAAAAAAAGGGAATCCCCTAACTTTATTGGAATTCTCCCTGCAGTTTGGAAACCTAATATTTCTGTTCACAGTTCAGAGAAGATGATGAATAAATATGATGTGGGCAGGACTGAGAAAAGGGTTAGAGACTAACGATTTCTTCTGTTTGGTACTTTGCTTACAACCATAAAATTTGTACTGTGTTCTTGAACCATACTATGGTACAAGTTCATGTTTACCATATCTGTGTGGGAAAGACCTGATACTATGAACACTCTCTGCACATTGGATTCTTAGAACACAGGTTTCTAAACTCAGTGACATTAGACTGAATGTTTTCATGTGCTTACTTTAGCTTGGGAATCTTTTTCTACTTAATAAAATCTTGTGTTTTAAAGTACTGCTGGAGCTGCACATGAGTTTTATCTGCAGTAAATCATGAAAGAGCACAATATTGAGTCTGAGAGGTTTTAGATATATTAACATTCCAATAGAATGCTAAAGATCTTGTTTTACTAGCAAGAACTTGGTGTAACTTGACCTTATAATAGGGAAATAGGATTTTTTTATTCAGGATTTCTAAACACAGTATCAGGGCAGATGTGGAAAAAACCTCTTACAGTAACTGCATTTGCAGTGCTAGAAAAGAAGTTGTATTTAAGTATTTATTTTAGGAAATACAAATTAAGTACTCCTATTTCTGTCCCCTCTTCATATCTCTCACAGCTACATTGTATTAGGCTGCTGTTCCTTTAGAAATATTGCAGAGGAATGAATATTTTGTGAAAGAATTCCTGAGTGCTTCAGTGCAGTTAATTTAAGGAAAGATTAATAGAAATTTCAGCTGAACACAAAAGCAGCCCAGACACTTTGAGACAGTTGCTTAAAAATTGCTTTTTCATGATTGCTGAAGACTGCATTGCTATTTTTTGAAAAAAAATCCAGTATGTTGCTCTAGTATGATCAATCCTCTTGTGCAGTCTAAGTATTTTAATATTGTCTGGATGTCTTCCAGTTTAAAACTTGTGTTGTTATCCACATTCAGGTTTTGATGAACACAAAAAAGGAATCTTAGCAAACGAGTAATAATGGTTCAGATGGATAGACTATAAACAGAGGAGGTGGGGAAACTGCAAAGTAGAAGTGGTTCTCAGGTTACAGACTAGCTAAAGAACAATCTTCATGTACGAAAAAGAAGAGATAAATGACTGATACACCAGAAGGCTGAAGCTATGTCAGACACAAAAAAAGAAATTATGAGATGGTATTGCTAAAAATTTGAAAGCTTGCTTCAAGCATCCTTCTACCTCAAAAACACTCCAAAGTTTTGGGAAGCAAAAGGCTTTTATGTACTGCTTTAATTTGTTTCCTTTTCTTTTTCTTCTTCTTCTGTAACAAGGGCAAGAATAGCTGACTCTCAGGGTCATGGCAAATTGATTTTGTGTTGTACACTTACAAGGAGATTTCTAAAGTTTTGCTTTACTATTACTTGTTCTCGAACATTTCCATTTTTATTATTGATTCTAATTTATTTTTCTTTGCTATGAATTGCTTTAGTAACAAAAGACATTATTTTCATGGAGCAAAAGTATACTCCTGCATGGAATACCTGTGACCATTTTAGTGTTGTACACCAAATTCAAAACAATCTAGACTAAAAACTCCAATGCATTATGGTGTGTGTTTTTTTGTTAACTGTAACAGATTTGGTGCTTTAAAGGGCATGACCCTCAAAATAGGAAGTGAAGACTAGAGGTCAGAGAGCTAATTGTGGGATAAATGTAGATTTTATTTGTAATCCCTCCTGTGTTTATATGATTTATCCACTGTTAGTGCGGAAATAAGACAAATCCCCTTTTAATTCTTGTTATTAATGAAGATCTGTCCAAAAGCTTTATTGTGTCTTCAGTGAAAGCCTCATGCTCGGGAAGTGCATAAGCTTACCATTGCAGCTGGAGGACTTAGAGGTATTATTCCCCAGGGACTTGCAGTACCACCTCAAGTTCAAGAGAGGCGTTGTGGGGCACATCTGTTTGTGCGTCACATCGTGCTGCATTCCGTTCCCAAACAGGAGCACCATCGCTGTGTACGGGCACGTGGAGGGCAGTGCTTGCCACCAGCTCCATCCCACCATTCCATCCTGGATCCTGACCGCTGTTACAGAGTTATGCACCAGCTTGCTCTGCAGAGTGTGTAAATCCTGAATAGGCACAGGTAGGCTCAGGGCTGTTTACACAGGACACTGAGCATTAGTCCCAGTATCTTTTGGCTCGTTTAAGGTTTTTGTTCATAGTTTACATGGTAATGCCTGAACTCAGAAGAGAAGATTGTTGTGGCATGAGGAAAGGGATGGATGGTGTGTGCAATAACTTCACCGATGTTAACAATTCCAGCTTTGTACCTTCTTGGACAGAGCTGATTTGCTGAAGTATCCTTTTCCAATACTAAAAAAAAGACCTCCCAAGCTCAGTTGAGTGTTGCACAAAGTCCCCTGCCATACTTTATGGTTGGAAGCATTTGGTTCAAGGGCTCACAAGATTTGGCTCAAGATTTACACTATCTTTACTTTTGGAATTCTTTAGAAGGTACTTTTGAGCATTTTTTTGGTTTTCCATACTTTTGGAACATGCCTTTTTCTCTGTCCAGTATACAGATGCTGTGGTCTCTAGCTTGAAGGTTTGGTATGAGCCGTCCAAATTTTAGTGCTCTATAAGAGAGATAGCTAATATAAACTGAATGACTTTTGGTTTTTGTTCTTTATTGACAACCTCAGTACAGGATTTTTTTTTTGTCAGAAATGCCTGTCTCTGAGTCCTAACCAATCTATTTTGAAGGCTACGTTGTAATCAAATGTTTTATTATCTTCGTGTCTGTTGATGCTCTATCAGATAATATGCTGTTGGGAGCTTTTCCCTGACCAAAGTACAACATTAATAAATAGACTATCTACCCTTTCCTGTGGTTTGAGCCAGCATTGTGGAGTGTGCAGGCTGCATTACAAAAGGAATGTGGGAAAGCAAAAAACACCCAAATACTCACAAGATTATAACAAGAATGACTCAAATTATGAGGGAGTGAAATCTTACAAAGGTTTTCTTGACGAAATTACTTTCTTCACTGCATGAAAATTAGAGAATCCCTAGATCCAAACCTCTTTAATACCCCAAAAAAGACTCTTGCCACCACAGGAAGTCAATTATCTCCATGGTAACCAAAACAAACAGTGAATATTGCTTTAGCAGCCACAAAGAATAAAAATTGCAACTAAAATTAATTTATGTCTTGGGATCAGACACTTGAGATGAGAGAACTGGTCCATAAAGCACCCCAGAGGAGCTAGTAAAAGGAAAAGAAAGTCACTCCCTTTGAAGAGCACAGGGAGCTGTGCTTGGAGTGCATAAATTTGCTTTCCTGGTTTTTAAAAGAATATTGTCAATGTGTCCATATTTACATGGATACTCCCTTAACGTTCCTCTATAAATCTTATTCTTGGCAGAGGTTTGGCAATAATTGCCTGAAAAGACAATTACTTCGTAATCCCCCTCGCTGCGCAGAAGGATCTCTTCTTTATTGCATTAATTAATTTGGGATGAATTAATTTATTCCTATTTCCTTCTTTGTCTAAAAAAATGCATAGAATTTGTTTTATAAATTTCAGTGGAATAAAGAAAAAGAGAATTCAAACTTGGAACTATACAAAATTTCCTTCATATTTATGAAGTGGGAAGAAAAGCTCATAATATAATAACAAGTAAGGTGAATCAAAGTAGGGAAAAGGCCACCAAAATCATGTGATTTCTGTGTAACAGTGCAGTTAATCTAGATATTTCAGCATTTGCAGCCAACAACAATACCATATTTCTCTTTAGAATCCTCCTTTTCTACTGCTGCAGGATAAACTGTTCCTGCTTTAAAAAAAATTGTATCGATATATCTGAGACATCATCTGTATAAATGGGCTTTGGTTCACGCCACGGAGCCTAGGGAAGAGCATCCTTATCAGAAGCGCCTTCAGTCATTGACATTTAGGAAAACCTAGCTAAGATGAGATCATTCATCACATATACCTTGTTTCTGTTATTAGCCACAGCCAGAGAGAGTACAGGTGAGCCTCTGGTCTGTTATGGCATGTCTCGTGTTCTTACAGTAAGCATAAATAATGCCCAGGGTTTCAAAATGATTCAGATCTGGCATCTCCTACTACAACACCTCAATAAGTGAAGTTTCAAAAAGCTTTTTCTCAGGTAGGCCTGCTGTGTATTGAATGCCTCGAACGTTTGGCCTCTTGCCTGAATTTTTGTGCCATTTTTCTTATTTGTGTATTATGAGAAGTGTAATTTAGTTTTGTCTTAAAAGAGTGTTTTCCCCAACATGCTACCGCTCCTCCATCCCCCACCCCCCACTTTAAAAATGTAGGATTGTGGCATTTGTATCCACAAAAAACCACCACAAAAATCTTTGGACTGTTAGTAAGACATAGCAAGAATAGCCTGGAAAAGTACACAGACAGGTGAGAATTGCTGTTATTTAAGTTAAATAATTCCTGTCATGCCTTTCAGCTTTTGCTGTGAGTTACCATCTTTCTATAGTATAATGCAAAGAAAAAAGTTAGCAAAGAATTTTGATCCATATGCTTTCCACAGCTGATGAAATTTTCTCCAATATAACAAAACAAGAAAGTTAAAGAAGATTTCTTGCCATTTGAATAGAATTGCCAATTATTAAATGATGAAAGGACATTACAGGCAGCTCTAAAATGTTCCCAAAGGGAAGAGCCTGTGCTTGGTCCATTTTTTCCTTTTGTTAATTTATTAAAAATTGGAAAGAAAACTGCTGCATTGGAAATATTTTGAAATTATGGTCTGTGGGCTAAAGTTGATTGCAGTCACTAAAAATAACTCAGAACACCTTTTCCTATTAGCTGTAGAGATTCATCTTCTGGCCCGGCTGGCCAGTTAATAAAGGAAGCCAGATATGACAAATCTGAGCCTTGGCTCCTGTTTTCATTCATTAAATTTCATTAAAGAAAATGAAAACATTTCAAACAAAGTCCTGCTGTCACTTTAGCTTTCACGGAAAAGGGATTCTGTGTGACTGCAAGACGTTCGACGCAAGGCAGGCTGGAGGCCGCTGCTCTGGAACCAGTATCATTTGGCTGCATGCGACATACCTGTCGCTAATAGTCTCTAGTCCGTTCTAGTTCCCAAATTGTGCCTAGGAGCTCTTTCGAAAAGTGGGAATCAGCATTGCCAAAAATTGCACCAGGCAAAGTCTGAATAAACACCACCAATGGTCTTGCCCAAAAGGGGTTCTGTGCATTACTTACCTTATTAGCATATATCAATTCCCAGCGTGGGCACCTATCCCTGTGTGAAAATTCCTGTTTTTTTCTACTCTCATTAAAGAAATGACCAGTGACACTTGCCTATGTTTTAGAGGGCTGAATCCAGAGGAGATAAATATAATTCCTGTAGATAATTACTGTGTTTAAAACATTTTCTTCAGATGTCATTTTATACTTATCACAAAATATCCACACGGGACCTGAAAAGAAGAAAAATCTTTTAGATAAACTGATGTGAAAACCTCTTGCAGTATACTCTCTCTTGGATCAGCCAGGAAACCTAGAATGGAATAAAATAATATGTAGTAAGAGAAAACAAATGAAGGAAAACTCTCATATAATAATTTTATTTCTTGAATAAGAACAGCATTTAAAAAAAACCAATCTAGAATATTATGGATCATGTTAGTAACTGTACTGTAAATATTATTTCAGTATATAAAGAGGAGCTGTACACTTAAATAATCAGACCTTGAACAATGTTCTGTTCTAGAACCTTAAGTATTTTAAAAGTTATTGGTGAGAAATCTGCTCAAATCATCTCCTACATGATCAGTGTAACTTGTCCTTTTTGTAACACTACAGCATTCTTGTTCAGTATGATCTAGTAAGCACTGGAAAACTTAAATATAAAATGCAAAATAGTAAAAGGGAAATACAACACTGTAAGTAGGGAAAAAGAAGAAAAATTTAGAACATGGACACATATCTTTATGTTAAGTAAGGGTTAAAATCTAGATGATCTGGCAAAACATAATAAACAAACCAGGATAATTAGGGAACTTGGACAGAATTAATGTATTTCAAAAAAGATAAATGAGCAAGTAGAATAAATTACCAGAAAAGGCAATTGAAACAAAGATTATAAATAAAATATGAAATATAAAGTATAAATGAGGTTG
This sequence comes from Oriolus oriolus, assembly GCA_013400235.1. Taxonomy (NCBI): domain Eukaryota; kingdom Metazoa; phylum Chordata; class Aves; order Passeriformes; family Corvidae; genus Oriolus; species Oriolus oriolus. The sequence goes on along the minus strand of VXBT01005959.1, from coordinate 368,543 downwards.
GAAGACTTAGATTTATTTCCTAAGATAGAGGAAAGTGAATGATCATAAAGGGAAAAGAGGGAAAAGTGGGAAGGTGAGACTAATATGTTAGAAATGAAAGGCTGCAATTGCATTCAATAATTTACTTTTCATACTTCATTGAAGTAATTATTAAAGATAATTTATAATATGTAATTAAGAAACAGTAGTCAAGATGAATTTTTTTTTCCCTCACAATTTGGAAAGACCCCTTGACAAAATGCAAAATCGTCAAGGAGAGCAGCAGCACAAATAATGAGCATTATGTATAAGCTAAGCATGTGGTACTTTACCCGGAGAAGTTACAATGTAAATATTTAAAGAGAACAGATGAATGTGAGGACTCCCAACATAAAATAAAAGAGCAATAATAAATACCCTGCAAGTTTGAAAGGTCAAAAGTCTCTCAGACACAGATTAAATTTTCATGGTGTTTTTGCTAGAAATATGACTGTGTTCCCCTAACAGAACCATGACCTCAATTAATTTGTGTTCTAAATAGAGGAAAAGCAATACCGAACATGCTTTTTATTGTTGCAAAATAAAAATAAGTATGCTAAAAATCTTCCATACACAACAGACAATTTATAAAACTTTATGAATATAAAGTTTTTCCTCAATTCCTTTTGCACATTCAATGTCATAATCTTTAGAAGTAAAAAGATTTGCTGTGAAGCATCTGCAAGTATATATTAGAAAATCACACTAATTTGTAAAAAAACATTTTGTACTTAAAAGAGAACAACAGCAATATGCAAGGATATGCAGCATCATTTCAAAAAAGAGAAGACAGGCACCTAACCCTGAAATAACCTGACTTCAGTGGGATGGTGCCTGTGTATAAAGATACTTTTGTTCCTAATCCTAGTTGTGTTAGTGCCTTGGGCAATATGTTGCAGAAGACAAAGAATTTCACTATTGCAGTCAGTGCCACAATACTAAGACATCAAGAACACTAACCCCAGCCAAATCTTTTAAAGTTGATGTTTCTTAGCTCAGTGTTTTGGCTGTCTCAAGGGCATATCCCTTTTAATGTTAATTTATTTGCAGTCTTTTATCTCCATAGGAAGAATCAATGCCATTTAATACTCAAACCTCCTGGAGTGGAAACAGCACAAGCTGGATTAGGTAAAGTCCAGAACGAACTTCCAATCAACATAGCATGAAAATATACAAACACCCTGAATTAATTTCCACCTCCTCACAACTGGTAGCCCACAGCCTGAAGATTACTTTTCTCTGGCAACATTTTCCTCAAAGGAAATGTGTAACAGTCCCGTGTCTTCTCTGCTCCTGCACAGTCCTGTGTTTACCAGCCATTTCACTCTGACAGAGAGGAGTGATAAGGTAGCTCTCTTGCAAGTGTGAGTGACCCAGTAGAGATCACTGGGTAAGTCACCAAGGCAGGGGCACAGCTGAGATTCCTTTACTGCAGCTGTACCATATTTCTAGCCCTGTGGTTTGAATGGAAGCCTATCACATGCAGCAGGGATGAAGGCAGTGAAAGGTGAAACTAGACTTTGCAGGAGACCCTCCAGAACTGGAAGTGGTCTGGTCTAGCAGCATTTAGTTTTGACACAGGTGTTCATTATCACTTATATATAATGATTCAAATCATCTGAGGTAAGTTAAATTGAAATATTTCCAAAGGTTAGACTGAACTTAGTGAGACTATTTTGTCAAGGTTTTTCTTACAGATGGTGGAGGGGAGCAGTTTGATAGGGCTGATTACAAGCATCTAAAATTAGATTTTTATTCTGAATCAGCTACAGAGGAAATCACTCTTTTAAACGGCTGTAAACAAAGTCTTCACAAGCCACTTTTGATAATGCAAAATATAGACTTTGTGAATACTTTACAGAGCCTCTTCTTTAAGTCTCATCATTTGGATATCTTGGCTATAGGTTTGGGTTTTATTTACTCTGTCATGGTGCATTACTTGTTGCAGGAAAGCGCTCACTGTGCTGTTGAAGTCCACGAAAATAATTTTCAATTTTAACCACTTGATTTAGAAAGGCTTTTCAGGCCAGCAAGGTTTTGGTAGCGGAGGGCTACAGGGGTGCCTTCTATGAGAAGTTGCTAGAAGCTTCCTGATACATCCAACAAAGGCAGTGCCAGCCAGCTCCAGGATGGACGCGCTACTGGCCAAGGCCGAGCCCATCAGCAATGATGGTAGCACCTCTGGGATAAGAGACTAAGGAGGGGAAAGACTGCAGAAATACAGCCAGAGAATATGTGAGAGGAGCAGTCCTGCAGACACCCTGAGCAGAGATTCCCTTGCAGCCCGGGGTGCAGCCCGTGGTGATTCCCCTGCAGCCCCGGGTGCAGCCCGGGGTGCAGCCCATGGAGGATCAATTGGAGCAGAGATCCCCCTGCAGCCCATGGAGGACCCCACACTGAAGGGCGCTGTGGCTCCATGGGAAGCCTGTGCTGGAGAAGGTTGATGGCAGGACCTACGGACCCATGGAGAGAGGAGCCCACTCTGGGGCAAGTTTGCTGGCAGGACTTGTGACCGTGTGGGGTATCCACTGGAGCAGCCTATTCCTGAAGGGCTGCACCCTGGAGGGGACCAGTGATAGGGCAGTTTGGGAAGAACTGCAGCCTGCGGGAAGGACCCACATTGGAGAAGTTCATGGAGGACTGTCCTGTGGGAGGGACATTGAGGGGAAGGGTGCAAGGAGTCCTCCCCCTGAGAAGGAAGGAGCAGCAGAGAAACTGTGATGAGCTGTTTTAGAATGAACTGCTGAAACGTCTCCAGTGACTGTGTTAAAGGTTTTTGCATTGTCTATAATAAGAGCTTTGGTAACTATATAGTTAACTCTATATATAGAGTTAATAACACTATAGTTGTTTTCTATTACCAAAAAAAAAAAAAAAAAA
>VXBT01005959.1:0-365601 GCA_013400235.1 Oriolus oriolus | reverse complement strand
TTTGTTTACTATAACAAAAAAAAAAAAAAAAAAAAAAAGAAAAGAATGAAAAGAATGCCATCATAGTATGAAGAAATTCTGATTATTTTAGAGGTGTCCCTCAGGATAAGATGTAACATACCATTCTGTTTCCATATACTGTCAATAAAAGGAAATCTAGCAAATTAGCTCAGACGTGTTTACATCTCACCACTTGAAGCAAACCCAAAAGTCCACCCGCGTGTGGTGTAAGGAAGGCCTGTTTGCAGCCCCCTGTCTCTGACTGCTTACAGGCTCATGCAGTGTTTATAACATTAGTCTTACTGCTCTTGAGACATGGCCTTTGCTTCATTCCTGCCTGGGAAACCCTCCAAGATCTACGTATTTGTGATGAATGTATTTACATTGGCTGAAAGGTGTGCTGTAGGAGAGTCTGTACTCTCCATGCTAAAAGCACTCTTGTCATGCTCACTAATCCTTTGTTTCATTGTGCTGGAAGTCTTTCCTATGCAAATCAATTCACAGGGGCGCTTTAACATGTAAAGCGCAATCTGCCTCACATGTGAGGAATTGATGGATTTTAAATTCCTTGTCTGTGGGGAAGTAATGAATGGTACTTATTTAACATAGACTGGGTACATCTCCAGTACTTAGTAGCACTCTGTACCAAGTCTGATATAGTGCTTATAGTTCCGGGAATACAAAAGAGAAGGACCAAAAATCGATTATAAATGTATTTCTTTTCCTCTTTTCATCAGTAGTAATCCTGATAAAACATTTAGTGGTCTAGGATTTTTGCTGAGAATATGGTACCGTTCTTTCACTGTGGAGTGAATGCTTACCCCTAGGGGAAAATGCTACTGAATATTTGTAACTGAATCCAAAACATTTCACATAAAAAAAATGAAAAATGGAAAATTTGTCAAGTCAGAAGAGAACTGATTGGTTAAATGACAATATGGTGTGAAAAAAACCAAACATATAAAAAGTTAGACAAGCTAAATTTGTGAAATTTAAACATGTAGAAATTATCAATTCTGAACAGTATGCAACCTGGTGTATAAAATGAATGAGAAAATATATATGACCCAAATGTCTTGAAAATTCAAGCAAACTTCAGGAGAAGGTGAGGGTTTGTGAGATAAAAAACACCTGATAATAAAACTGGTATCAAAAGATAAAATCCTGAGGACTGTACTTATCAGAGAAAGGTCACAGATCCTACGTATGTGGCTGTATCATATGAATGTATTATGCTGGAAAAGATAGATTGTTTTCTTTACCATAAAAATAGAGGGCTTGTTTCAATTTGATTTAAGTCAAAAACTGAAATTTAGCCTAAAGAAACACATGATAAAGTGTCTGCACACTTTGTTCTATCCATTTTCTCTGTCTGCAGTGTGGTCTACTCTCTTTTTAACGCTTAATCATTCATTTCTGCCTAAATTTGTACTTCATTCTGCATCCCATATCTGTTTATACTAAAGAATGACATACGCCAATGAGGTTAGATTTTAGAAAGAAGAGAGGTCTAGATGATTTTGGTTGGTAAAGAATAGAGCTAGGCCTACTGGGTTTATCATTACAGTACAATATAAATATCTAGGTACATTTTATGGCGCTAAATTGTAGGTTAACTTTTTTCAGTGCTACAAAATGGAAAGATTTGCTTTTAAAAAATGCATACCAAAATCAACTTTGTGCCTTTCCTGAAGTTTTCCTTTTGTCTAAAGACAAAAATACGGTGCAGTGTTGTTTAGGAGATCAGAAAACAATTTACAAGTGGAAAGAATCTGACACTGCATGCTTGGCAGGCTGGAAAAATTAAAAATGTGTAACAGGTTCTGAGAATCATTATGCTCAAACCATCTGAGAAGGAAATTAAGTCCATGTAAAACTAAAATCCAAATCATCTTTGGAATTATATATATATATATATATATACACAAATGAACCATTTTCCCCCATGACCCCTTCCCCCACCCAAAATATGGAAATAGTCCCTCTCATCTGTTAGTGATAAGTAACTAAAATCACAATACTTAATTTTCAGATTTTCTCTAATTCTCCAGGCTAAGAAAAGATCATGAAATTTTGCAGCAAAACTTTGAGGAATGAGAGCCAGCTCACTGAATGTAAGCATAGAATGTGAAGGACTACATCCAAGTAAGTCATATCCCTTTATGAAGAGAAATAGGCATTTGTAGGGCATGAATCATCTGTTTCTCAAATAGGTCAAAAGATTTGTGCCTTCAAGTGCCCATTTTTCTTCTTTGACTAAAAATGGAATTTCAGTTGAATGATTCAGGCGATTCAGACACCATAGGTGTCTAAAATGAGGTGAAAAGTATATTGCCCATAACTATTTTAATGAAAGTCTTCATTTGAAAAATACTTTTATAACGGTGAAGTCGCATTATCGTCTCTCACTTGCCATACAAGTATGTCAAAGTATATCAAACATTTTTCTGTTGGGCTAAAGCTACAGCATATTTTAAAATTACTACTTGAAACAATAAAATTTCAAATTATTAGGTTGGATAAATTATTATGTTAATCATTCTCTAAAGTCTTCTCTGGTACAAAGGCTTTTTCCAACATTTGGCTAAAAACCAAATGTAGAACTTGCCTGTCTCTCACATAGCACTCTTTCTGGAATTGTTTGAACTTGCACAGACAGTTGTTAGGTCATCCTTGTTTCTCTGCTTTTACAAGAAACATGCTTGAGGTTTTTACCTCCTCCTTCTTTTGTAATCAGAAGTGAGAAGTAGGTGTTTTAAGGCATTATTAAATTAAATATTAAGTTCCTGTAGATGAGTCAGTCCTGAGAAGTACCTTCTTCTCGTTCATTGGAAAGAAACTTAGTATACCAGTCTCAGTTATAAAGCAACGGTACATTTCTCACCAAAAATGACCCAAGGAGCAAACTTTTGAGCAGGAGTTAGTGCACTCTAGGTTCTTGGCCCTGTATTCCAGTCAACTCTCTCTTGCCAGAGAGACTGAACATGTACATGACTGAACAGGAGCTGGGCAATGTCAGTTAGTCTTGAGGGCCAGGACTTGTTTTCTTACCTTGGCCTGCCCATAAATGTTTACTTAGTACATTGTCTGGATTTAGTCAAATGAATCCCACTTAAGGTCTTTCCTTGTATTTACAGTATCCTGGATAACAACCAGGCAATGTCAAAATAGTCTAATTTCCCAGAGAAAAAAAAACAAAAAAAAAAAACAAACAAACAAAAAAAAAAATCAATTAACTCTGTCCAGTCTGTAGGGAAATTTTTTGGTGTGATATCCTTAATTCATACAGCACAACTGTCCCTCCTACTACCGCAGATGGAGCCTATCTGAAATTATGGCGTCTATCAAGAAACAGACCTTTCTTTGCCTCAGTAATTGCAAGCATGGGGAAAACCAGAAAGAAATGCAAGGCTGCAGTAAAGCAGAAGACATTTCACGGCATGGAGTGGTTGTTGTATGTGCAATATGTGATCAGAAAATAACTTGGAAAAAATGACTGTAAGGTACAAATAAATTCACAGTTGCCAAGTTTTGGCTGCTCCTGGCATGACATTTCCCCCTCTCTTTAATATGCCAGTTCACACAGAGCTATGATTAGGTAACAAAATGCATAGCATCTTCAAATAAGCAGCTTGAGGACAAGTGTGGCATCCAGTGGAAATTTAAGTTTTGCTAGTGATGCAGTAGTTAGAAATGTTGGAGAATCATACCCTAGTACATTACATTACTGCAGATAGTAATCTGAAATTTGTTTTTCTCTTTCATGTGCCATCAAACTCTTGTGATGTATGCCAATTTCTTAATTTAATATTTTTACAGTACTTCTGTGGTGCTGACCAATTCTGTTTAGTTAGATGCTTCTTAAAAGCACAATAAGATGATATTTTGTGCCCTTTTCCCTAGTATTTATGGCAAAGTTATAATGTTAGTAAATCACTGTTTTTCCACAGTTGTTTAGTGGTTTCCCTTCTGACGTAAAACAAAGCTGCAGAAGATTGGATAATCCCTCTGAGAACGGTATATTTTGCCTTCCATTACAATTGTTCAGAGTCTGACTTTATTAGGATACCTGTTTCCTGTTAAATCCATTATGCTTTTTTAAAGTAATTTGAAAAAGTGCCTATGTACATTTTCGATTTTCTTTCAGAAATGTTCACACTCCTATGTATCCAAAATCTGAGTGAAAAATACAGTGGTGAATTATCATTCCATTCACTTCTAGGCAAATCCTAACTGCTTGCAAAGGAACCTAAAAGAAATGCTGTGGCTTTAGAAACCATTTAAAGGATCTTTTGTAGGTCAGTTGTAGTGTATGAAAAGGTGGTGATAGTACAAAGAAGTGACCTTTATTTATGATCTTTAAATGCTCTTGATATTTTCAAAAGAAGTTTCACAGTTTCAGTGATCTGGTGGAAGGGTTTTGTTTTGCTTTGCTTTGTTTTGTTTGCTACTGTTTGAAGGTTTAGACAATATAAGGTCAATAAGGGACTTGTTCTAACTCTGTACCCCTTTATTTCTGCTGATATTAGCAGTATTGAGACTTCTGCCCTTTATAGTAAATAGAGTTGAGTTTTTAAGAGCACAATATAGCATGCACACAATTTTTGAGGCTGTTTTCCATGTTTACATCTTTAAAAAAGGATATGCTGTATGTTCTCCAAAAGACACAAAGAGGGCAAAGAAAATGCCACCAACTAAATGGATGCCAAAGTATATTTACAAGATCCTTCAAAAACATGCTCTAGTTATTTTTAACTCTTCTTTAGATTAATTCTCTTTATGTTTGCTTATATATATGCGGGAGTTGTTAAGGGAAAGCAGCATGTAAGAAGAGGATATGTTTCTGTTGTCACAGCTTTGATGCCTATTCATCAGTCCATAAAGCTTTGTCTAGTTTTGGTCTTCTTTTTTGGGCTTCTATAAGTCATTGGACAACGAGAATATATGTGTTCGAACATATTTACTTATTTGTGTAAATTTTAGTAAGGGGATTATTTTGCCTGGGCTGGCCGAAGGACACCTGCTTGTTGACATGAAAATGTCTCTGCACCTTTTTGCTGCCAGCATGGGGTTAGAGTGTATTTCTGTGAAAATAAGCTCCTTACTATATTTATATTTGCCAGGTCTCAAACGATTCAATAATAATATCACCTTATGTAGCTTGGAATAACTATACCGTTTTGGGTGAACAAAGTCTTACTGCATTAATAAAAAAACAGCAAAAGTGCTGCTCATTATATTTTAACAAATGAGGAATTTAAAATCCATCAGATTGTCATGTGTGAGACAATAACGTGATTTACATATTAAAATGCCCCTGTGGGTGGATTACCGTAGGAAAGATCATTACATAGTAGGGCTGTTTTTCCCCTTCATCAAAATCTCTTTTAAAATGTCTCTCAGAGAAACAAGTGAAGTGAAAACTGTCTTGATTATATATCTCATTTCATTTCTCTTGTCTTTAGAAATCAGAGAAGTTGAAAGCACAATGAAAAAGAAAAAAAAAAAAAAAGAAACCTTAAGAAATAGGAGTAAAAATCCTTGACAGACTGAAAAGAATTATGGAAAGAGGAGGGAGAAGGTGGAGCAGAGGAAGAGAGGAATGTATTCTGAGTTTATCAATACATGACTTGAGTTTGCGCAAGCAGAATAGGCCTAAAAAAAATTTATGTCAAAACCCAAACTGGAATGATTGTTCCAAGATCAGCTACTGTCATGTGCACAAGGTCAACAAACAAGAACCTATTTATTCTACAAAAAAATTAATTATATGAATGCATTTTTCTTGTTCACTTATCTATTAAGAGGTACAAGAACAATAAAATTGTGTGGGTAGACAAAAGAAGACTAAAATATATAGACTGTAGTCCTACTATATGGTATATTTAAGACTATGATTGAAAGAAGTTTTTGGTGTAGCAATCATTCATGCATCTCAGATTTTGTACTCTCATAATTCCAGAATGACTGCTTTTGAATGACAGATAAGTGCTAACACTGACAGTTCTTGGAGTTAGAATTTCCATGTGTAAAACATATCCACGAATCTGGATCTATGCAAGCAAATTTAATCCTTGGACCTCCACAGAACTGACGCTACAAAAGCAACCAGACAAATGTCCATACATGTCTTTTAGACAAAAGCAAAAAATAATTTGAAAATTAGGCTATGAAGACTTAAACTTCCTTGCAGACTTACTTATATTGTGACAAAACTGGACACACTGGTGTTTTTTGATTCTTAGTATGGCTGCAACATTTTGTCTGGTGTGGAGTTTTTTGTGTTTTGGGGTTTTTTTCCCTTCTACAAAACAGACTGCAGTGCTTTTTCTGTGATTTACATCCATGTCCTCTAATGAAGCAATGCAATCATGCTCTGTAGAATGAAGCTTGAACAGTTTCCTGAACTGTAGCCTGTGGACTGCCTATGACTAGCTGAAAAGTCTTGCTTTTTCTATATAGATTGCTGCTGATGACATAATCCAGCTCTCTTGTTTTTCTTTTCTCCTTGTAAAAGTCATACTAAAAAGAAAAAAAAGTAAAAAAACGTCCTCAGATTTAAGATATCAATTTCCTAACATTATGGTTTGATGAATACGATGGCTACTGTGTCTAATCATTAGATAGTGGTCAGTGTGAACATGGGGTGGTCCATGAGACAGATTCTATGTTTAAACACATTTTAAAAAGAAGTTTATGGAAATCTTATCTTTTAAAAATTAAATTGAAGCTGACAAAATGTCTCTGTGCTGGCTGCCACAAATTCCTAAAGCCTCTAGCTGCTGATATAGAGATTTTTTTGAAATTGTATATTCTTTAGGCAAGTTTAATAAAAACATTCTGGTTTTGTATAATCAATCTTTTTGTCTGTGTGTTTGCTCTGATCCAAAACCTATTAAAGTCAATTAGAGTGACTGTGTAAATGAAATGATGCAATGATAATGTAAGAGTCATTGTGCTGTGACTTGCATTAAGCTCTAAGTCAACTTCTTGTAACTCAGCTATTTCCATAAACCTCAGCAGATTTGGACTGACCGAGTGATCATTCAGTTAATGAAAATGTCATACTCTATCTGTTGATAAACCTCTCTGTGAAATAGTTTCTAACAGTACAGAGGATTTTCCATGTCTTTGCCTCTAAAGTTCCTTTTGTTTGTTGATTGTTAGTGGTCTATATCAAGCTGCACCAATATTCTTTGACTTGTCATGAAAATTATACTTAACATTAATAATTATTACTAATGTCAAATTGAAGATATAAGAAATGAATAAATCTTCATTATACTTCTTTGGTTTAGTACATATAAACTCTGTCTAGCACATGCTTAGGAAAAAATGGAGTTTTTTTGACTCTCATTTTAAAGAAATAAATAGTTAATTTAAATTTGCTGTTCCTATGCTTTTTTTTTGTTTTGAAATCTGACATCTCCTCCTAGGAGAAAACATGATGTATACATGGATGGAGAAAGAAAAAATAGCAGAAGATAAGAGGAAAGTGGATTATGAACTTGGATGTCAATTAATTTGCTAAAAGACTGCAAGGATGTGTGACAAGATCACTGCTACGTTCACAGGGTCTCTAGGCTTTTAAAATATTTGGTTTTTGTTTGTTTGTTTTTATTTTTGCCAGTGTGGTACAGGCAAATGTTTTTCTCTTGTTTCAGCATTGATTTTAACATGAAATCAAAGTGCTAAGAAGGTAGAAGAGTAAATGGCAAAACTGGAACATGGAAGATTGATAGTGCAATAGAAAAAAGATAGTGAGTACTAGAAAGAAGGCTGGGTTTGCATTTGTTTTTAGAGAACATACTGAAAGAAATTCTGTTATTCAGTTCCTTCTCTTAATTTATTCTGTAGTTATTCTTTAGTGACCAAGAAAGGAGCAAAGCAGAAAACAGCATTGTTATCTTGGGGTGGTAATGAGGACTGAAGTTTCCTAAAATGTAAGAACAAGAAATAAGCTGCCAAATTAATTAAGAAATGCTTTTTTAAAATAGACACCCAACTTTTCTCTCAGAACTGTCCTTCAGATCAATAATGCACTAGTGTAAGAATTGTTTCAATGCATACACCTATCCCACTGTAACAGCACTGTGGTCTGGATGCTCCAGCAGTCCTGTAAACTTGCCTGGACATATGTGCATGTAATTAACAATCCGAATTCAGTAGCCATCCTTTTTATTTTTTTCATCCAATTTTTCCGTGCTTTTTTTTCAATAACAGTTTTACTATTGGCATGTAATTTTCTAAAATGGATGTCATTGTCACAGTTGTGCTTTTTTTTTTTTTAAGCAAAAGGGCTTTTATTGACTGCCATAAAAGCAAAGTCAGCTCCAAGTTTCATTTACTCAGAAATTGAAAATCATTATATTTTCAAATCTTTCTGTGATCTTCAGCCTCACTACAGTTCATTTCAACCTGCTTAGGACTTCTAACTCAATGTTCTTCAGACACAAAAATTAAAAGTCATGGAACCAGCTGTTACTCATGTCACATACGTCAGATAGGGAAAAGTTCAATATTTCGTCTGAGCTAGTTGGCAACCTGTGGAGCCAACACACTTGATTTCCAAAGTGTCTTCTCCTATTCCAAAAGGTTTAGGCCAATTGTTCTGAATATCACTTTTAATGGGGAATTTAATCTCTTTAATAATGATTATTTCTCTTCTTTAACTCTGAAATCAAACTTCAGTTAGATATGCGTTTCTTAGGCAGTTACATCTAAGTGAGAAATCCCATTGCTCAGGAAGAATTTGACTCTCAGCATGTATCCACCATAAAGCATCAATATTGGCTTGGCTAAGATTCCTCATCATTTCCCAGTCAGAAGTTTTTCTCTCAGTGTTACAATTGCCACAGGAAAAAATTTCCTCAGATTTATCAGCCAGAGGCAGAATGCTGAGGAGCGGCTTGCAGTGCCTCAGAGTCCTATTTCTTTTCAATGGAAAGTGCAAGCTTCAGTCTCTTTAGAATCTTTTTATAAATTACGTTCAAGAGATTCTAAGGTACCATTGAAAGTGCTGCAAAAAACATTAGAATGGGACAGTAAGCTGTATATTTCTTTCAGTAATAATCTTGATATCACACTGGGTAAGGTAGAGTGCTGCTAGCAGAACTTCTACCTTTATAATGAGAGACCATCTTCTGCTTGTCTAGTACTGCTGGTGTGTTAATACTAAGGGGTCACTCATTCATTCCATTTATAAACGTCCTGTCTGAGCATGAAGGACTGGGGCCTCAATATATATTCTATATTATTTAAATTTGTCTTTATAATCATACTTACATTTGCCTGTTATCAAGGAAATAACGTGAAAATGAAGACAAGCAAAATATGCCAAAGCTTCAAAATTTGAGTCAGGACATTTTTTGGCAATGTAGCAAATTTGGACTAATTATTGTACAGTGCCTAAGGCATTCTCGTCAAAAGCATGATGAAATTCTTTCCTCCCACGTTCCCATTAATTTACTTTTACCTCTGTGTAGTTTCTGCTAATGTCATTGTGACTCTCTTCAAGAGAATCTGAAAAAAAACCCGCTGACCCACACCACCTCAGGAGAAATTCTTGAAGTTTTTCTGCAAAACTCTTCCAAATTTTCAGTGTAAGCATAGAATATGCAGTTGGAACTGCAACATCTTTGAAAGTGACTATTGCCTTCACTCAGATAGGATTCATTTTTGTGTTGGGGGTTAAGTATATCCCCAGCTTCTTCATATCTCTTCCTTTGGGAGCACTGGGGTTCCTGGGAGAGCAAAGAAGGGACAGTGGATACATCTAACAATTCTGATTGGTTTTTATTTATGTGGGGTAATCAGAGAATCATAGAATACCAGGCCGAAGTGAAACCAAGGTTCATCTGGTCCAACTCTTTTTGGCAAAAGCAAAGTCCAGAGAAGATGACCCAGTACCTTGTCCAGCTGAATTTTAAAAGTGTTCCGGCAGAATCCACCACTTCCATCGAGAGTTAATTCCAACAGCTGATTGTTCTTACTGAGAAAAATTTCCAATTTTGTTCAATTGTTTCTCCCCAGGAGGAACTAGTACCCATTGCACCTCACCTTTTCCTCATGACTACTTGTAAAAAAAGACTCATCATCTGAAGATGTTTTTTCTCCGTGTTCTCATCTTGAGAGGCAGCTAAGGAACGTTTGTTACTGCTTTGATTGTCCTGGCTCGTTCTCCAGTTGGTTGAAATAGGGTTGCCAGTTTAGACCCCTCCCCTGGGTCTGTTTAAAGCCCACCTCACCAAGATGGCCAGCCCTGCTACCACAGGCTGCTTTGCCATCCATCATCACTTAGGTAAAAATATAACACTATCATTTCTGCTTTTTGTCATGGAAACCATGTTTAATTTGCTTCTGTATAATATTTGCCATGTATAGAAGAAAACATATAACAATTAAGTTTGCATGCTCAAATAGAAAAGAGAGAAGGGGAAAAAATAATATATATAAGTATCTAAAAAATATCTCCCCTGAGTTCATATATTTTTAAGCATCACACTTAGTAATAAAATAAGGATTTTCATTTTACTTGTCTCCTAATCAGCTATCAGAAGAAACTCCCAGAAGCTTTTGTGTTGACATTCAAAGGCTTTGTAAGCTGCTAAAGCTGCACATACTTCTATAGAAGACAGGAATTATATGCCTTACAAGCCAAGATTTTGCTGGTGCCAGCTGGGGCGAGCTGTACAGTTGCTGTGTGAGATATCTGTAATAAAATTTTTCTCACCTAGGGGGACAGTTGAACCGCAGGTTTCCATCCTTCTTCTGTTACTGTTGCTGTGTGTGTGATCTCTAGTGCATTTTTTTTTCTGTTGACATAAACATAGCTTACCAAAGAAGTATCTTCAGTAAGTACTTTAGAGCAGGCTAATACAGTTTCTATCTCAGTGTTTCTTTAGAATTGAATTCTAGGCTTCTGAGTGACACCAAAGAAAACAAAACCATTTTGTTTCAGTGAATGAAATAAATGAAATACACAAATTCATATGAAAATCAAATAGTGGTGACTGAGGTTTCCTCACACTTCAAACTCCCCTTAATTTTCTTTTGAGGGAAGACTTCACAGTAGCAATTTTAGATGCACAGCTGAAGCACAAGAGTAATTTCATTTGACTGTTGAAATAAAACAGCACTGACACATACTTCAGTGGAAAAGCATAGAGGGAGATTGTAACCATACTGAGGCTATCTCACTTAAAATTGAGAATTCCTCCACCAATAAACAAACAAACAAAAGTATTCTTGTTTTTAATTTGCTGCACTGTACTTAAAATGAAAGCATTTCTTGGATTTTATGGATTGAACCCCTTACATCATTGGAAACCACTTTTAATTTACCAAAATGGCCCCTGAACTGGAAAGGGATGGAAGATAGGATGCAGTTTGTGACAGCTCTATTAAATAACTTGCACAATTTCTCAGCTTTCCAAGAAAATCTATACAGATACATATCTCAAGCTATTTTTACTTTTAGGCATTCTAGACATAGAGGGAATGATAATGATTTACATGTATAAACACTTTTTATACAGAAAGATTAAAAATATTTGTTCATAAAATGAACATACAAAATAGCTTGACGAAGGGCAGACACATAGTCACGTCTATATTACAAATGCAGTAAATGCTTAATAACACTGAGCACCACTACAAAAATGCATAATGGAGAGTAGAGAAGATTATTGTATCTAATTGAAAAACTGCAGCACGGAATCTCTTTTGTATTTAATTACTTATGCTGAAATTTTCTGCTCTATTCTACTGAGGTTCTGATACAGCCCTCACCTGGGCAATACGTGAGTATATCCCAGAAGATCATTAACTGATGTGGCTAGGATCTGTCACATCTTATTCTCACTCCTTTCTTTCAAGTGGAAAATTATCTGAAGTTTTTTGATCTAGGAAGATGCATATACTTGTATAATTCATGCCTGAGATGCCATGGATATTTGTGATTGAAAGTAAGATCAAGCGAACTCTTACTGGATTTGAAATGGCAGCCGCTGAAATTCATGTAATCATCACGGTATCTGGGAGTTTCTTCTGTGCTTTGAGAGGGGACCACAGACAGCTTTATACAAACATATTGTGTTCCAGAGCAGAGCTGCTGTTTTGCTTGCTGGGTGGTTTGGCTTTGTGTTTGTTTTGTCTGTGTTTGTTGTATTTAAGTTCTGTTTCCTTATTTACAGTAGCATAGGAGTTTTACTGTGCAATAATGCACTAAGATTCATTGGTTTTTACCTCATAGGAATATATCAACTATGAATAATCACAGCAGTTAGTAGAATTCAGCAATGCTATCAATTTTCAATATAACAGAATAATACTAAAAAAGAGAATAGAATGATTGTATATTACTATTTTTTTATTTTTAGGTTCATGTTGCAATATCCTTTATAGATCTAAGAGTTTTTGAAGAGACTTCCATATTTAACTATATTGACTTACACTCTATTCATGAGTAACTAAAAAAAACCCAATTTACTGGCATAGAATGGTTAATTATAAGGTTTTCCTTAATGCCAGCAGATTTTTTTTATTTTTCACTTCATCTTTAGTTTGTAGTTGGATATTTGTGACTGTGAGGAATCTATCAAGAAAAGTGAAACTAATTATTACCTTTTCTCCCATAACACAGTAATTTGAGAAGCTGGTGATGAAGCACTGGAAAAGAAAATGAGAAATTGAAGAGGGCTGCTGGAGGATACAAAGAGATATCAGGCAGATCTGGAAAGAAAGCCTTGAAAAATAGATTTTATGAGATAAACAGAGTAACATGAAAAGAAAAAGTTCTCATTAATCTCTCATGTTTTTCTCTCTTTACAGATTGAGCACTAAAACAGAAATAATGCAGCTGTTTCAAGATCAGCAGTTTTGTTGCAAATAGAAGTCTGAGGAAACAGTTCAGTGAGCACCAGAGTGTTATAGGGATAAGGATGCAGATTCTCCCTTAGCTCAGCCTTTCAAACCATTCCAGCCTATTGTGATTGTTCTTGAAAGGATAAGAGAGGCAGGACTCCCAGACCCATAAATCATTTAGGAAAGTAAGTTATATTAAATTTGAAAAGGAGGAAAAAACCCCCCACTCCCTGTGTTGCAGCAATTCTGCTCCATTGTGGATTTACTGTATTCCAGCTATAGGATGAGTCCTGCATGCTGTTTTGAATTTGACCGTTTGATGGAATGTACTGTAGGGAAGATTTTCCTTTACATTTAAAAAAACAATACAAAAAGTACAAAATTTTTGTTACTTTTTATTCTAATAAAGTAGTAGTGGTAAGCATAAAAGATACAATCTCTTTAAGATCACCTTTGAAATTTCCATACTGATTTAGAACTTTGTCTTTAATAGCAATTCAAAGGTCAAGGAGAAACTAAGGGTGGATATGTACATTCTGATGATATTCGCTAAATTGTGGACGTCTCTTCTATTGTTATCTTGTAAAGTGGATTGGGATGTCCTTCAGAACTCGTCCCCCCTCTTTTCTACCCTTGCTCTGGAGTTACCCTGGGAGTCATTCGGACTTTAAGGTTCTTTTTAAGGTCAAAGCTAATCAAAACCACCTTATCCTTCCCCACTAATTCTGTATCTGCACTGTCTGTTCCTTGCCTCAAAGACATGTAATACTACTGCGACAGAAATTTCCACTCTCTGCTCTGCTCTGAACTCCAGTACCATGATGCTGTCGACAGCCATGTTTGCAGCATGTTTGGAGGATGGCTGGTTCCTATGGCACAGTCTGAACAGGCTCTAGCAGGCCAGATGAGAAATGTGATGTTCTCCTTGAGTGAGCTCTTTTGTCTCTGTATTGCTACTGTTGGAACATCTGCAGCTGCAACAGACCTGGCACATTGATTTTGCACAGGAAGGTGTCAGTGGTCCTTCCTACTTGCATTTTCAAGTGGAGCAGTTTCAGGAGTCTTGGTCCTTTTATCATGCAAGTAAGCTCACACTTTGTGCTAGTGAGAGAAATAAGTCAGTATTTTTTCTTTAATGCTTCCCAAAGTTGTGTTACAGTGATTTCTAAGTGAGGAGGCACATCTACAGATTGTAACTCTGAACTGGGTTTGGCTTGATCCGTGAAATGCAGTATGGACCTAGGTAAGATAAAGAGTAAGATCCCTTTGGATGTGAACTGCAAAGCCTATGTTGTCTCATGGAAGGAGAGCAAGAAAAAGGATAATGATGGGCAGGAAAATGTCTGAAGAAAAAAGTCTAAAAGCCAAGGAATTAATGAAATTGTGTGAGACATAAACAAAGGAAACGAATTCTAAAAAGGCTCGTATTTTTATAAAGATTTTCACCGAGAAATGTAAGATTTCTCTGACAATCAAAACATGAAAATCCTTAAAATAAAGTTATTTCAATGAAAAAGAGGCTTAATCTGTTGCTTCCTAGAGAAATATTAAAAAACCCAACTCTGTAACAACTAAAAAAACACTGACCTGAATCAGGCTTTGAGACTGAGCAGAGAACTGCATTCAGCCTGTAGCAGCACTGCTGTATCAAATTTAATTCAGAGCATTTAATGTATAATTTTCTTTCTTGTCCCCTGGTTTCAGGTATTTTCTCTGTGGCCATTTGAATGAATATAAAGTGTGTAATTCATTTCAATCAGAGAGATGCAAGAGATGGCTACTTCAACGCTCCTCTCTTTTAAAAAGAACAACTGCGTGATGCAGGTTCTCACCTGGCAAGTATGTTGTCATTCTTAAATGGTGTTATCACACTCATCCTCTCCTTCTCCCTTTGTATTGATCTTTAGAATACACAAAATGTTTTAACCTTTGGAATTTATCACAATGACTTTTCTGGCCTTATCAGTTCTAGTGGGTTGGGCTCTCTGTGTCTGCATTGATATCTTTCCTATCTTCTTGCTTTTCTCACATTTCAAGAAGTGTGCCTTGTTGCAAAACTCTTGTTAGAAGACATATATAAATGTCTTTGGGTTTCTAATCTGAAAAAGAAGTGGCTACACTCTCTGGGAATTAAAATTAAGTCTCCAAAGGAATAACTATTCTTCAGAAAATCCAGATGTCTAAAGAAAGATTATTATCTCTGACATGACGGCATCCCTACCCTGCCATTTACTGTTTTTCTTTTCTCTTTGGATTTGATCGCATTTCTGCCAGAACATTTAGTTTTATTTAAATGCAATGAAACAAACATTGCTAATCTGGTTTCCCTTCATTCGTTTGTGTACTTGCTGTAAACAATGGTTTTATCAGCCATCAAAATCTAATTGAAATGGCAGTGCTGCATGTAGTCATCCAGTAATTACGAAATAAATAGACTGAAATTTCAAATGCATATGAAAAAAAAGCCCCTAAAGTAGCATAAACAGAATAAGGTAATTAAAGAGCTCCCTCTATGATTTTTAATTCTTTTAAAATGCATATTTATCTGAAGACATCACTTCTAAGCTCCAGAGCTAGCTTACTATGCCTTGTTCCTGTATTTCAAAAAGATGACTGGATGGATGGAGTTAATATGGAAAATTGTTCTGGTAAATAGTACAAAAAAGCACTTCATCATCATACCACCAAACCATGCTTTGCTTTCTCTTCAGAGAACTCCTGCAGTAATACACACATGACAGTTAATAATAGATTATAAAAAGCAGTGCCCTTTATCATCTGAACACCAAATCTTTAGAGGCTTGCAAATAGAACAGTCTGTTCAGTGATTGTAGAAACATGACGTCAAAGGGCTCTTCTGTTTCTTATTTGAAATGTCTTCATGTCACTCTAGATACTCCACACCCTATCTTAGAAAAAATCAGCCTTGTGCATTGTAGCCCACAGACAACAGAGTTTTGCCTTAATGGAAATCATATAGCAGTAGCATATTTAAACTTTTGGAAGAAAGGGTAACAGAGCTCTCAAAATAAGCCCTGGTCATGAATGTACATATATATATATAGTCCTGTGACGGGTTGGCATAGCAACTATTTCCTAGAACTCTGCTGCTGCCTAAGTAAACAGCTAAAGCACTGAGAATGTCTCGGCTAAGCTGTGCCCGTCTGTAGTACCAGCATGTATTGTACACGTACATTTTCCTCCAAAGACGGGGATATTTTAGTGGTGCCCATTTATGCTGCCATTGTTGTCAGTGTTTTTATCATAAACCCTAATTTTCTTACTGATTTCATGATGTAATTTATCTAAAGACTATTTTTTTTTTCCAATTCAGGACGTAGCTTGGCATAAATAGTCTCAGCCTTGACACTTTGATATGCTCTTAGTTTGTATAATTTTTAATGGCATATTTTTCTGAATGCCAACAAAATCTAAATGTGAACATTAATTAGTCATGGCAATCACTTAAATGAGCAGCATACCAGATTGGACATGTCATGAAAGGCTACTTCATAATTCAGTATTTTAATGTGTATTTGTGGCAATTTTTATTAATTGTGTCACAATAACACATTTTTTAAATGCTAGTCACTTAATCTGGTAGCCTTCTTAACTGCAAAACATGCATTTAAATGTATATCATCTGATCCTGAAAAACAATTGAAGATTGTGATAAAAAAAGATTCATTCATGAATAGTTTATAATGAGTTTACAAAATGATTCTTTGAAATACCTAATCATTTATAATGAGGTCTAACTGAATCATTTGTGTCTTACAATCAGTTCAAACACCTATCAGCATGGTTATAATTATCTGTGGCAGATGGTACTAATGTCCATAATATACTAGTAAACTATCAATAAATACCGTATAGATGGCAATAATCTGCTCATTAGAAGTTATTATTGATAGATACAAGCTCCCTACTATTCTGTTAGAATCTTTAAAAAATGACTAACCATTTTAGTTAATAAAGCTTTGCAAACCATTTATCCATTTCTAATGAATGAAAGAATGTTTCAATTAGTGAATTCTAAGTGTCTGATACCCAGCATGGAATGTTAGATTCTCTTTGATGTGGTTTCCCTGAACATTTTTCTCTGCACCTGTCTCCCTAGTGAGCTTGACAATTCATGCCATCAAGGCTCAATAACACACTCTCCTCTCCTTGTGCTTTAATTTTTCTTTCCTAGGAACCTCTTAAGGGTACTCTTCTTTCTGCTGCTTAGAAAGGTGTAATTCATGGGGGAAAGCCCTTGTGTCCCACCTGAGAGCATTTAGGCACAGAGGATGGCAGGGAACCAAAATTGTTTTGCACTTTCTCTGATGTATTTAGATATTATACAAGATACAATGCCTGCTAAAATACATCACTATGGCACTGACAGTGACTATAGGGTTGTCTTGGGGTGGGATTTGTCTCACTTCACATTAGTCCTTCCCAGTCTCTTTCAGGAAACTGTCTCTGAAGTCAGTGGGGAGAAATAAGCATCTGAATAGGCACATGATACCTTAAGAGAGTTGCCTTAGCAGGTTTGGCGAGTCAGCCTCTGAAATGGCTTAGTTCTCAAGCTTCTGCTGACTATGGAAAGAAGATGGCAATGAGCTTTGGCTGTATACTGAATTCTAGCTAATTGAAATTAAGTTACATGAATATGCCACTAGTATGTGATTCAGCTCAAGGTTAAAATACCTAAATTAAGCTATGTGTAAAGTATGTGTGTACCTATATGTGCCCCAGGTATCTAAACTTCCATTATAGTTGGTAGTGGCCTGTCGACACATCAGTCTGGGGACTGAAGAATTGCTATCCTCTGTAAAACAGGCATATATATTCCTCTAGGTGAACAATCCTGAGGAATTCCTTGGCTGCGTTGGTTATATTTCCAGTGATTGTAACAGGATTTTGACGTTCTACATTACCTGTAGTTGCCTACATTTTCAAACAACAGAACTGAGAGAATCTGAATTTTGCCACTCATGTCCAAATAGTGTGCTTCAATGAATAAATAACCTGTGCTGACTTGCAAACAAAATGCCCGGTTATAGTTATGGCTGTGGTCGGTTCCAAAGCCTGCTGGGATGCTGCATGACTTCATTGTCTTTTATCAAATACTGTCATTACTATAAAACCTTTACCAAGCATGGTGTCCCGTAGTTTCTGCTTCACCATAAGCATGACAAAGCTACTCCTGAGATCTCAAATATCTTGGCTTGGTGCAGCACTGCTGCAGAGTGTGCAGTGTCGTTGCATTATGGAGGAACGGGACACTATTCCCGCAGGGCTTCAGTGTGTACCGGAGGGAATTTATTTTTACTGACCTTGGGTTTATGATTCAATTGACTTTATATATGATGCTATGGTGGATTCTCAGCTTGTCTGGGCAGTTCCAGTATTCTTGGGAAGCAGACAAGGCTTCTCCCACAGCGTCTGGCTGTCCTGACAGAGTGTGACAGAATGACAGATGCAAGCACTTGTAAATCTATGTCTTGTATCATTTGTTCTTAGATATCTTGTAGCCCCTACCTTGAATCTGCACATAGTAGACTTAGCTGATGCTTCTGTCTCTCTGCATTTTCTGCATTAATATCAGGCTAGAGATTTCACGTTCCTGTTAAGTTGCTGTAGTTGTGCACTGCAAGGCTGCTCTGGATAAGACATTGGCAATGTATCTGTCAGTCTCTTTCAAAGCTACACTTTGCAGTTTCAGTAGCATACACTAAAGGCTTTCTGTGAGTGACAGTGTTTTTTAAAAAGCACTCCCAAGTGATTTATGGGCACTTCCAACTAGAATATTTTTTCCATCTTTGATTATATTCTTTAAACTTTTCACATGCAAACACTACTACAAGAAATTCTTTTTCTATTTTGACTTATTTGGATTTGGGTGATGCTAGTAATCCTGGACTTGACAACTCTCTTCTGGAAGAGTACTACCCTGTGTCCCATCTCACTAGCATCACAGTGACAACAGTTTCTTTGTTCACATTCCTGTATTGATACATTTAAAGGGTTTTATTGAACTATTTGTCATATGACATCTTCTTTCAGCAGCAGCTTCAAAGATTTGCACACACAGGTTGTTTCCCCCTCTCCATAAATGCATTTTGTAATTACCATTGGCCCTTGAATAATTAGTATCTCAAGTAGACATTCCTCACTTTGTATTTACTTTTTTTGATTTGAGATGTTGGGGAAAAAGGACTGTTCTATGTGACCTGTACTGCAGTGAGTATTGCTCACCATGAAGTCATCTTGTACTTATGCAGTTTTTGACTGATTTCCCTGTTTCTTGTATCATGCAAAAGAGCTTACAACTGGGGTCTGCTATAGCCTCTACAATAGTGTGTCTGTTCAACATCAGCTGTGATGTAGTTGGATTAATTTTCATTCTGCGGAACATCCTCAGACAATTTGGATACACTTCTGTCGTGCAGAATGTGGTGAGGTAGACACTTTTGCTACACAGGAACACTTGCCAATATCTGTCTTTTAAATTTTGGAATGTGGCACCAGGTCTTTTTCCTGTAATTTTTAATTTTTGCTTTTGCCTAGGCAATATTTCATGATTCTAGACATTTGGCAGTGAGCACATTTTGAGTTTTATTCAAAGAACTCGAGTCTATTCAAGTGTGGGTTTTGCCTGACATTTCAATATCTACCACACTACATAGCCAATATGTATTCTCTGATTTTCACAAAGATGTCTTTATCTATCCCATCCTTATTTGCCCCTCTTCTTGGTATATTTTTTTTCTTCTAATGCACTGGATATTTTAAAAGAAAGGCGCTGGTGCAGCAACATTGCTTCATCTGTCTTCGTATGTAACATAGAAGAAGCCACTTCAGGTTTTCTAGAACATGCGAACCTTTGGCAAACAAGTACCGCTGTGGGTTTGCCTGCTCTGTGTGTTTGGGGTTTCTATGTTTTTAAATTTTGATTACACTGAATCATTGCTCTCAGCCTGAACTCTACTAAATTTTTTAATTGACTCCTTTTATCTGAAAGCATTGGTCCTGTGTTAAAAAAGATGCTTGAAATCCCAATATTAATACATTTATTTGGTTTTGTGCTTGCAGTTGTTATCGAAAACGTCATCATATGATTTTAAAACAGGTTAGCCTGACTTCAGGCTCTTTTGCTCATGTAATGCTAAGGAAATCTTCATGTAGTCAACTTGTCATCTGCTCTTGAATTGCCCATGTTTTCTATGATCTTGTCTTTGCAGTTGATGATAGTCCACACTATGTAAATAATTTATTTTTGCTAATTCCCACTGCATTATTGTGATATATATTCAAAACAAAAAATCCTTTGTATCAATACTTACTTTTTTGACTTAGCAGGCTGATTTCTCTTTACTGTAACAATTCTATATATCATAATGTGCAAAGCATTTCCACTACTGATCTCTCAAGTCTTCCTTGCAGCCTCCGCTCTGCACTTGGTTGTGCTTTGTGTTTTGGATTACATGCACGTGTTGCTCTCTGTAGAGCTTCTTTGGGATACCTGAGCATTTACAGTTCAGCTGCTCTTTCATGTCTGTTACTGGTTTATCACAGGTTATCTTCTTGCTTGAGCTGACCCCAGCTGGCACTCACCCAGTCATTCACTCACCCCCATCCTCAGTGGAGTGGGGGCAAGAAACAGAGGGCAAACGTAAGAAAAACTTGTGGGTCAAGGTAAAGACAGTTTAATAAGTGAAAGGAAAAACATGGGAAACATGAGGTGATGCAAAGGCAATCACTCACTGCCTCCCACCAGGAATTCTGATGCCCAGTTAGTCTCTCAGCAATGGCTGCATTGGAAAAACTCCCTTCCTTGCTGTTATTGCTGAACACGACTTTGTATGGCTTGTGATAAGCTCTCAGTCAGTTTGAGTCAGCTCTGTGCCCTCCCAGCTTCTTGCCCACACCCCAGCTCACCTGCTGTGTAGGTCAGAGTGAGAAACAGAGAAGACCTTGACATTGTGCAACCACTTTTCAGCAACAGATGAAACATTGCTGTTCTACCAACACTGTTTTTGTCACAAATCAAAAACACAGAACTGTATGGGCTGCTGTGAAGAAAATTAACTCCAGTCCAACCAGACCAGAATATTCCTAAAATTTCTGAATCACACACCAGTCATCCTGTGAAATTTATTGATATATTTTTTTATTTTTTTGGTCTTCATTTTAAACTATTGAGAAAATTCATGCAACATTTTTGTGTCTACATAAACCTTTTCAGAGGATTTGTTCTATTATTTAGGATTTTCTCTGAGATACATAAATTTCATTAAAGATTGGACCATTCATTTCAACTTATGGAACATCATTTTGGGCTTTTCCACACCGAGGAGTATAACAGTGCTTTTCAGACCCAGGCTCTGATGAATCTGTCTGCTGTACCGTCATTCCAACTTGGGAATAACATTTTCTCCTCCTGTTCTTCATGCCCTTGTTCTTGTATGAAAGAAATCTGTATTTGAAGGAGGAGCGTGGTGTGCTTCAGTTTTGTCTTCCAGCTTGAGCAGTCAAGGGAAAGGACAAAGTGGCACAGTCTTGGCCTCCAGTCTTGAAACATTTTTATTTTGCATCCTTTTAAAATGGATTTCTTTCCAGTTTTTCCTGTGTAGGCTAAAGATCGCTTGCTTAGTCAGGGAATGTTCTTATGCTTATCTTCTCATGGGCCTGAATTGTGACTTTTTCTTTTCCTAGTTCCTATTTTTCTTTTTTTTTCCTGGTTCTTTTTGTTTCTGATTTTACATTTCTATTGGAATTCATTTCTCATACAACGTGATCAAAGAGGGGAGAGACAGACAAACAGGAGGTTGCGAGTGAAGTGAAGAGAGGAGAGGAGCAGAGCAGAAAGCCAGGAATGCCTCCAGATCTTATTTATTCCTTCATTGCAACTGTTGTTTACTATCAATAACCTCCTGGAGCAAGAATTCTATAAGGTCCTACTTATCACAGTACAGGGCTACCCTGTCAGGACGCTATTTACTTTGGCAAAAAGAAATATGAATCCAAGATCTGAATTCAACTGTAGCAACAATGCAAATATCAAGACCAACTGGGATCTGTATTTAATGATGATGATGACAACAGCAATAATAAAGATAATAATAATAATAATTACAACAATAATAATTTAAGATTGATTATTGGTTCCTAGTCTTGCAGTTCACAGTCCCTGTCTATGCATTAACAGTAATTTATCTTACTGTTTTACAGAAGTGCTGAAAGTTTTCATTAGAGCTTGTAAATAGGATTAATATGCTTGTCTGAAATGTGTACAGAAGCTGTAATGAAGTAAACTGTTTCTTTTCATGTAGTTTTACACCTCAGATTTTTGTGTTAAGACAAAGTATTCTCTGTACTAGACCGTATGATGGAAGTTTGAATTTTTTTTTGAAAAGTAAATGCATTGGACACTGACACCGATCAAGCAGCTGTCTTGCATGCGACTACATGCAATGTGACTACATTATAAAAGCTTTAGTATTCAAATGTCTTACTTGTGCATGGTGTATGATACTGATTGTAGATTTTTTTGTGATGATAGAATGCAACTGCTCTGAAGGAGGTATTTTGATGTATGATTTTGATACACTGTGGATTAAATCTCCTGTAGTTTCTCCTCAATAACAACAGATTAGAATTATTATGATCTATTGCTCTCAGCAATCTGAAGATTCCTTTGTTTGCTTCTGTTTAACAACATACAGAATGTGGAAGCACAGGCAAAAGAATATCTGAAACCTGGGAAAAAATATAAACTAAGAAATTCACATTTTAAGTTTCAAAACTATTGTTTCAGAAAGCACATATTGATTTCACAGTTCTGGGAAACAAGAGTGAGGCAGAGCTTTGGTAATGACATGCCTACAAATAATTCTTCTAGTGCAAGCAACAGCAGTTTCAGAAGTGCAAGGTAGAATTTTGTTCCATTCCTGATGAAATCTTAGAGGGAGGAAAAAAATTCCTCCCAGATATTTTTTTGCAGCTTTAATGCTAATTATCAACTCTCTTGTATCTTTCAAAAGCATGAGAAGTAAGTCAAGAGGGTGTTGCAGAGTGGAGTGCAAATGTTTTGTTGAGTTCTTGGTGGCTGAGGTCAGACAGTACTCTGTGTAGGGTTATGTGACAGGGTTACAGAATAGGAATACCGAGGGCAAGAAATAAAAGTTGTGGAGGGGGAAAGGCTGAAAGGGTCTTTTGTGAGATGCTGCAATGGCTTAAATGTTAGGTGTTGATGGAGACTGAACATGCCTGGGGCTAGAAAGCTCAGTCTAAAAAAAAAGACATAATGTTGAGCTTTACAATACCTAACTTTTATGCCTCAGACTTTGGATTGCAGTCTTGGATTCTCCAAGGCATCCGCACTCTGTGCAATGTGCAGGAAGAGACAAACACCTGCAGAATGTATTCACAGTGAATAGCATAGTGTACAGGTGCTGTCTAGAGGCAATCCATAAAGAAATGTGGAAGAAAGGAATGTTTCTGAATGCCTCCCTCTTTCTAAAGCCCAGACATGCAGATATTGTGTTTTTCAAAGCTAAATCTATAAAGCAAGCAAGAAAAAAATCTAAGCGTATATTTTTATCTTTGTTCTATATCCATCACACCTTTCAGAGAAATCAGCAATTGCCTTTTGTATGGAAAGGCTACCAGTTAAGGATATAGTCTGCCAAGAGCTGTACACTGCAAGAGAAGTGGGCTGGGGCCATGTGTGTGGTTGTCTCAAGGAAAAAGCACAAGGAAACTATTGCATGGTGAGGCACATGGTAGTGACTGGAGAGCACACTCAAGATTTCTCTCAGGTCAATTATAAAAACAGGAAACATTTCCACACACTGGCTTTGGAGATACCCCTTGGCTAGAGCTCATGTAGTTGGTGTGTCATCCTGCAGAGCAGAGTTGTGCCAAGCAACGAGCTCAGATACCCAAAGCAGTCCTGGAAGTGACAGCTGTGACTGCGCCAGCAATCCCAGCTTCTCAGCAGAGCTAGATAGTTTTAAAATGTGCTCTGTTAATAGTTCTATACCCCTCCTTGCTTAGGAGATAGCCTCAGTGATGAGGGTATTCCAGGGTTTTCATACCACACTCCATTGCTTGCTGGAGACATGCCTGAAGTGTCCTGATTTGCTGTTGACTGCTTCATCAGACTGGTCTGTATTTTCATAATGACTACAGTAAGCTGTTCAATGCTTCAGGGTAAAATACCACCCATGCCTTTTTTGCTATTTGTTGGGCTAACTGGTACCTATCCATTATAAAAGCATTATCCACAATATTTAATAAGAGCTGAAAGAGCAGCAACAATAGTGATAATATGTTGGGGTTTATTTTTGTAGAGACAAACCCTTCCAATTTTTTGATCATTGTGTTATTGATCTGCCTTTCTTTTTGTTTAAATCCTGACAGAGCCTTGGGGACCAGAGTCTGCAACACTGATAGAGAGCTGCAAATACTGTTTCTGTGTATGGGGGTCTTTTCTTTCCTGGTATTTTTGAAAGATAGGCTCTTGATCACCTAGCAGGGATCTACTGATATATACCTTTAGGCTCAGCTCCTGACGAGTCATCCTACATTCTGCAGGCTGTATAAAAAATGCTATTGTGTTCCAATGTGTTGATAAATTCTGTGAAGAAGAAGGATACATATTATTAACAGAATTGCAGTGATAATACTTGTAAAATCTTAGCATGTAGGCCAGGCATGACTTTTGTGACACATACAGTCCCACCAATGTTCCTGCAGTTACCCAATGCATATTGCTGCCCACACACCCAAACATTGTGCCAGTCTATCAATCTCACCTCTTTGCTTTTAAAGCTGTGAGATTCAGGGTGAAAGGTTGCACACAAAAGCAGCCTCCTTATTTTAGAGTACAGGGAGGGGACTTAAAAAGAGTCTTTCATTAGCTCACTCATGCTCACGCTGTTGACCAATGGCTTCTAAATTTTCCTTCCATGATGAAACAGTTCTTATTCTGCTAATATTTTTGGTGAAATACTGGAATACTTGGAAGCATTATCTGCTGAGTGTTAGTGCTGAGGTGTTCATCAAGTACATACTTGTTGTCTTAAAACAGGATGGTCAGCAGAGAGTTTCTTCACTTGTGATATAGTAAAAATTATGTCTGTGTTATTTCAGCTTGAGTAATGTAACTCTCATTACATGATGTGAGCACCTGAAAAGTGTAATGTCTACAAAAGAATTTCCCACTTAAATAAAAAAGGGTGAGTATGAAAGCTTCACATTGCTTTTTTCTTTTCATTTTGTGGCTAAATCACAACATTGCAAAAATTGCATTCTGTTTCATTCTAATTAGAAGGTTTTAGTTTCAGTTTGAGTAAAATGAAAGGTTCTGCAAATTTATTTTCACAAAAAAATATTATTTATGTGCTGAAAATTATTTTCCTTTTCCAGATATCGAGGTTTTATGAGCTCAACTAAACATTTTTCAATGCAATTTTCATTTCAAAATGGAAAAATACATTCAAGTATCTTAGTTTTTCTAAATTCAACATATTCACTTGAGCAATACTTGTGTAGTTTAAATTTGCTTATAACTTCATTTTTCATCTTAATTTTTTTGCCTTACAGGGTTTGCTCAGTCATAATTTGCACTTGCAAGTTTCTCTGGAGATATGAAAGTGCTAGTGGCAAAATCCGGTTATCCTGTTCATATAGATAGCGTGATCTCTTATTTGCCTTATTCTGATGAAATTGTTCCCTGGCTGAAAGCATCTAAGACAAGATGGCAGACCACATTCCTTATTTCCTTCTTCTCAGGAAAGCTGAGAAAGTTTCAGCTATTCTATCATCCTGTCTGATGAACAACAATTAATTGGAAAACTATTTAGGTGCAAGAGATGTTATGCGCTATATTCATTTAACTTTTACATTAATTGTTGGCAGCTTGCCATTCTTATCATTTCTTTATTTGAATTTGCCCTTGCATCCTTATGCAAATTTTTGGGTTTTTTTAAACTATGTTTCTTACATGAAAGACGGTTTTGTTTTCATTTTTTTTTGTAATTAATTCTCATAAAAAATAAATTGTCAAGATGTAGTGCTTCATTGATGTTATCCTTCAACTTAATTATGTTATAAGATGATCAGAGGCTGATTTCACAAGCTTTTTGAATTTCAGCTATATTTTCAGATATTTTCCAGCTACCACTGAAAAAATGTCAAATATGGGAAGTAACACCTCTAGATCTAGACAGTGCAAATTACTTGCCCTCATGTGTATGGGTACATCTAACTCCTCTGCAAGTTTTTTTGTTCTCTGTAACCAAAATCCTCACGTCCATATTTAGGTTACTGTGTTAAGCATAGTAGGTTTGGCAGGAAGGGGTACAATACACGTAACCGTGGAGTCAGCTCTAATATCCATTTGCAAAACTGGCTCAGGGAAATGAGACCATGAGTGTAGGAGTAACAAATTTCTTCAGTTAACATAAATGAATGTGCCTGTTTTGTGTTCTACATGCAGTTCCTCCTGTCACAAAGATGAGTTCTTTTTCCAGCAGGGCTTTTGTTCTTGCTGTATGAGGTAAACACTAATATTTACCTTACAGATATTGTTTCCAAACATTGTCTTTTATTTTGGTAGGCCTAAATGGTCTTACTTATTTTTTTGTATGTTACCCCTGAGTTCACCATGTGTGGTATCTTTAAAGAGTTTCACAGAAATCTGAGGGCTCTGGCTTCAGATAAGATTAGTGACAGGCGATAACTGTTCCAATCTTAAGAGCTGGGACCACTTTCTGCAGCTTCCCCTCCTGAGCAATTATTCTGAGGATCACGATCTCCATACTTTTCTAGGGTGCTTGTTAAAAATTTAGTTTGATGTTCCAATATCTCACACTTTAATCTGTACTACCCCACTCCTTTCAAGTGTTCTAAAGACAGAGCCTGCAACCCTCAAATCTTTCTTAGACTTGTGTTTGATTTGCAGATCTGATCACCATAATAAAAGAAATATATCTTTTTATTTTTAGGGAATGGGATATGCTTGTTCTGCCTTAGTCACATTACTGGCAACTGCATTTTAGCAGCTAGTGAACGAGCTTTCTATAAATGCATGCTTCACTTCCCTAAAGAGACTAAAAAGCAGTAGATGCTTGTGAACGCCTCCAGGGGGAGATCCTGCCTGCTGGAGTTTCACATGCCTAAGTTTTAACAGTACACGCCAAACAAACAATTTGTTTTCAAATACTGTTGGCCTCTTGCAGTTAAAGATGTGAGCCATGCCGTATCCAGTTACTAAGGCTACAGGGAGTCTCCTTCTGTGTTTGACCGTACTGACGTGCCGGTCTCATTAACAATTATGGCTCATTAGATGATTGGGACTAGTCTGATCTTACTGGACTGGATGTGAATCTGGAGACAACTTAATTTCCTTTTCACTGACAAAGCACTTTTGGACTAGGGACTCCTTTCTTAAGATCTTTGAAAGTGTTTATGAAAGTTTGCAAATATCTGTCTTTGACTTTCTTTCCACTCCTGTTCTCACGACATATAATTTCATACTTTACCATTTCAAGGACTCCTTGTATTTCTTCCCTGTCATTTTGGGCTAGCATGATGATCACAGTCTTAATCACATCAAAAACAAACTCATAACCTTTTATGACTTGCAATGTTTTCCAGGTTCATTAGTCCCAGGAATCTGCATGCTTGATTGTTTAATTTGAAATCTGTTGTTCTGTTTTTCTCCAAAGCTTACCAGAGATATAGGTGATATTCTTCTGCCTTTTTTTCTCAAGATCAAAACATGAGCTTTCTGACTCTTAGAACATTCTGTGCCATCAGAATCAAAAGACATAGTAAATGAACTAAGGTAGGCTTTTGACTTAAAAACATCTGCCAGAAATCTTTTGATATATATAGTACAAAATAATTATTGGATTGTCTAAATACTTCAGTATTGCTGTCTTTCTACTTTTCTAAAAGACTTGCATAATTCTTTTTACCTATACTTTGGTAAAAACTTGTGACCTTTTTTCTCTTCAATGACCACTGAGTGTACTCACTTAATGGCCATTCTAGCGACTGTATGATCTTAGAGCAATGAGCTGGAGTAATTCTTGAATACGTTTTATTAACTTTGAGCTTTTCTTTGTTCCTTGAAAGAGAATGTCAAATTTCTAGAATTGTTTTGGTCTCTCATACCTCTAATAAAGGCAGTATTACCATAATGTTAGAGTTCTGCATGAATCTTTTCATATCTTTTCATATAATGAATCTTTTCATATGTATACTTTTACATCTACATCTTTTACTCATTAGATAAAATCCACTTTCAGTTCATTTAAGATCATTATAATCGATAGCTGTGATCTTTTATGGAACCAGACAGTCGAAACCATAGCACCCCCCACCCCAAATTCAGCCACCTGTCCCTATCCAAAGCACCGAATGTACATGTGCCCATATGGATGAAGGAGCTTTGCTAGTTGCTGTTTTTGAAGATGTGCATGTCTGTGAGAGAGATGCAACCCCAGAGAAGCATTTGGCAAGGCTGTAAGCAAGGATCAGATGTGTTTCAAACAAATCTTGAGAGTGCAGCTTGAAAAAAAGGTAAGAGTAAAAGCTTTTGAGAAAAGTTCCCATTGAAAATAGCACTAACATCTGTGTCCAATAGCAATGTTTAAAACATTTTAATTTCTTTGTTTATTTCTTGCTAACTTCCTACTTTGTTATGAAAAGCAGGATTCTGAACATTTTCATTAGAAACCAAGATTATCAAAGAAAGATCTGACTCTATTACCAGTTTCTCTTTGAGATAGAAACAATAGTTACATCCACTTGTTTAGGTAGAAGGCAGACACAAATACATGTGTACATATGTGCATATCTCTAGCTTTCTAATGTTGATTTTATAAATGTAAATATAAATATAAATAAATACATATCAGAAAACTTAGTCTGAATGAAGCGATCTCTATTCCCTAAGTCTCTATGCTTTCTATTTACCAATTACATGTTGCTTATTCACTATCTCTTTCTTACTGCATTACAAAATCTGTGTGTCAAAACATTGCTTATTGGTCTGTGCTGTTAAAGAAGAATGTGCCAGCTACAAAACATAGACAGGAGCATATGAATTATGGAGACATATTTTTCCTATGCAATCTTTTTCCACAATAAACGTAAGTAAGCATAGCATTTGATCTTCATTTGGACTTTTATTTATTGCTTACTATTAAGGAGTTGTGGACTTTGAATTGGTTTTCATATTCATTTCTGTATAAGTTTGTGCAGATTTTATTTTTATTTCTTAAAGGAGATTGAAATTGGATTGCTCCTTCAATAAATAGCTGAATACATATTTACCTTCTGAAGCATTAATTGTCTATTTGTTTAAATATGTATTAGGCCTTTTATAAAGTATATATTAATTACTGGACTCTAGTTCACAACATAGCTCTTGACTAACGAGCAATTCTGCAATTCTAAAAAGTTTTTGTAATGTCAGTAATCTTTTTCACTTAACACTGCCATTTGGAAGTTTCTTTACTAAGACAAAGTCCAGCATACATTAACATCATGAAATACCTATTTAAGAGCAAAATGAGGCAATTTGTTATTGACGAAGAAAGACAAAATTTGCCATCTAGGTTTCTCTGTTGGTATCCGAATGTTGCAAAACTCAGATTCATCCCCTTCCTGCTATTCCCATGGGGTTGTGAGCTTGTTTTACTGCATTAAAACCTCATAGTAAAAATCCACCTGCTGAGTAGGCTCTTTTCATCTTCGTTCTGGAGAGCTCAGTCTGTTCAGCTGGGATGTTTCCCTTAGGAAGACAGGAACAGTAAAATGGTTCTCCCCTCCTGTTTGTTATCTTCCAGCAGACAGTTCTAGTAAAGCTGCAGAGATATATATTTAATATTTGCTAATAGAGGATTTGAGATTTATTGTGGTATGTTTGAACAATCACTCTCTGACTCATATCCACCCTCTACATCTTGCCTTATGTGTGCTGAGGGTAGGTTGTTTCCTTCTTGCTTTCCTTGAAGGAGTACAGTAGATCTTTGGGGTGCTGAAACAACCTAGGGCTTTGCAAATTGGCAACTTGGCCCTGTGCTAATGAGGTTTTTCTTTGTTTTGCTCTAAAAATAGAAACATATTACTGTTAAGTTGAAGGTTTGCACCTCCACTTTCAGCCTAGAGATTCTTACTGCTGTATTGCTGAAGCCTAGTTAGACGTGTAAAAAAGAGAACGTGCAATGACAAGACCTTCAAGTTGGAATGTGGCTTCACCATTGCCTTTACTAAAGTTCGTGTGGATGCTGCCAGCACCCTCCTCTTCACTATTCTGCTCACTGATGAAAGATGGTGCTATCCTCCCATGGGTGCTGTACGTTGTATGTGAGAACATGGCAGGACTTGCCTTTAGCTGGCTTTGTATGTTTGTAAAAATGAATGTGAGCTGTTATTCTGCACAGACCCAGCACTGTGATAGTCTTTTGGTATGGTGTCTTACCTCCAGTGAAAACTGGATGGATTAATTTTAAATGGATACAATTTCTGTAAAGAGATATTTATATATTATATTATTGGCATAAAAATACTTATTACTGACTTTCAACTGGGAATTTTTCCTTTTTTTCATGAATGAGATGTTTCTCTATAATTTTATATGAGAGCAGCTCTGCAGAAAACTGAAACTTATAGGATTGCAGTCTTCATAGATCTTTGCATCCAGGCTTCAAAAATGATATTCAGCATTTTCAGAGATAAGTAGCACTGACTGGCGTTCACATGGATACCATTGCTTCTGATGGCAGAATATCATCAACAGTTGTATGAGGTTGATTTGAGAAAGCTGTCATTAGTAACAGCATCCTATTTTTCTGTCCAAAATTTGCTAACAAACATCCTGCTTATGGAATTTAAGATATGAATAATGCTGGTTTGTGAGGGAAGGAGCTGGCTTTTGCTGTACACACATATACACTTTCCGACTTGTCTCTGCCAATACACCATAATCTTGATTAGTGATACAGCCTGATATTCCAATCTCTCACATCTCCTGAGTCCAGATTTCCAGCCATGCAGAACTGGGCCATATTTGGAGGTTCAGTGGGGTGTGATAAACAACTCATTTGAGACTAAAAGCAGTATTTGAATTTGGATCTCCTGAGGTTAGCTCACTTATAATTTATGTTATCTAGCTCATTCATGACAAAGATTTTCTGCACCAGAAACACCTTGACAGGTGTTGTACAAGACACCACAGTTACAATTAATGCAACAGCTTTATTAAATTTGACATTGACATGTGTATTAATAATCCTTGGACTGGCATAAGAAAATCACTCAGCTATAATTTAAAGCTTTACTTATACATGTGCATATTTGTGCTTGGTGTATCACACCTAAAGCCCTTTTTCCTTGTCTAATGCCTTCTGTCACATCAGTATATAAAGCAGATGTTTATTATAAATTATACCTCTTTAATATATGAGTATGTAAGGATGCAAAGTGAGTTTATGACTTTTCAAGATTGTGCCTAACAAATTAAACTACATATTAACATCAATCCTACAGATTCATTTACAAATAAGATTACCTGAAGTGCAATATTGCATAACTGAATACTGAAACTCTTAGAGAAAGGATTTACAAACAGCTGAAGTACCGAAACATACCAAGTCTAAAAGAGACAAAAGACTGTTAAAAACTCCCCATCATACTCAGTTCTTCCTGTTAATACTCTTGCTATCAACCTTCGCTGCTGTTAAAAAACGGTGCAAACTTTAAAAAACAGCGATCAAAACCCGCGATCTTTTAAGCCTTGGTCTTTTACAAAATGCTTCACAATTCTTTTTGTTTGGAAAATGAGAAAAAGTGTAACATGATTAAATCTGAAAAGGACAGGTTCTTATAAGTGCCTTTTCCATATAGTCTTCTCCACCAACAGAGTGAAAGATTTCTGTTTTGTTTCTTATTACTTTTTTCCACCCTCTGTTGTTTGAATTCCATCCTAGTCTGGGAAAAAAAAAAAGGGAATTTTTCAAATTGTTGAGTTTGTATTACATGGTAATTTGAAAATTAAAAAATCTCCTGAAGTAATTGTAATTCATTGTCATGATATGATTTCATCTGTAAATCTGTTAATTGCACTTTAACCCTTGCTGAGTTGGTGGCTTTAAGTCCAGCTATAACAGCAGTGCAGAAAAGTTTAACTCCTTTCTTTTGTCCAAAATTAGTGCTTGTAAGTAGCTTAGCGTGTTAAAACAAATAGAATTACTTAGAAGGAGTCAGAAGAAAATGTAACCAAGTTAGGAAAAAGAATGTTCACAGTAATTTTAAAAAGATGCCTTTTAAAAATTATTTCAATTTTTCCTTTAGGAAAAAGTAGCATTCCTTGAGTTCATATATTTTGAAATACAGTTTTATGAAGAGACTAACAGATGTACCACACAGAACAAACTTACAGTAGTGGTGTTAGGTGACCTTTCAGTCTAAAATTAAGAGAAAAAGATAACGTGTTTCTTCTGACCCACTTCATGTAGATCAACTGAGGTATTTGAGTTCTTTTTAAGAGGCTGTTTGACTTTTAATCCTTTTAATCTTTTTTAAACTTCAAATTTGTTACTTCTTAGCTTTTGAATTTTAGTTTACATCGCATACTGGGCACTCTAGTATTATTTGTTCTCTTAGTCTTTCTCCTTCTTTTTCTCTTGGTCTAGTTTTCTTTTTTGACTGGTATTTATATGACAAAATACAGATGTCTACAGTGAAGATGTGCTATGTAGATGTCCATGTCTGAACTGCCATGACTCACCCTAAAGAGAGTAAGACACTACTGAAGTACAGTTTATCTCATCCTAATGCAAACACTTAAAATGGGTCAGAAGAAACACCTTAAAAAGGCCTGTTCCTCTCTATTGACTGCAAAAGGCGACAAGGAGGAACAATAGAAAGGTCTAATAGCAGAAGTCTAAAAGTAGTAGAGGAATCAGAAAGGAAGTGATATGAAACACATTTCGTTATCTACTCTCTTATATAGTATTAATTCCCATGAGTGTTGTTGATGCAAGCTCAATCTCTGCCATAGGGAAGGCTGCTCCTTCCAAGTCTCACTCTGCTTTTTGGATTTTTTAGAGGAGCTCCTGCATCTCCATTTTATTGGGGTGCA
This sequence comes from Oriolus oriolus, assembly GCA_013400235.1. Classification (NCBI taxonomy): domain Eukaryota; kingdom Metazoa; phylum Chordata; class Aves; order Passeriformes; family Corvidae; genus Oriolus; species Oriolus oriolus. The sequence continues at coordinate 332,585 of VXBT01005959.1, read as the reverse complement.
GGAGGGAATATCAGTATTGCCTAGTGATGAAAGAAGGGAACAAATACAGCTCATTACATATTTTTAATCTGGTTTCTGGTAAAACAAATGCATTTCAACTAAACAAATTCTGATGAGAATTTTTTCTTTTTGGCTTGGCTCTCCACTTGGAAAGAAATAATTTTTACATTCTAACCATTTTTGTACCAAAACTCAAGTGGGATTTGAGTGATAAGGGAGAGTAAATTTGAGCTACGATTTCTTTCAATTTTTAGATCAGTTCTCCTTGTACTACTTTTATTTTCTTCTTATCAGAGAAAAAGGGTTACAAGCCAATATTTGCAGATATTTTCTTACCTTCTTAAGACAATGCTACAGTTAGAGGGTTGGAGATCTAAGCAATGTTATTCCTGACAGTACCTTTCCACGTCTTCTTATGCCAGATTACTTTTCCATTCCTAGCAGAAGTGATCTTCTGATCTATTATTTAAGACTCTATTTCTAACCAGTCCTCTCCTTGTATCTTAGCTTGTGGCTGTGTTTTTTCCATTAGTATTCCTAATGCACAGCAATTGTTCATGAAATGTTCGAAGTTGGTTATGCCTTCTGTTTTCATTTGGGAATGCAAACAGCATTGTATCATTTGGGATAAAGGTATGGACTTGTGAAAATGCCCCACTGGAACCATCCAACCGAAACAATTGCAGTCACCAGCAGGACATTTGAAATACATAGCAGTGTGGAGGTATTTTCTTGGGTTTTGTGTTTTTAAGAGTATCAGAGCTTGTGACAGAGAAGCAAAGCTCAGAGAAAAGAGAAAAGAAACAGGCTAGCAAGGAAGAAAAATACATGTTTTCAGTAGCTGGATAACAAAATAGAGGACAGGGTGAAAGGGTTATTTTTGAAGCTGAATGTTACCTACTGTTGGGAGGAAAGGGTTAAAACTGGAAAATTTGTCAGAGGAGGGAATAGTGTCACTCAAAGTGACCTTGCAGCTGTGAACGCTAAAAATGTCACTGTGGGAAAACCCCATTTTTTATGCATAATGTTGTTCAACTTCTCCCTGTTTCGAGAAGCAGAATTCCTGTGGAGAGAGAGCACACTCTCACAGCCGTGCCTGAAGCTTTTGTTATAGTCAGGTGCAGAGTGCCCCTCACCCACCCCTGCTGCCCTCCAGGATGAGCTGAGCCTAACCGAGCCTGTGTGTCCCCGTGTGTCTCTGCTGCCTGAAGTTGTGAGAAAAATAGTGAAATAAATCTACTCTTTGCATTTCAGCCATGGTTTGATGGTTGCCTTTGGTTACCTGTACGTACCGATTCACACACCTACCAAGAACTGGAGGCACTTTGCAGTGGAACTGACTTGTCTGATTCCAGTAGAGCTCAAGAAAACTGTGGTATGTGCAATTTGCTGTAGATAGAGAAGATTGAATCAAACATATCTGAACCATCAATATGTTCCTCTAGCTGATTTTCTCTTCCCCAAAGCAGTGTAAAATTAGATTAATTGATCAAGTCAAATAATCTAATAGTACACAGGGGTGTAGAATAGTTGGCATTGGACTAAATGCACAGATGAAAACAGTAGTTTCCAGCAAAAACCGATTTTTTGCCTGTTTCTCCTCTCATTTTAGCACTTGAGAGGCCTGTGGGGTCTATTGTCATTCCACTGTCTAACCATTCACTAGCTGCACTGGTGGCAATATATTTTTTGTGGGTCTAAGTGATCTTCCACATGTGTTTTACTGCACTAAACCTGAGGGATTACATTTGTTCATTTTTTCCCCCCCTAGCTGCTGTTGTCTTTCTTAAAAAGACATTTTTATTTTTTCTTAATAAATAATAATAATTATTTCTGTATTTCTTAAAAGCACAAAACTTGGGCATTCTTCCTCATGGAATACCCTGATGAGGGCAATAGATGCAAACATTTCAAATGTCAAAGTCTTCATTACTGAAACACTTGAAAAGCCTCATTAGTAAGAAACAAAACAGAAACACCTACATCCATTTTACTTATCTATGTCATCAGTGACAGTTCAGAAAGACAAACATGTTTCCCCTCTATTACTGGCATCATTCAAATCATAAAGCTTGAAGGAAAACAAATGCAAATAAATACATGAAACTTACTAAAATATTTAATTATGGCTTTAGCCTAACCTGCCAGCTCAGTATGAGCCAGCAGTGTGCCCAGGAGGCCAAGAATGCCAGTGGCATCCTGGATTGTATCAGAAATAGTGTGGCCAGCAGGATCAGGGTGGTGATTGTCCCCTGTACTCGACACTGGTGAGGCCACACCTTGAGTCTCGTGTTCAGTTTTTGGCTCCTCACTACAAGAAAGACATTGAGGGGCTGGAGCGTGTCGAGAGAAGGGCACTGGAACTGGGGAAGGGTCTGGAACACAAGTCCTGTGAGGAGCAGCTGAGTGAGCTGAGGGTGTTTAGCCTGGAGAAAAGGGGAGGCCCTATTGCTCTCTACAAATATCTGAAAGGAGGTTGTAGCAAGGTGGGAGAAGGTCTCTTCTCCCAGGTAAAAAGTGAGAGGACAAGAGGAAATGGCCTCAAGTTGCTTCAGAGGAGGTTTAGATTGGATATAAGGAAAACATTTCTTCACTGAAAGGGATGCCAAGCACTGCAACAGGCTGCCCAGCAGACTGGTTACATGAAGCATCCCTGAAGATATTTAAAAGATGTGTAGATGTGTCACTTAGGGACATGGTTTAGAGATGGAATTGACAGTATTAAGTTTACGGTTGAAACTGAAGATCTTAAAGGTCTTCTACAACCTAAAAATTTCTATGATTCTGTGATTCTATGTATTGCAATGTGATTCAGTATTAAATAATGCCAGGAAATACTTGGCAACATCCTATTTTTTTCAATGACATCCAGTGCTCCTTGAAGTCTGAAGCATAATATCTGTATTATTTCCATAGGAGCTAAGATAAATAACCTTTCAAGAGCGTTTCAAAAAGAGAAGAAAGGATTTAATTACTTCCTTTTTGATCCAAACCCAGAAAATAATTTGTCTAAAACTGAGTCACTGAGGAGTACACATGTGAAACCCTCACAGATCATCTTCTGTGTAGCGTGCACACAAGAACTGCTTCTATTTCATTAAAGCCTTTAATTACTTTGGTTGTTGGTGAGGTTTTGGTTTCTTTTAGCAAAGCACTGTCTACAAGCTATTGGGCAAACTGTTGTTTGCAGCATGAAAAAATACAACTGGTAAATGTATCAACTGCACAAATATGTGTACTACAAGATGAAAGAAAGTACTGTGAGTGCAGAACTGCTTCCACACTCCCCACAGTCTCATTCTCACTTTTTTCTCTGGTATACATGTGGTTGGCTGGCAAGTCGCTTGATTACAATGTGGGAAGTGTCTAAGTTCAAAGTTAGACTTGCATCTCTATTTTCCCTCTGGAGATTTTTTTCTTCCTTACCAGTCTTTTTCTTGTTTCTACTTTTTATTTTTTGAAACGAAACGTTATAGCTCTTTATTTCAAACAAACTTTTTCATTTCACATTCGGCTGTACATTTCCCCCCCAGAGGATTAGAAGATGGCTGAAATGACTTGAAAATAAAGTCAAATATTAAGCTGAATTTTTGTTGTGGGTTTCTCAACTGAATTAAAAAAAAAAACATCCATGGTTCACACAATTCTGCTTGAAAGGCTTTTGTAGTGAGTGTAGAGATGCATATGAATAAGCGTATAGCACATAACTCATGCAGTAAACATTTAACTTCCCAGATGAAATGCCTATAGCATTTGGGTTAATGTAGCTCGTTGTGCCTGTGTGCTGTCAAGGTCTTCTGAGATCTTGTGTCATGCTTTTCATTTGCTCCACCTGGGCTCATGACTTACTTTCCAGTTATTCTGTCGTTTACATCACTTTTTTTTTTCTGCATAGCTGCTAGTCAGTGAAACCACTTGTGCCCATGAGGAGACACATTTATTCTTTTCTTGAAATGTGTCCCATTTTATGTTTCAGCACTAGAAATCTGACATGATTTCAGTTTATTTTTATGTAAAGGTTTTAGGTGGCAGTGTTTTGTTATTTATTTTGCTGCCGCTTGAGCTCTACATGCTAATAGCAAATCAGTTCTTTCTCATAGCTTTCTTTTATTCAGATGTTTATTCAGGATTTCTACTGCAATGGAGGAGTTAGAGGATGCTTAATTTCATTTTACACTGCATAGTTTAAGTACAAATTCTTCAAAGTGAATGTTTCTACTACAGTAGCAAAGCCTGGATTGTGAGATGTGTTTGGAAAAGTAATTCTTGCACTTGCATGTACCATAGGTAACCCCAGTCTGATGTGTCAGCTGAGCTAATGGGGAGCAGATTGGGGAATGGGAAATAGTTGGGCTATAGCTGAAGAAGGTATGGAACAAAATAGCTAGGAAAATGCAGCATTTTGTTATTGTGAGTCTCACTGTACTGAGAGCCACGGAAATGTGTGTTCCGCCGTCTGCAAAGCTAAACAAGTAAGATGAAACTGCATCAGTTTTATACAGGAATATTATAATAACAATAGCATCATCAACAACAACAATAACACTAATAATAATAATAAAGAATGTAATTAAATTCTTTGCAAAGCTGATGCTGGGTAAAAAATATCACAGATTTTAGACTAAATTTATTTACAATGTTTTCTTTCACATTCTCCTCTACTTTTAGTATCACAAAACCTCAATTCTTTCAATGGGATGTTGCTGCTGCTGCTTTATTTTGAGATTTTCAAAGAATTTATAATTGATAATTACTTTTAGATATGAAATGCAGCTCCTTTATAGCCATCAAAATTACCCTTATGAAGTTAAGCAACAAATAAGAATAAACCTTTGACTAAATATATAACAAAAAAAAATCTGTTCCTCTTGTATTCACATGTTATATTTTTACTTTTAATGTTGTCTGCCTTTCTAACTGGTTTTAATCTGCTTTCCAGAGTTGATCTCAGCAACATCGCTGTGGTAGAACTTGTGCAGACAGCTACGACAGAATCATAACTGGTCTCTTTTCGTGCTTAATGACTGGTACTGAGTCCTGATGGACCTTCTACTAAGACAGTAGAGTCCACTGACTTTAGCTCAGCTTAGTTAGGCTGAAATGCTAGTGGCCTGTCATATCAGCCACTGATTTCATTTTACTCTGTACTTTTTTTTAGATGCAGCTTAGACTGGATCATCCAAATGCATCCTAGACTGGATGTGTTAGCTAAAGCCCATTGCAGCTCTCACAGAAGCCTTCTGGATGGGAAGGCACTTGCAGGCACATCAGGGGGTTGGTGCCTTTGCACTGTGGAAGGTTTCAATGTTTAATTTGTATAGCTGCTTAGATGGCTCATAGTGTGTCTGAGAATCCTTAACTATTTATCCTTACAGCATCTCTGAGAGCTAGGGAATTGCTTTTCTCACTGTTTTACAGCTAGAGAGCTGAAACGTGCTGCTAACCGGCTTGCCCAAGGTCACATCAGAAATCTGCAGTGCAGAAGGACGCTGGCTAGAGCCCTAACCTCTACCAGTGTGATCCTCTCTCTACCAGATATAAAGCAAGAACAAACTAAAACCTAAGCCTCAGAGGGAGTTTTTCAGGCTGCTTTGGCAGCATGTTGTATTTCTAACTATTTCTATTAGTTAAAGTTTTTCCTTTACACTTAACCTAGATGTTCTCTGCTGCAGCATAAGCCCATTAGTTCTTCTGTCCTCATTGACTAAGGAGAATAATTTGTCCCTATCCTCTTTATAGCAACTTGATGTATTTGTAGACATGTCATGCCTCCCTTCAGTGTTCTTTTCTTTAGTCTGAACATGCCCAGTTCACTTAACCTTTTCCCACAGATCTTATTTTATCATTTTTGTTGCTCTCCTCTGAACTCTTTCCAATTTGTCTGCCTTTTTGAAAATGTTGTGCCCGAAACGAAATGCAGTAACCCAACAGAGGCTTAATCAGTGTCAAGAAAACTGCAATCCCCAGCAATCCCCAGGAGCAATAAATCAGGTAAGGAAGGCAAGAGACTGGCGTGGCTGGGTAGGGAACTGCAGGTCAAACTAAAGGAAAAGAACAAATGCACAGGCAGTGGAAACAAGGACAGGTAACCTGAGAAGAGTATAGAGGTGAAATTTGTTTGTGTAGAGATGGGGTAAGGAAGGCCAAGGGGAAGCTGGAACTGAACCTAGTAAGGGAACAAAGAATAACAAGAAGGGCTTCCCCTGCTACGTCAGCCAGAAAGGGAAGGTGAAAGAAGGTGTACTCCCCCTGACACACAATATTGATGGACAGGTAACAGCAGATGAGGAGAAGGCTGAGGAACTCAACTGGGGCAGCACAGTCCCTCCCACTGTAAATAAAGATCAGGTTCATGACCACCTAGGGAACCTGAATACGTCTATGGAATCCAATGAAACGCATTGCAGAGTCCTGAGGGAATTGGCTGATGTGGTTGCCAACCCTCACCCCATGATATTTGAAAAGTTGTGGCAGTCAGTTGTGAAGTCCCAGGTGACTGGAAAAAGGGAAACATTGTAACTGTCTTTAAAAAGGATTGAAATGAGGACTCTGGGAACTACCAACCCGGCAGCTTCACCTCTGTGCCTGGGAAGATCATGGAACAGATCCTCTCAGAAGCTTTGCTAAGGCACATGGAGGACAGGGAGGTGATTCAGGACAGCCAGCACGGCTTCACCCAGGTCAAGTCCTGCCTGACCAACCCAGTGGCCTTCTGTGATGGGGTGACTGCATCAGTGGACAAGGGAAGGGCTACAGATGTAATTTATCCGGATTTCTGCAAAGCTTTTGACACAGTCCCTAAGAATATCCTTCTCTCTAAACTGGAGAGAGATGGATTTGATGGGTGGACTGTTAGATGGATAAGAAAGTTGTTACCCAGAGTGGTTGACCAGAGTCACATCATCCATTATGGTTGCATCCAGGGGGTAGCAGTCAACAACTCAGAGCCCCAGTGGACATCAGTGACAAGTGGTGTCCCTCAGGGACCAGTGTCATTTAATACCTTCATTAATGACACAGGTGAAGAGACCAAGTACACACTCAGCAAATTTGCTGATGACACCAAGCTGAGCAGTGTGGTTGACACATCTGAAGGACAGGATGCCATCCAGAGGGTCCTGGGCAAGCTCAAGAAGTGGTCCCATGGGAATCTCATGAGGTTTAACCACCAGTATCAACACAGGCTGGGGGATTGGTGGATCAAGTGCACCCTGCTGAGAAGGACTTGGGGGTGCTGCTGGATGAGGGGCTGGACATGACCCAACAATGTGCACTCACAGCCCAGAAAGCCAAATGTGTCCTGGGCTGCAGGAAAAGCAGCGTGGGCAGCAGGGAGAGGGGGGGGATTCTGCTCCCCTGCTCCCCTCTGGTGAGACCCCGCCTGCAGTGCTGCATCCAGCTCTGGGGTCCCCAGTGCAGGAAGGACATAGACCTGTTGGAGTGAGTCCAGAGGAGGGACACCAAGTTGGTCAGAGGGGTGGAGCACCTCCCTTATGAGGGAAGGCTGAGGGAATTGATATTGTTCAACCTGGAGAAGAGAAGAGAAGAGAAGAGAAGAGAAGAGAAGAGAAGAGAAGAGAAGAGAAGAGAAGAGAAGAGAAGAGAAGAGAAGAGAAGAGAAGAGAAGAGAAGAGAAGAGAAGAGAAGAGAAGAGAAGAGAAGAGAAGAGAAGAGAAGAGAAGAGAAGAGAAGAGAAGAGAAGAGAAGAGAAGAGAAGAGAAGAGAAGAGAAGAGAAGAGAAGAGAAGAGAAGAGAAGAGAAGAGAAGAGAAGAGAAGAGAAGAGAAGAGAAGAGAAGAGAAGAGAAGAGAAGAGAAGAGAAGAGAAGAGAAGAGAAGAGAAGAGAAGAGAAGAGAAGAGAAGAGAAGAGAAGAGAAGAGAAGAGAAGAGAAGAGAAGAGAAGAGAAGAGAAGAGAAGAGAAGAGAAGAGAAGAGAAGAGAAGAGAAGAGAAGAGAAGAGAAGAGAAGAGAAGAGAAGAGAAGAGAAGAGAAGAGAAGAGAAGAGAAGAGAAGAGAAGAGAAGAGAAGAGAAGAGAAGAGAAGAGAAGAGAAGAGAAGAGAAGAGAAGAGAAGAGAAGAGAAGAGAAGAGAAGAGAAGAGAAGAGAAGAGAAGAGAAGAGAAGAGAAGAGAAGAGAAGAGAAGAGAAGAGAAGAGAAGAGAAGAGAAGAGAAGAGAAGAGAAGAGAAGAGAAGAGAAGAGAAGAGAAGGCTTTGGGGTGACCTAATTGCAGGCTTCCAGTATCTGAAGGGAGCCTACAAGAAAGATGGAGAGAGAATATTTACAAGAGCATGAAGTGACAGGACAGGGGGGAATGGCTTCAAACTGAAACAGAGTAGGTTTAGACTAGACATGAGGAAGAAATTCTGTATTGTGAGGGTGGTAAGGCACAAGAACAGGTTGGTCAGAGAAGTTGTGGATGCCCTATCCCTGGAATTGTCCAAGGCCAGGCTGGATGGTGCTATGGGCAGACTGGTCTAGTGAGAGGTGTCCCTGTCCATGGAAGAGAAGGTTGAAACTAGATTATCTTTGAGATTGCTTCCAACTGGAGCCATTCTATGTTTCTATAATTCTATAAAAAAACAAAATAATTACCTTGCTTATTTTGCATATGATATGTCTATTATCACAATTCAATATAATTTTTGTCTTTGTGAGAATGCGCTCTTGTGAAATTGTATTTAGTTTTTAATTTACAACAAAGCCAATATTTTCATGGAACATTATTGTTGCTAACATGCTATCATTTTCCTTACCCACTGACCTCGTAAATATACTTCCCTCATTCTTATTACCATTACTGCTTGCTGTCTCTGACTAATCTGAATCAGAGTAAGTCTTGCAAATTACAGGTGGGTAGTGTCCATTCAGATTTGAGTGGACTAGATGGCACGTGAGAGTGGATGGAAAAGAGAGGTTTGGTGGAATTTGTTGAATTACTACTCTTTTACCAGCATATTACTGAGTTATGATCTCTGCTTTTAAACCCATTATCATGTTCTCCCTTCAAAGCTCCCTGCTAAAGAGCTAACAATTCCTTGATTTTTCTTAACAAAACCCATGACTCTAAGAAGCTTTGACAGAAAGGTCTTTGTCTTTTTTTCTTCATGGCCACTAGCAGCATTTCTGCCAAGAAATGTAGGGATAAGAAAGAAACATCAAAACAATATTGCTTTAGATTGGGGGATTTTTGGTGGGAATCTCTCATGGGTCACTGATACCTACAGTGGACTTGTCTTTATTGAATCATATTTTATTTCCTTTCTTCAAAAGCAATCTCTTAAATGCATTAGGGTCATATATTGTAAATATGCCATTCAATGTCTATTTTATATATATGTATAATATCTATAAACTCTTTGTCCAGTTTTAATTACTATGTTAGCTGAAATTTTGTCATATATCTCTGTGCTTTTAACCTGTGGTTAGTCATTACACAGCTGCCAGCTCTCTGTCTTCGAAACATTTGTATACTTCTATGGTGTGCCAGTCCATAATAGTTCAGCCTTGAAAGTTGCTGAATGAATTAATAGTTCCCCCTGGTGACAGCTGGTATACAGTGATTTACATTTGTCAGCATGTAGCCAGATTTTATTTTATTTACTCAAAATATGGAAGATTAATATTTCAGTTATTAACCTAAATATGAAAGGACAGCCTGCCCAATGCTGAATGTAAATATCTTGAGTCCTGTATCAGCTATTACGAAAAAAATTCCTAGTTAGATATTAGAAAACTAAGCTCCAAGAGAGCTGCTGAGTCAATGTAAACCAAACATGTTTGAGTGACATATTTGCTTTCATTGTTCACAAAAGGCCACAGCCTCAACCAATTTCTAATCACACTTCACTTCAACATGAGGCGCTGTAACTCAGAGTAGAGGGAGAAAGCAGTTTGCTAAGAACTATAAATCAAAACACTCTGTATCACACTACAGTTGAATTAGCATTCTTTTGTTGGAGGCTGCTACCTGACATGCATCTGGCTGGGCACTCATTGAAAGAGAATGTGTAATTGTGTTAATTTTATTCTGGTTATTGCATACTGACCTTTAACATAATAGAGAAAACAGAAAAGTAATGTTTCCTTTGTCTTCAGTCAAAGTTTGCTTTGCCATCACATTGTCTCCTGTAATTACCTTATATTTTAGTATTTCGGAAACTGAGCAGACAGTGTGGTTTATTTGTAAAGTTGGATCCGGTGTTAAGGAAGAGCAGCTAGGGCATTTGCAGAGGTGTAGGTGATAAGGCTGATGTAGATAGCATTTTAAGTAATTTATGATATAAGAAAAGAAGGCTCATAACAGGGCATTGGCTTGGGGCCCCTCATTGGCATCACAGCAGCTTTGCTCTTACTCCAGTTTATTCCTTTTTGTCTTTATCACTGGATTCAGTAAAAAGCACAGTGGCCTTTTGTTGCCTTGACTGACCAAGGCTATGGAAAGTAGTGTATCACCGTTTAAACTGTAGCCCAACAACAGAGTATAATATTGGAGTCTCTCAATGCTGCAACACAGTCCAGGATTTAATGGGAGAAAATGCCATGTGAGATGCTGTGTCTGTTTCTTCTGTGTATAATTTACTGTGCACCTTAAACTATGGACCTGTTTAACTGTGCTAACAGCAGAGTTTCTACGCCAACAACTAAATCAACTGCAGTGCTCTGCATTTGCAGGCAGGCCTTACGATTTACAAAATTTAAAATGTTTTTTCAAAGACATAGCTTTTATAACCTTCTTATAGCTAAGAAGGTTGTCAAAGGTACAAATACCCCTTAGTATAACAAAAACTTTTTTTTTGTGAAAGACACATGAACATTTCCAAGCGTTGCTAATTCATTAACAGTGAAAAACTCTAGAGAGCTCCGCTGGCTGGCCATGGCAATACATTAGTGAGTCTGTGGCAGTGATATTTCTTGGGTAGCATTGTGGGAAGCCATTGTCAGCTGGAGAGCGGGAACAGGGAGGGTGGACTTACACTGTCTCATTTGTAGCCTTCTTTTTAAATGAAGGTTGCATGAAGCAAAGTTCCCTGTTTCACTCAGATGATCATTTTCAATGCTAAGTTCTCATTACATTTTTAAGCAATTTACCTTTTTTATCCTAGTATTTTGGTTTCTATTCTAAGTATCATAACAAACTCTATGCCCTTTAATTAAAAAGACAGATATACATCAAACATGCAAGATGACTTTTAAAGGTGACAGATCTTGTTTATATAGTCTAGTTAACCATTCTAATTGAATATTGAATGTCCATTGAATAGTGCTGTTAGGATGAAGGAAAAAAATATAAATTTTAATTTCTTACTGAAATTTGGACTTTGAAAAGATAATAAGAGAAAACTCTTCAATAACTGCAACATTTTATGCCACTTGAACTTGACAAGCTACAGTAAAATACGGTTTGCTTCTCCAGCAACTCCAAGACATGAAACTCCCCATGGCAGTAACCCAGAGGCACTTGTCCATTGCAGGGTAGTCTTCCTATTGAGGCTGCTCCTATTTTTTTGTCAATCACTGTTTAAAACTTAATCACTCTTTAAGACGGTTATCCTAGTGCAAAAATAACCAGTCATTCCAAGTCTTTAAATCAGTTTGTTTCCTGCACTGTGTTTCATGTTTTTCATTGTTCCATCCCTTCTCTTCTCCACACCCACCTCCTCCAGCTTTCCCCATTACATGAATCACTTTCATGTAAATTATCACCGCTGTTTTTTACTCAGCCTAAGCCTGAGAGAATATTACCCGTATTAGAAATGTACACATTTTACAGAGCTCTTCAGGAAGAATGTGATAAATAAAAGAAAATAGGTATGTTTTTACTGCAACCTACCTGCAGAATTCTCTTTCCATTGCAGATGCGTGGCAAAACACATTGCAATCAATAGATATTTTTTCAGTCTAGATATTCATTGCAAGTGATAAGTGGTATTATTATTATCATTGTTGTTGTTGTTATTGCTGTTAATATTAGGAAAAACAGCTTTCAAAATTTTTCTATGTAATGTAAGTACCAAAAAGAAGTGTTTTGTTTCTATCACAGAAGAACTCCCCTTTTTGCTGTACTGTTTTACTGTTTAGCATTATAAATATACAGTAAACAGCTTTTAAGGTCTAGCAGAAAGGAAGATTTTCTTTTCCAAACATCTGTCAGAAACCACATGGAAGAGAAGACAGTACTAGCATAATTTAGCATGCTTTCACTTGGTGAAAAATGTTCCTCGGACACTATGTCATGACACGTACTTTAAGTAAAGCTTTTCCCCAGTGCTTTATCTTAACACTGTATGGCTTTGCTTCTCTTACATTAAGAATTTTTTCATTTTCCTTATTGTTTGAGGCTACAAATATGTCAGAAAAGAATCATAAACATTATTTATTCTTCTGGCATCCAGGCCTCATCATGATGAGAGTGAGCAGTTGCCGCTCTGCAGATGGCAGGAAAACTGGTTCCAGATTTTAGTGTACCTGGATGTCATTGATGACTGTGCTGGAGCACAACAAGCCAGTGAGGAAGCATCTGGTTTGGCAGGCATAGTGTGGTTTTACATGTGTCCTTTTCTATCAGGGGTTGCCACAGGGCAGTAACAACCACATGTACCCAAGGGACTGGAAAATTATTTTCAGCTCCCTCCTCCCATCCCCCCCTTTTTTCTTAATGTAAACACACAATGAAGCTGTTGGTTCTATTGAGTCAGAAAAAGAAAAAAGTCACTGAAGAATATTAAATCTGAGCTGATTCAGTATAAATGCTGTTGGATCCTTCAATGACATAGGTCTAAGCTGTGCTGGAATTATCTCCTTGGGTAGGAAAGACATGCAAATATAAGATATAAAATCATAAAATCCTATTCATTGCAAAACAACGTATGTGAAAGGAAGAAAATTGCTACAAAGATAGTAGGCTTTAAGCTTAATGGAAAAAGTCTGACACTAACCATCACCTGCATAGCGTGCAGGGTTCAAAGCCATAACCCTGTCACCTGGCCAACACAATGAGGAACCCAGGAATCTGGTGGAAACTGAAAGTATTCTGAAACTGAAATACTGTCAGATAATATCAAGGTCTGTAAAGTCACAACATATATAAAGGGGCACCTCTTTTCAGTCCAGTTTATGCAGTGAAAAACAACACAGGTAGACTTCAGGGCACAAAGTCCACTTAATGGGTTAGACATGCACTTTTTCCAACTTTATTGGAACATATGAGATATAAGGCCTCTTCCAATTCCCCTTGTTAAAGAATTCTTTCTTCTCTGATAAGAATTCTATGGTTAAATTACCATATCTGCATTTGTAGAGGTAAATTGCATTTGTAAAAGTAAACAACTCCAGACGTGAATTTGGGAGACATTTAGGGTAAATCAGAGGAATTACTTCTGGAGACACTTTTTTACTTTTAACTGGGAAGAAACATGGCTAAAGGCTTAATTGTTTACATTCTGTATGTTATGAGGTATGAATCCCAACCCTTGTGTCTCTAACATGCTGAAACTATTACAGCTGAAATATTGCTGCTTACAATTCTATTGTTGTACTAGTTCGAAAACAAACCAGTGGGAGATCGCCAGTCAGAATTATAATTTAATAAGAAGATTAAAATAAATGCAATAGTACAAGAGCACTGACAGTGTCAGGATACAACCTGACACACTGTTAGTCAGGGTGGTGGTAGCAGTCCAGATGAAGTGGCTCTGTTGGAGCGGTGATCCTGTAGAAAAGGGGTCTGGTCTTCACCCAACGGTCCAGTGGTAGCTCTTGTCCTCTGGGAGTCCAATGAGTAAGGGCTGCTTGTGCTGTTCCAAATCTCAGATTATATCCAGATAGGAACACTTGGTTCTTCGCCCTGGGCGGAGCATCTCACAATGGGATGACATAATTTTATGAGTCATGCAGTGAGGCTTGATAGCCCCAGAACAGAGGATATCACCCTGGTTATCAGGGATGTGTCATGGTAGAGATAAAGAGCGCTGCCCCACCTGGTTTTAACAGCTGGTGATAGAATACATACTTTTGGTTACATCTGACATTGTAACCTAAGACAATTGTAAATAAGGCATATGAAAGGATTTTGTGGGATCTACAAAAGCCACTTCTGGTGTCTGCTTACACAGCAGGTTGCATATATACCAGTGCAGTTACATTGCCAATGTTTTGCCTATTGAAAAAAGATTATATGATTATAATTGCTTCATATTGCTACTTGTCTTCTGAAAGAAAATAGTAGATTGTGACACCAAAGGAACCTTCCTACTGATACAGAAAATTGTGAGATATTACTGCCATACACAAGGTAGTACTAGCACAAACTCAAATTAATAAATAAAAAATGGCCTGTGAGGTAAAGAAGGCTTGTATTTTTCTGTTAAGACATGTTGATATACTATCTCTCCATAAGAAATAGGATTTTCCCAGAATTGATCATAACAAATACATTTATTCCATAATAAAAGAAAAAGAAGTAATGAGAAAACTAGATTTTCAGAGCTGTATGAAAACTCCGTGCAGACAAACTTGTGATATAAACACACAGTATGCACAGCAATTGAGGCACTCGGTTCTGATATTTAACTGACTTTATTCCTCCTAGAGAGCGTCAGCTTTATCCCCTTTTTTCGGTCATGGGGCTGCTGGCTCTAGCTTTAAAGCAAGGTCTGGTTATCTAGAGCAGCTGCATAACTAATGAAGAAAGGAAGTGTCAGGATTTTTTTAACAATGTATCATCAATCTAAAGTGATTTCAGAATCTTGATTAACTGTAAATAAAAACTTGTGTGAAAGTAGGTAATTTAAAATTATTTTACTTTTTAAATTTAGATATTATGGGGGGAAATTTGTGTCATGTGAGAGAATTTCCTGAATGGTCTGCAGTTCAGTGCCTGTGGATTTCACTTGTACTGTGGAAGAGTCAGCTGCAGACTAAGTCTGTTGCCAGGCTTAGCTTCTCCTGCAAATATTGTTTGTGTGAATAAGGAAGTGTTCAGGGAACCAGACTGGTCCAGATTTCATTTGTTCTTGATTGAATGCCTAAACCACCAATTTCTTATTTAGTTGTCCTTTTTTTTCATAATTTTTCTATTGTGATATAAAGACTCACAACAGAACATTCAGTTCTCTAAAAGTTCAAATTTCTTTCTGGAAATCATCTACTCATTATTGAGTAGATAGGTAGGTTGGATTTGTGCTTACATAAAAATAAGTTGAATACATTTACAAATGTACAACCTGGCAGCAGAAGATTTCGTATTCCAGAATCACAGAATCACAGAATCAATTAGATTGGAAAAGACTTTTGAGATCATCAAATCCAACCTATGACCTAACACCACCATGTCAGCTAGACCATGGCACTAACTGCCACATCCAGTCTTTCCTTAAACACCTCCACGGATGGTGACTCCATCACCTCCCCAGGCAGCCCATTCTAATATCTAATCACTCTTTTTGTGAAGAAATTCTTCCTAATGTCTAGCGTAAACCCCCCCTGGTGCAGCTTGAGGCTATGTCCTCTCTTCCTGTCATTACTTGCCTGGGAGAGGAGACTGACTTCCATGTGGCTACAATCTCCTTTCGGGCAGTTGCAGAGTGATAAGGTCTCTCCCGAGCCTCATTTTCTCGAGGCTTAACAATCCCAGATCCCTCAGCTGCTCCTCACGGGACTCACTCTTTTGAATCTTTACCATCTTCATTTCCCTTCTCTGGACTTGGTCCAGCATGTTGATGTCCTTCCTGAACTGAGAGCCCAGAACCGAACACAGGACTAGGCCTCAACAGTGCCAAGTACAGGGGGATGATCACTTCCCTGGTCCTGCTGGCCACGCTATTGCTGATATGAGTCAGGTTGCCATTGGCCTTCTTGGCCACCTGGGCACACTGCTGGTTCATGGCCAACTGAGTGTTGACCAGCACCTCCAGGTCCTTTTCTGCTGGGCAGCTTTCCAGCCACCTTTCTGTGTATTTTGTGACTTTGTTTTTTTTAAGTTCCAGTTTCTTTTTGAAGCACAGCAAAAAGTAAGTAGTTGAACATCAATATTTTCCATAAAAACTTATTTTTTAGGCTTGTCAACTGTTTATGTTGAGTTCTGTACTATTATTTAGTTTCCTAGCCATCTACACAAGATTGGAAGCAACGAAAAGCTTAAGTTCTGATACTTTTTTTTATTATGGTATGTAAGAAGTGCTTTTTAAAGAGAGCTCATCTTTTATTTATCTCACCAAAAACCAGCCAGATTTCTGAAGAGTTCAGCAGCGAATATGCTGAGCATTGGGAAAAAAAATTGTAGCTCTGGACAAAAGGTTACAATGAGAGTCACCCACTCACTTCAAAGTATGGCTTGTAATATGTTGCAGTAGACATTTAATCAGTTTGGTTAGATCAATATTTGTTTTAATGTGTTAGTTTTGTCACTGAATTCACCTGTTTGAGGTCTGTACCTTGCTAGGTACTGTTTTACTCTGCTTGAATTAAAAAAAATCACCTTTAATGCTTGGTGACACAGAAATATTCAGTCAATGGGATATAGAGATCTTTCTTCCAACCCACTGCTTACAGATCTTTTGTAGAGGTGATGGGTAAACGCCCCACAGTCTTTCATGCGGTAGACATATATGGTCTTAACTTGTTCTGATGTTGACTTGATGATGACTTGATCTTCCCTGGAAGAGGTTCCTGAAAAAACATTGATGCAAAAGATATGTTAAAAAAATCAATGACAAAATGCCACTGAGAATCGAACTCATGTAAAGATCCTTACAGTGGTGGAATATAAAGTGAAAGAGATGCTGTCACTCTGCTTTTATCTCTTTGATCTCATGTTCAAGACTAGTATAGGCCTGCAGCAGTGCTTAAACTATAACACTGTTACAAGAGCAGCTATTGACTTCAGCACTATTGAGAACCTTATACCATTTATTGGAGTTAGATTTTACTAATTTTGAACACTGACAAGATTTCTTTAAAGGCAGGTCTAGTAAAGGTTTCATTTGTATTTCTCAGGAAATTCCCCTAATTCTTAAAACAACAACAACAGCGAAACCCCAAACACACAAACAAATGAAAATAAAAAACTCACTCACAGCTGTAAAAGAGTATATATAGGAGTTTGTAAAGACATGACAGAAAAGGGGAAAATATATTCACATTTTCTAATTTATTTCCATAACATGACTGGAAATAGCACAGATGAATAATAGTAATTCAGCCTCTGATGCATGGAGGTATTACCAATATCACACTGCCTCCAAATGTGCATTTTAAACTAAAATGTTCTATTTTAAAAATGTATGGATTTTATTTTTTGCAAAGCTCATTAAAAAGAAAAGAGACTGATTGCGGAACACATAGATTGGTCATTCCAAAGAGCTGCTTTGGTCCCTTTTCTGTGGTTATAAATTATGTCTATGGTTTGGTTTCTAGGTCAGCTTCAAGTCAGTGGTAATACTTGAGTGTTAACATGATTCCGTATCTTAAGTTCAGGAGAAACAAGCTGTCAACTTTTCATTTGCAGGTTTTATCCCTTAAGTGAAATTAACTCAAAGTGAACACATCATGGTGAAGTGGTCTTGCCAAGGCATAATGAAGCATCAGAATAACACATACTGGAGCCAAGTTTTGCCTCATACAGTACTGGAACCCCAAGCCATGTGGGAAACGCAGAAAAATTTTTCGACTTCTTTTCCTAACCTTGTCGTAGTTTGAAATGAAGTTTCCAACTATGAATTTGTGAGCTGAAAGGAGTGAAGAAGCACAAATTATTTCCTGCCACATTTTTCTGTGAATTGTCTATGATCAATTTGTGATTTTATGCACCTTGAGTAACAATGAATAAGCAGCAGCAAAGAATAAGTCTCTTCCCATTCATAGGTACAGCTTTCCAAATTGTGGTTATATTTCTGCTTGTAGTGCATTGGAGGGGAAAGTTGGTGACTTGTTTTTTTATTTATACAATATTTTTAATGGATAAAATATAAACATACAAATTGAATGACTAAGTGTGTGGTAGCTATGAGACATGGATAATCCTTTAAAAATATATGTTTGACTAATTTTTTGCTCAGTACTGACTTTACATATTCTGCTTTCTGTCCTTAATCTTATTAGATTATAAAATTCAGTGATACTGATAAAGACTAGAACAGCATGGGCTTGACTGAGGCAATGAAAACTTTTAAAGGTTTGTCTTATATCTCAAGTATGTCCTCTTTTTGATCCAATTTAGCATGGGAGAACACACATATCCTGAGCATGCTGCACTTTAAAAAATAGATATTTCTCTATATAGCAGCAAAAGAAAAAAGTAGCATGAGCTGTATTCTACACAGAGATGTGTGTGTATTCCAGTCTGCAGTTCATACAAGTATACTGTAAAAAGCACAACTGAAAATCACCAGTCACTTAAAATGTCATAGTCTGGAGTATGCCTGAGTTGTGCTGTCAGTGTGGGAAATGAATTCAAATAATAGGTGCCATTACTGTAGCATGAAACTATTAGTTAAAGTTCACGGTGCTTCACTAGATCACTTAAACCTTTATTAGGAAAAAAAATGAAATTTTGAATATTCTTCTTTTCTTCCTTAATTTGAGCAGGGGCTCAAAGTTTAACCAAAAGCATCTGGAGATAAGTTCCAGTGCTGTGCTCTCGGTTCAAGTTCGAAAGAACAGAAGGAAAAGCTCCCTGAGCATAGTGCTAACTAGTATCATGGGGGTGTCAAACTTGATTTGAGGTAGATTGACATGTCATTATTCCTCACATTCCTGCTTCCTTTTTAATGATCTGCACCTGAGCTCTGGTGTGTATTTTGTGACACTTATTAGCAATCTACAGGTCTGAGAGAACTGTTGTTTATCCATCTCTCACCTGTTAAAATGTTAACAAGACGAGACTTGCCACAGTGTCTGGTGCCAACTGAAGGTCATGGCTGGAGTGAAGAAGCCCCTGACATCTGTCTCTCGCAGTGGGCTTTGCACTGTGCTTCACTGAGAACAGCAGGCTGAGCGATTTCTCACCATTAATATCAATGGGACCTGAACGCCAGCTACAGGCACACGTTCCTCGGCTCCAGGAGCGGAATTCTGGAGCTATTAACACACCTCATTCATGCCTGAATTAAGAATGTTGAAACAGTCCCACACGGCAGATAAACCAAACAAGTCATTAGGCTTATTCTTGTTTGCGTGCACTCCAGTGCCTGATGGCAACGGTCCCCCACTGTTTCAAATCAAGACTGAGACTCAAGGCTCCCGAGCGTCAATCAACCTGGATTAATATTTTCTTTCTCTTATGTTTCTTTTGTGAGGGTCTGCTTCAGAAAAACCAAGTCTCATTGAGTAAAACAACCATTTTGATTTCCACCCTGCAATATGGGTGCATTTTGATTTCCACCCTGCAATATTAATACCCTAGTATTAATGGCATTTGCATTTTGGAAAACTGTAGTACCTTTTCAGTTAAGTTGTTTAGGATGGAATAGACGCCTTTCATGTAAAATAGTTTTAAATCACAGAATCATAGAATGGCTTGGGTTGAAAGGAACCTTAAAGATCATCTAGTCTCAAATCAGCTGCCATAGGCAGGCATGCCACTCAGTACACCAGGCTGCTCAGGGTCTCATCCAACCTGGCCTTGAACACTTCCATGGATAGGGCCTCCACAGCTTCTCTGGACAACCTTGTTGTCCAGCCTCATCACCCTGATTAAAAAATTTCTCCCTAACATTTAATCTAAACCCACTCTCTTGCAGTTTAAAATCATTGACCCTTGTCCTCGCACTCACCATCTGCCTGTAGAAAAAGTCCTTCTCCCTCCCTTTCATAAGCCCCTTAAGGCGGCTGGAATGCTGTGGTGAGGTCTCCCTGAAGTCTTCTCTTTTCCAAGCTGGACAACCCCAGCCCTCTCAGCCTGTTCTCATAGGGGAGATTCTCCAAACCCTGGATCATCTTTGTGGCCCAGTGGTAACATTTCCTTTCCCTCTTTGAGTCTATGAGTGAAGGGCTGTGAGTGAAAATATGCAGTTACTTGTGACTATTTCTCTGTGTGTGAATTATGTATGAAAGAGAAACAAAACCAGTTATGCAAATGTCATAGAACATATATCTCTATGTGTACATTAGTGAATAGAAATTGATCTCTTACTGACATATACATAAAACAACTTTGCAGATGTATATACAAAAGTGATCTCTCCTCTCCTCTCCTCTCCTCTCCTCTCCTCTCCTCTCCCTGTGAACATGTCTGGTCCCCTTCTCCTTTTCTTCTCTCTTTTTTCCCTTCTTCTTCTTCTTCCTTTATTTTTATCTTTTCTGTGTAGTGGCTTGCTTTGTTGTGGTTTTTTTTTTTTGTTTTGTTTTGTTTGGTTTTTTTATTGTTTTTCTTTTTTTTTCCTGCTAGTAACCTTTTCTTTCTTTTGAAAATCATTCAGACACTTTAGCCCATGCTGGGCTGTCACAGACACTAACAGCTTGTTGAAAAGCCCTTCTGTTTCTTGTGGAGCACATGAAACAATGCCGCTCAGCAGAGACAGTGGAAGCAAGGTGCTCGGTCCTTTCAGTTTTTATTTATGGCAATGGCGAGCATATTGCTGGAGGTACTAAGAACAGGTTTACTTTCTGAAGGAGTCAAATTTGTCTCAATTGTCTCTGGATGGAAACTCATCTATCCCAATAGCCATGGAAACAGCTCTTTTGATCTCCTGCTACTTTGTGTTCTGAAATACTAGTATGTTCCATGAATGGTTAAACAACTTCACTCTTAATCTCATTAGTATAAGGCTCTCACACAGGACCCACTGAAAATGGCTGAACGACATTCCTGAATTTGAGTAGATTTTAGTTCTGACACTAACAAATGTCCCACTGGCTTAGCCTTTCAAAAGGCAGACAAATGAAAAATAACTTTAAGCACTTCTATCAAAAATAAATACCAGTTGTTTTCGGAGGTCTTTTTCTCGGCGGTTCGCATTGATGTAGGCTATAGCAGGCTTTTGAATATGACATACTTTTATTGGCTTGTTCCTTTTGAAACAAACTCCAAAGCGTCGTTTTGTTTTTCTTTGTTTTGCTTTGTTTTGGGGGCTCATGGCTATTTAGAACAAATTCCCAACGTCTTGCAAATTACAGTTGCACTCCTAAGTACAGTGGTGGGCAATAAATAGGAAAGATTAAATATTCTGTAGCTGGGTTAGAGTGGAACAACAACAAGAGACTGCTGCATTCTTTCAAAACAAACAAAAAGCATAATTGGAAAAATTCATTTATATATTCTCTTACATTAGATGGGGCCACTGAGTGAAACATTCACTGATGAATTACTCCTCTAATCTGTGAAGGAAAACCAGCTACTGGTGAATTAGAGTCCTGGAACAGAGCCATGAGAACTAAATGGCTAAAAATGAAAACAGGCAAACATTTGAAGAGTATTCTACAGAACACAGATCTTTCAACACCTCCCCCTTTCCATGGTTAATTCATTGTCATGGAAACTGAATTTATCAAAATGTTCTTGTTCACTCCTAGTGACCCAGTGAGTCGACTTACAGAGCTGGTGAAAGGTAACTCAGGCTGAAGCAGTTTTTACAAATGATATGCAGCAGTTCATAAATCGGTAAATTTTGAATGGCACCATTGTAATTCCCAAGCAGTTTTCCCTAGTCTCAAAAGACTCTTTCTGTCTGCAAGCTAAAGGTGTCTGAAACCCTTACTAATAAGTTAGCATGGGAGGTATGTAAGACTGTAGCTCCTTTCTTTCCCCTCTGCTTTCTTTTAATTTGTTTTTCTTCTTACCCTGTGAATTTATGCTAAAATCCTGTTGTTTGTGTCATTTCTTTACTTCATGCATTCTCCACAGCATTTTCCTTTGCTGATCTGTAGCCCAAGGATGCAAAAATCCTTCATCACCTCATCACAAACATCTCTTTTTATCTGTTACTGAAGATAGGTGTTGACTACCAAGTGTAATGCACAATGACTACTGTATGCAGCCAGCTCTGCCAAATCCAAAATAACCCTGGAACTCTGAGTGCTTTCACCATGTTTCAGAAGGTAGGGTTGCTTGTATTTCTTCATCATACATGAAAATTGTCATATAATTATTTGGAAGGTTTTTCAGCTCCCATGTCACTGCCAGATTCCGTCAAGGTTGATTTTTATTTTATTTTCTGTTAGCAATTAGTGACTTGTTGTCATGGAAACCATACTTCACATGATTCTTGAACTTAAATGGCTGAATGTGATCATACAGCACCCTTCATTCTTTAGTCTCAGTAGTTAAAGACTTCTTTTTGTGTGTGATCTTGATTACAGAATCACATAAAATATCTATAAACACACAAAATAATAGCAGAAGGCTACATCAATTAAAATGGGGTATTCAATAATTCATTCTTTAATTAAAGCTCTTCCTTTTCCTATTGCTGTAACCTTTCAAGTGTTAAAGCAGATATAAGAGCTAACCATTTGTATGAAGTATCTTTTCTAATTAGCAGTTTGTGGAACAATAATGAAGGAAAACAAAAAATGGATATTTAAATACTTTTGCTTTTACTCTTAATGCAATGAATGGAAACAAAAATACTTTAGACAAAATATTTTCTAGGGCATAAGCCTGTATCTGTGTTTGTGGACAGTATACATTTATGTACACAGAAAGGGATACACTCACTTCAGCTTTTTATTTGTAAATATATGAAATTACTTGGGAAAAAGGAAAGGATATGTCCCAAAATAAGCTCAATAACAGATATGTTTGAATTTGTTCATCCACTAAATATTTTGTATCTGCAAATCAAAGTCTTAAAACTTTATTTCAGAGGCTATATTTTTCAACAGAAACTACATCAAAACATTAATATATTGCATTTTATTTTCATGTGAGTGATGTCTCCACCATTTAGAAATATTCCAGAAATACTGCTGCATCATAAAGATCTGTTTTCTTTGAAGAATTTTTAGATATATTGCTCTAATAATAGTGGCAGAGTAAGATGAAGCAGATCAATATAAAGGCCTGTGTGAAGTCTCCTATTCCAGATCCTAATCCTATTCCAAACCAGCTGGAGATTGCTATTTGTATGTATATGTGTGTGTGTGTGTGTGTGTGTATGTGTGTATGCATGCATGCATGTGTATAAACACATTTTATTCAGAAAAACAGTACTACATGCAAGAGTTATGCAGACATGACTACAGTATTTTAAATTCACAGCTTGCACCGGTTCAATTTCTTTGTCTAGATAAATGGTTCATGAGGTTGCATGTTCTTGTCCCTGTCTGACTCTTGAAAAGTACTGAATGGTCTGTAATCAATAAGAGTTCAAGTTGTTTGAACCTTGTAGGAAATTATAAGAATCAGGCATGAACACGTGAAATTGTAAAGGTCACTAATGAATGCTAACCAGTAGACAGTGATTTTTGAAGACTTTCTTGGTGCTTGATGCATGAGAAGACTCAGTCTTGGAAGGACACTGGACTTATTAAGCTTTTCAAATGCCTCTTTGGAAAACTAGAACTAAACCAAACTATCGATTAATGTAGCTGTTGAAGAGGCATTTCTCTTCAATGATTTGACAGACATTTTATAATAAGACAATTTATTCCCTGTAACGTGAATTCAATGTGATTTTCCCCTATATCTCTTCCCATAGACTGGAGACTCATTACTTGTATTCATTAACTTTACACAGTAAAGATAACTGTTTGCTTTCAGTACAAAACCAAATATAATATGATTTTAGCATGCAGTTGTTGTGTTCAGAGGTTACTTACAAAGAAGTAATTGTGAAGTCTTTTAGTGGAAAAGTGTGCATTTATAAAGCATGCTGTAATAACATCAAGCATTTCATTGAACAAAAAGGAAGAAGAAAATAGGTAAAACTGTCTACTTCTTATACTTGGCATATCTAAAATATCAGTAAATATATCTGCCATAAGGCAACACAGTTATAAAATTTAACCTGTTTACTGAATATTTTTATTAACCTTTAAGAGAACGGGTACGTATTTCACTATTTGTTGTCTGTCTCTGTGTTCACTCAAATCCTAGGAAATCAAAGCAATTATTCTGAAAACCATGTAGGAAGCAGTGTGAAACCAGAATTTATCTCATATTAAGGTACATTGAATTCCATGTTTTCACACCAAGTATGTAATTTCCTAGTAAATTTTGAATTTGGGCTTAAAGCTCTTTTTTAATTGTTCTCCCACGTTAATGCATCAGATTACTTTTGATTCTTATTTCTCTAGAATTACTCCAAATATATCTTTGCATTTTTAACTTCTCCTTAAATTTCTTAGAAGTACAGTCTATACTTTACACTTTTAAAATCACAAAACTAGTAAAATTGTATTGGCCCGGTGGTAGCTACAACACATAGATTTTTTCTTGAACACCTCCAGTACCTATTGGTTTTCTAAAGATTTGTGTTTAACTAACACTTATTACTAGTTGCACCATGTATTTTTTTTCACAAATGGGTGAAATATTTTATCTTTTTTTTCATTAAAAATGCACAGAAAAAATAGCATCAAATCACTAATTCAAATTTGTACTGAAGTGAAATATTTGACCTTGCATTTTTACAGGGTCAAAGAGTTCCACAGAACTCTTGCTATTACTAAAGCAATTTTAAAGAAAATATTATGAAAATAAAAATAAAGAACAGGGTTCTTCAATATGCACAATCAGGAAAAAAGTTACTCCTCAAAATCAGATGTAAGTGGAATTTAAAATAAGAAGCTATAAACCAACTGATTTTCTTCATTGCCCAGGATTCCTTTGGAGTATTATTTCAGTCTTGTAATCTTTTTAACTTTTTTATACTTGGAAAGACAATGGAATATGACAGGTTCTTTGACAGTTTGCTGACACAAATTAACCTCATTTATGGGAAAACTGGCTGTGCGTGAACATCTACTTTTGCAGTGCTTTGTAAGACAATCTCTAAATTGCTGAATTTCTGGGAGGTCTGCTTCCTAAATTTTAAGCATTCTGCTGAGTAATAACATTTATAACATGTATCTTATGATAGGCTTGCATATTGATGACTCTATAATATTTGTAGAGGAAAAGGAAGAAATAAAACATGCTTGATAAGTTCTTTCAAACTAATGAAAATTCACTGCTGCTTTGCATATGATTTCTTCAGGTAACAGAGTGGGGTATTTGACCATGGTTTATTCTTTAATTCATAAAGTACTGTTCAAACCAACCTTAAGAGATTTGTGGGGGGAATTTGTCACATAGAAATGATATTAGTCTAAGGGAAATATGTAAGTTCGTATTTTTTTTCTTTCTAGCCTGAAAAATGAATAAGTGATTGTTCCCAGGAACAAGGAGAAGAATTCAGGAGAATCTGACCTAAATGTAATCCCCTAACAAAATACTGATAATCAAAATAACTATTAGGCTTCTCTTATTTTGCTGAATTTCATTCTTTGTGGCTGGGACCTATTTTACAATTAGGTAAGAAGTCCTATGTAAGTTGGGTGACAATGATAAAGAATATCTATCAAATAAAATCCAACACTAGTGGACTTTAAAAATAAATTTATAAATGAAATGGTCTGAGGGTCCTGTGTATCCACCTTCTAAAATCATGTGTATTTCTCCATTCAGTTTAAGAGATACGGTTGAATAAATACACAGCTAGACAGCAGAAGACAGTACAAAAGACTATACAAACTCCTGTGTTTCCTCATCAATTGTTTTGGGGTGTTTTTTTTGTGTAGAACTTCTGGTGATGAAGTAAGGATCAAGAAAGTTTCATGGAGGGTGGGGGCAAATACCATATTATAGTCTCTATAGTTTCTCTGCACTGAAAAATCTGCAACTTTAAAGAGAAATATTAGCTCCGCATGAGTAAATAAATAAATAAATAGACAAAAACCCAAACAAATAAATAAAAAGGCTGACTTCTTCTTGAGCACTCTAATCCTGGGCTGAAGATTTTCACTTCAGGCTACCTTTTCTGAAACTCTTTGCTATCAGTTTTATTTGTTCTGGATGACCTACATTTATGGTGGTAAAACCTTTAATGTATAATCATATCATCATATTTTCTGTACATGCCAAATATGTTAGGAATAAACTATTTTAGGTGCATATCAAAACGTTAAAGTATGTTTATGGATTATCTCTTCTACCGTTAAGGTAAAGTTACATTCCCTGTTTACTGGAGGCCCAATTGTGTGAAGGTTACAGAGGGAGCCTTTGAAATCTCTAAATATAGCTTAAAAGAGTTTCTCTACATCTAAAATGTCATGACATTAACATCTGGTATCTTGGGATGCTCCGAAGTTAGAAACTGGGAAACTGATCCTTTCCAGTGGCATAGAGCTCTAATTTCTAGCCTTACAACTATTCAAAGAAATGGACCTACCTTCTGACATTTCAGATATAAAAAAGGTTTGGTGAGTCCAGCTCATCCTGTATATTAGGAAACCATATTTTCTGAGGAAAAATTGCTTATTTAAAATGAGTAACAATGAATGATTTGGTATTGTATTTAATTAAAAATAATAAGAAGAAAAATCCCTACTAGTTCTTTGCAGGTCTTCTACAGTTCTGATATTTATAAGAGAATGTCTAGGTCATAAAAATTATATTATTTACTCAAATATATAAAGATTATATTATAATCAACTTCATATTTATGAAGAATGGACCTACTTTGTAGTCCTGAGTGAAACTTGGGTTTGAAGCTGCATTTGATAAATGTTTTTTATGAGCAGAGAAAGAAGATTCTATTTGTTGCTATTAAAAAGGAAGTTCAGTTAAAGAGAATAATACAGATGTGGTGTGTGCTCAGTTTTTCTTTGACCCAGTGATCATCAGCAGTGATTGTCTGTTCTGGGGTTTTTTTTGGTGAGACTGAATCTGTAATTAATTGCAGATATGAATATAAAAAGAAATTTACTTTCTCAGTGCTCTTCAGCAAAGCATTACATTGAGCTGGATGACAAATCAGTGTCTGAAGTTGTGTGTCACAGCCAGACTACTTTTCCATTTAGGGCCTATTTCACACTGACTGAAAAATGGTAGAGTGGTTCAGCTCCATTTGCTGAATAACCTGGAGGTCCTTAGGGGAAAAGGGGAAAAATCTGCTGTGTTTCAGAGAGTGTTGGATCTAACTGAATTCTTGGCATGCAAGTAGCCTATTTCTCTTGCTTGCAATAACTTGTATTAAGCCTGGCTTTGACTAGTGTGATGGGAATATCAGACATCTCCCCAGAGTAACATTTTGCAGTACAGCAGAAAAAAAAATGCAGTTATCTGTATGTTTGCACTGAAAATTATGTATACATTTCTGAGCTGGATCAATAATGCTTCTTGGTATTATACATACCAGTTTAGAGAAAAGAACTCAAATCCAAAAATTTCAGAATTGTCAAATGTACCACCATTTTCCTGCCTGGATATCTTGGAAAGGCCTTGTTTTTAAAGTGTGAATTTTCACAGCATTGTGACAATCATGTCATGGATAGTACAGAAAATAATGGAGAGAGCCAAATTATTTATCTTATGTTAATGCAGTCCAACATAACTCCAGAAACTTATCCACCAAAGTTCATTTTTGTTTATACCAACTTTACTATTTCCTACAAAATGTCTGCAAGAAAGAAATTGTGTATGTAAATATATAGGTATGTTAAAAAATTGCACATAAAAGGTATAGAACCGGACACATCTATTGATTCCTTTAATGTGCAACAGTTTTAAGAAATCCTGTGTTATAGCTATAGTAGATTATGTAGCAAATAAGCCTCAATGTTTTGTTTACGGGAAATCTAATTTACTAATGATCTATACAGATGATCATCACTAACAGTGATGACTCAGGAAAGGCCAACATTTGCACTGCAGAAAAACTGGAATATTTAGAGCCTGAAAAATCAAGAAACATTTGAATTTAAGTGAGTAGGAAATACTCGCTAGATAGTGAAAACATGCCTGGTTCAATATAACTCAGATGTCAGTTGAACAGTTTTATTTTCCTTTTACATTTTCTCTTCCTTCCTCTATTTTCTTATTTAATATTGTCTTCTTTCTAAATGTGAGGTTCTAAATCAGTTATTCTTAGTCATCTAGCAGTTCCACAAGACTCAGAGAGGTAAGAATGGATAAAATTGGATAGATTTTTTTCTCCAGCTTTTGCTTCTTGCTAAAAGATGTTGAACATGATCTGAAGTGAATTTTAACCCCGAAGAAGCTTTATAGAGAAATTCTGAGATAACCTTCTTGTAATGAGTTCATTGTTCACAGTTGTAAACTGTACTTGCACATTATCTATCATGGCTTATAGACAAAAAATCCCTGTAATTCTCTCCAGCCAGCTCAGTAGATCCAACAGTGTTGTAGTAGTGGTGAAGTGTTTTTGCATGTCACTGGGGCATGGAAGCATCCTTCACTGATATATTCTGCTCCTGAGAGGCCTTGCATAAAAAGAGGGTTGATCAAATGGTCTCCTACAAGGGGTGCCATTGCTGCAGGCTCGTCATTTAGGGTGGCCAACCAAAACCAAAACTGAGGCAACTAAAACAAAAAAGAACAAATAAAGGTAGCTAGAGGCAGAAAAAAACTTGTCAGTCCATTCTTTTGTTATAGCTGTGCTTCAAGCATCAGTGCTTGTAAGAAGCTCCAAAGGGGCCCTAGGACGAAGCTCTGTAATTGGAGGCAAGCAAGGCACAGATGTTAGCTTTCATTAAATATCAACAAAATTTAACAGTGCCAACAGCCCATTGCTGAAGGAGAAAGAAGGATGGGAAGGAAATTCCTTCTTTGAGCTAATTTCATGCTTACTGTCCTTCAGACCTACTCATCAGACCTGTCATTATGCTTCTGTGTGTCTGACAGAGTCAGGCTAGATATAAATACCTTGAGAGCTTTATGCACTTGAGTTCTGTATAAATAACCTCTTGCTCATGAGATGCTGTAGGCTGTCCTGCCTGGCTCCCAGCTGTTGTACTGAAGGGTACAATTCCCTCATATATCCAGTGTGGTATCTGTCATCCTCACATATATGTCTTTACTTCCTTGGAATGACTCAAAAGTCATTAGACACTAACGCTTAGGCAACTGAATCCTTCCCGAAATCCTGAATATGTGTGTGTGTGTGATGAAGCATATATTAGAGACACTGCATATATTAGAGACACTGATAACTGTGCAGCAAAATGTTCCTTTCTCCTGTGTCCTCACATTGAAATGAAGAATGTTTATAGAAGGAGGCAAAAACATTGAGTCAGATCTTTCTGCTCATTAGCGCTTTGTAGATTTGTTTTTTTTATGAAAAAGAAGTTGTTGATTTAATTTAGAGAGGAACATTATTGGGTTCTGCCATGACATGGCTTCATCCATCTGCAGAAAGGACTTGTTAAGGCAGATTTACTGATGCTCTTGGA
The DNA here is from genome assembly GCA_013400235.1 of Oriolus oriolus. Taxonomy (NCBI): domain Eukaryota; kingdom Metazoa; phylum Chordata; class Aves; order Passeriformes; family Corvidae; genus Oriolus; species Oriolus oriolus. The sequence goes on along the minus strand of VXBT01005959.1, from coordinate 303,197 downwards.
CTTCTCTGTATTTTACTCAGTGGGTACAAGTGAGGTTTAAGAATATCTCTGTTCTGAGATCTTGGATCCCCTGCCCCTTCACTACATTCACTGGACCAAACTAGTCATTTAGAAATACCAGTCTTAATTGTTTAGGTTATCCCTCTCTTCAGATTATTTGAATAGCACTGTGTTGTTCAGAACTTTACCTAAGATCATGCAAAAAGGAATTTTATATAAAGTTATTTTACTTTGTCTAATTCAGAACATTAAAATGGTGAATTGTAAAGCATTGATGACAATTCAGTTGGTTTTAACTTGTCAATGCACCCACAGTGTTCTTTGTTTTTTCAGACTGACCATGTGAAAACTGCCTTTATGCAGAAGGATTCCACCCCGAAATTGCTACTCAAGAGTCATTACTCAAAGGTAATTGTAGAGTTGAAAGGTATTCAGTGCTAACAACACAATCCCTCCCTCCTTTGCCTCCCCTCCAATCCCCTAAGCTGCTACTAGCAATAGAGATGTCCCAGGAGACATTGCTTTGCTTTGCAATGTTCATGCCATAAGACAGCATTATTTTTGCCTGAAGTTGTCTTTTATGACATGTACAGATCAGCATAAAGTACCCCGCAAAATTAATTGAATTCTCCCATAATTGTTCTAAAGCCAAATACCATACAGAGCCTTAAGATACATATGCATTTTCAAATGTCTTTGTAGCCTGATTTGGGCCATTTACCTCATGAAATCTCAGCTAAAGGCGGAGTGCATTAATGAAACTGCAATTCAATGTACTTTTTTTTTCTTTTATCCTTTTCTTTTTTTGATGTGGATGCTTTTGTTTTCTGCTACAGTGAACATGTTTCTGAGGTTTACTTGATTTGTCCACCTGTTGGTGACAACATGAGCAAAGATGGGAGTATAACAGTGAATAGATATGAAGAGAAAGATAATTGTGTCAAAGAAGATTAGGGAGAAGTATACAGACACAGCAAATTCAGCTTGATAGTTGTAGGAGATTTAATAGAGCGAGGAAATCAAAGTTTAGTCTTCCAAAGCTGTCTAAACCTGGGAAAATATTCCTCTGCCATGTACTGCACTGGTTCCTACTGCACAGATTCTCTGATTCCATCCCACGCTGAGGGGGTCTGCTGTCAAAGGTGTTGCATTAAGGAATGAATTCAGTTTCATCATTTAGTATGAAAAAATGGTTGTATCTCCTAGAACACACTGAGAGATGAGACTGGTCAAAACCAGCTTGGACCAATGAAGATACATTGAGTTGAACATCGTAGCATTCAGAGGACTGCAAGGAGTTCAGCTCCTGCTGACACAAATAGATCAAGAGATGCGTTTCTTCGGAGACAGATTTGGAAGAGGATCTGAGATGTTACACAGTTGATTTGGGGGCAAAAAAGTAAGGGTAATTTGTGCATATTAAGAGTTTTAGTGTGGAACAGTCCTTGCTACTGTTACATAAAACTCATCAACGGCAGGAATTTGAATGTAAAGTACCAGAAATTATGGACTAAATTTACATTAGTAAGTAATTCAATCCAGTAGGGAAGGATCAGCGGATCAAAGCAGGTCATGTTGGCATTTATGTCTGCCATACATGAAGTCTGGAGTTTTAGCTCTACACTGGATTTAGCATGATTTCCTTGACCGAACATCTGTGCTCTATGTATGGCTCAAAGCATTCAAAAGGACCAGTCAGTGTGTCACATCCTTTTGTTGGTCGTGACATGAGGATACATTTGATGGGTACATCAAGTCACCATTTTTGTTTAGATTTCTGTTAAAGAAATCAACTTTGCAGTGACTGAAATTGCTCTGAGCTGAATGACATGTTTTGCTCTAGAAAAAGTGACAATAGAAAAATCATTTAATAAATTCATAAAAATATATCTGTTGTTGATATCAATAGAGTGGATTCTTCATATATCACAAGGTGTCTAATTATAACTCCAGCTTCAATGAATTTATTCCTAATACTTGAACAAATGAAAAAACAGTCAGGCCCCCTTTGAAGAAATTGATCACCAAGGCTGATTTACATTATATATGTAAATTTTTCTAATGTACCTATTCTACCCCAAATAAAATATTAAGTATGGAATAGGTATTAGATAAATGCAAACATTTATATACTCATAGAATGATTTAGGCTGGAAAGGACCTTAAAATCATCTAGTTCCCACCCCCCTGCTGTAGGCAGAGATGACACCCTGATACAGAAGCATTTTATAAATTTTATTAAAGTAAATTATTTTATTAAATTTTATTAAAGTATACTTTATCCGGCATTATGTTAAAAAATTTATTTTTTTAATTCGCCCATCTTCATCTCTTTGTATGTATGCATATAGTGTTTTAACACACTCTTTTTAATTAGTAATAATTAAATTTTTCATTTGAAAGAAAGACTGCACTATGTGCTCCTAGTACTGTTAAGTCAGAGATGTAGTTAAAGAGCAAGTGGTAATATTATAGGTCCATGCATTTTATTTATTAATTTAGCAATTTTATTTTTCAATGCAGTATGTTTCTCTCATATTTTTCATTCTGGTTCTTTTATTATGCTCTTTTCCCTTTCTTTTAAAAGAGCCACTAATTCACCTCAGTGCAGCAATAATCAATAACTGGGAAGGAGTGTGGAAGGAGAGGGAGGGAAAAAGAGAGCTACTGAAGTAAATGAAGCATTGCCCATGACTGCTGCACAGGCCAGGGTCTGTTTCTCTACTAGCGTCATATCCCCTCTTCTGAGCATTTGCATGATAACTCATTTCCCAGAGCATTCCATGCTCAAGGGCAATAGTTACCTTCACCACAGAGAGAATTAACACTGGCTGTTATAATTTTGGAAATACATAGCAATTACTTGCAGCAGAAACTCAGATCTCAGAATCCCTTAATGAAGAATGGCAGAGCTGAGCTCAGGGATGGTGGCCCAGAGCTGCTAGGTTTGCTGATCTACACAAGTGGTTCATGAAACCCGCATGCAGATCATCTTCCCTTTTATTTTTCTGTCTTTCTTCCTCCTTTCCACTAGTCTTTATGATCTGATCCGCTTAACATCTCAGCTGTACTACCCTTCTTGTTCTTTCCATTGCATTTCCCTATGATTGCATTTGGCTCATTTTTTGGACTGATCATACCTTAAAAAAAGAAAATGCTTAAATGAACTATGCTTCACAGTTGCTTTGCATCAGCATGAACTCTTCTTTATATTGCTTGAGTGTTGCCCTGATAGTGGGCTTTGGTTTGTTTTATTTCACAGAATCACATTAATAGAATAACCTGGGTTGGAAGGCACCTAAAGATCATCTAGTTCCAACCTCCCTACTGTGGACAGGGTCACTTTTCAATTGACCAGGTTGCTCAGAGCTCTATATTTGACCTTCTGTATTTCAAAATTAAACTTCATTTTACTTTGAAGGTCTTAAGGATGTATGAAAGCCATGTGCAGGTGTAACTAACCATGTATTTACAATGCTGGAGGTAGCATAATAGATAGACCTCTTTTGGGATTACGCCATTTGTGATAAACCAAAAAAAAGATAAAGTTAAAGCTCACTTCTAAGTATATGAACTCTCTGATGACATTTATTTTCAAACTGAATTACAGAAAATCTAAAGTCTGAGCCTGACGTCTGTCTCTCTGGGTAAGTTTCATTTTCACATACTATTAGAAAGATAGTTGTAACTGAAAAAAAGGGCTTGAAGGAATGTCTGAGAAATATCATAGATAAATATCTACATTGTTTTGACTGGATGTTTGCTTGGCACTGGTATTATTCTTTCTGAGGGAATCTTGGAGACACTTGTGTTTAAAACACTTATGATTAGAAATTATTTTATCATAAATGCTCTGCTCTCACGCATAAAAATTTCGTTGAGCTAGGGACACGCTGCAGAATGGTTTGCAATTGGACTTCACGGCACTGACCACAGCCCTCTAAGCCTCGTGGTTCCACCAGTTTTCAGTGCACGCTACTTTCCACTTACCCATACTTCCTCATTTTGTCTATGAAGATGATATGGGAGACAGTCCTGAAAGCCTTACTAAAGTTAGAACAAACAACAGACACTTCTCTCCCTGCTCCCTGCTCCCCCTTTGCCCCCCAAGTTGAGATAGTCCTTTTGTTGTGAAGGCTACAAGGTTGTTCAGGCATGACTTCTCCATTTTAAATCCGTGCTGACCAGTCCAATCACTTTCTTTCCTTTAACACATTTGGGAAAGGTTTCCAGGGCAATTTGCTCCATCGCATTCTCCATGGCTTAGGTGCAGCTGACTGAACTGTAGTTCTCTGGACCCTGCTTACCTTTCTTGAAGGCAGAGGTGACCTTTGCTTTCTTCCAGCCCCTAAGGAACCTCCACTGATCATCATGAGCCTTCAAAAGTAATTGAGATTGGCATCACAATGACATCAAACAGTTTCCTCAGAATTTGTAGGTTTATCCTACAAAAGCAAGGCCTCCGTGACTGGAAAAAAGCAATTATCACACCCATTTTTAAAAAGGGTTAAAAGGAAGATGCTGGGAATTACTGACCTCTCAATGTCATCTCAATGTCTAGTAAGATAATGGAACAGAACCTCGTGGAAGTTATGTCAAAACATATGGAAGATGAAGAGGTGATTAGAAACAGCCTGTATGGCTTCATCAAGGGCAAATTGTGCCTGATGAATCTAGTGGCCTTCTATGATGAAGTAACTGCTTTTGTAGACAAGGGAAGTCATTAACAGCTGTTATCTATCTGGACTTTCGTAAGACCTTTGATATGGTCTACAACAATATTCTTGCCACTAAATTGAAGGTAAGGGTTTGATGGGTGAACTGTCATATGCACAAGGAATTGCCTGGATGGTCACATGCAAAGAGTGGCAGTCAAATGTTTAGCCTCTAAGTGAAAACCAGAAATGAGTTGCGTCCATCAACAGTCTGTACTGAGGCAAAACCCATTTAATATCTTCATCAATGACATATATAGTAGAGTCGAATGCACCCTCAGCAAGTTTACAGATGACAGTAAGATGAGTGGTGCAGTTGATACATAAGGAATGCCATCCAGAGGGATCTTGTCAGTACTGGGGCTTGGGCCCAGGTGAATCTCATGCAGCTCAACAAGGCCAAGTGAAAAGTCCTCTATCTGCATCAGGGCAATTCCCATTACTAGCACAAACTGGGGATGAATGGATTGAGAGCAGTTCTGAGGAGGACTGGTGGATGAAAAATTGGATATGAGTTGGTGATGTGCACATGCAGCCCAGAGAACCAACCCTATCCTGGGCTGCATCGAAAGCAGCGCGGCTGGCAGGGCAAGGAAGGGGATTCTTCCCCTCTGTTCCTGCTCTTGTGAAACTCCACCTGTTATGCTGCATCCAGCTCTGGAGTCCTAACCAGATAAAAGACATGGACCTCTAAGAGTGGGACCAGAGGGAAGAGGGTAGCTTTAGATTGGACATAAGGAAGAAATATTTTTATGAAGAGCATAGGCCCAGTTCTGCAGAGCTGCATCCATTCTGAGGAGCTCCGACCAGGTTGAGGTCTCCTTTCAGCTGGAATAGTTGATCCAGATTTTCCTGTTCCCATCTGTACAAAATGCTGTCCCTTTGTGATCCACTCTGGATCCAGTACTTATGCTGGGCTCTCCACCTCCCTGTTGAAATGATGTATGACCTTCCATAGTCAAGAGTCAGCTGGAACAAGAGCTCAACACCCTTTGATCAAGTTTCAGAAGAAGCTGAAAGCTGTTTTCTAAGGAGGGGTGTGAAATTACTAAAACTGACTTGAATAAGAAGAAAAGTGACATATTTTATCATTGAGTCAAACACATTATCTTGGTGTAAGACCACTTGTTGTCTATCTACAACAGACTAATAGAGAAATTGTGAGGGAGATAAAATGGAGTTGGGCTGCAGGCTGTGAGCTGTGCGTGCAGAAGCACAAAGAAGCACATGGCAGCACAAAAGAAGCACGTGCTAGCACAAAGAAGCTTGTCTGCCCCAGACCCTGGGGGAGGAGACTGCCAAGAACTGACAGGCGGGTCATCCAATACAAAGACACTCACAGGGTGTGCTGCTGACACAGCAGTGTGTGATAGGTCATGTGAGTGTATAAAACCAGCTTGTTCTTTCAATAAAGAGGATTCAGTTTTCCCTGCTGGGCTGGGTCCGTTTCAATCGCCGACAAGAAATGAAAGAGAGAAAAAAGACAGGGCTGATCCACAGGAATTGTAATTGCTTTAAAAGGCTGATTTTATTGCTAATGAAAAGTAATCCCATGGTGCAGAAGCACTAATATTTACAAATTTTGCCACTTAGGTTTGAATTTTGAAAACTTCCAGTCCTTTGTATTATTAGTTGTCTTACATGATATAAATCTTCAAGAAATCATTAAAAAAAATTAGGCTGATTTCGAATGCAGTTAAATAATGCTTATTTGGTGTTACCTCTTTGCATTTATGCTCTTCCAGCTTTTTAATGTTTGTGGAGCAAATGAAGAATTTCTAAATAGTGCCAGAGGGACATTGTGCTAATTCTTTGAGAGAGAAAATCCTTACAATTTTAGTACGCCTTAAGCACCACTGGTTTATGATAAGGTCTTTCTAGAAGTGCAATAAAGATAATGGCTTAGTTAAAATACTATCAATATACTTGGTTAGGAAATGAAAACCCCAGTTCTTCATGCATTGTATTTAAATGAGTGAATCTTATTCTTTAAAGAATTGCAATGTATACATGGGTACTCAGTTATGACGGTTTTATTTTTGGTGTGACTGTGTTTGAATATAGAAATATGGCTTTCCAACCCTCTCTGAAAGAGTTCTTTGCTGAGAGGAGGGTGAATTTCACATTGGGGTGAATAAATACTATTGCAGACATCTTTTATAAATTCTAGTGTAAATACAAATGCCTAAGATACAGAACATGTAAAAGTAAGTTCTAATAAGTATATTCATTCTTTTTGAACGAAGTTATTACCCAAAACTTCTTGCTGCAGATTTTGTGTTCCATTGCATGTTCTTTGCCTATTGGTTTCAGAAAAGGGTGTTAATGTCACCTGCCACTAATGTAGAGAAGGGACTACACAGTTTACTTTCCAGTGGTTGCTTTTGGCTGCAGTAGACCATTTGAAATGTATTCAGGTAGTAACTGAAAAGGGAGTACAAGGATTTATTTGACTGTCCAGGAAAGAAGAATTCAATTATCTTCTTGAGGATCTCTCATCACGTGTGTAAAATATGAGTGTAAAGTAATTTGATCAAAGCTGAGCAACAGCATGCCAGCAGAACTGTGACATGAGCTTTAGATATAGCAGTATGCTATGTATCATCATTTTTTCTTCCCACTAAAACCTAATGGGATGGTATAGCTTTGGATCTCTGCTGATAAGGCCTTGTACGCATCCTGTATGACAATGTGTATTTTGAGTGTGTTGTCCTTCTGGGCTATATAAATAAATATTTTGAAGGCAGACGTGAGTGTCCTCATCTTAAAAGTTTCCTTTTTTCAACCAGAACATTTTTCAGGAAGTAGGGTCCAGGGTTTCTGGTAGAGAATATATAGTGAATTGAGATGTTTCTCCTAAGTCTGATAATTTCAATATAGTAAATTGTAGTTGTATTCGAGTGCTTTAAAAAAATCCCACTCTTGATACATCTAAAATATTAGTTTTAGGTTGTTATAAATTCTGCCATGCATCCCTACAATATTTTTTAAAGTCACTTAAATAGCCAGTTACAATATAAGTTGCCTGTATCCTGATGTTTTCCACAAATGATGGCTCACAGTAATCCATTTATGAGTCTGTGGAGCCTTCAGCCAGATGTTATGTTGCTAACAGTTCCACTGGCTCCTCCAAATGCTGTTATCATTTTCCTGACCTTTCTGCTGCCATACTTTTGACCTCCTATTGATTTGGTATATTATAATGATTCTGCTCTCATGAGGCAACTGTTACTGCTCTTCTCTGGATATTTTCAGGTAGAGTGTTTTTCCACATGACAGTGTGGACAGTATTTTCCTGTGGTGAGATATTTTTTTTCTCCTCTTATTCAAGGGCTTTTTGTGAGCCAGAATGACAAAATTAACATCTGAAGGGCTAGTATTTTTTAGAACGTCTCATTAATCTTGTAGGATAAATGCTTGGCAGATTCCGAAGACAGAAAATGTTAAAACAGTTACAATACGACATTAATAAAAAATGTAGTAAGAATTTAATGTTTTTAACATATATGCAATTGTCATACTGAAGAAGGCAAGTACCATTAGGCTCAGAGAATCAGTGCAGAGAAACAGATTGGATAAGTAACGGAACTGCCCAATTTTGTGCATAAGATTTCAAGGAGCTCAATTTTTCCTAATTTTCCATGAGAAAAATAATTTGATGCTTATCTAGCTCTGTCACAGAATCACAGAATTTCTGAGGTGGGAAGGGACCTCCGTGGTTCATTCCTGTGCTCAAACTGGGTCAGCTGCAGCAACTCACCCAAGAGGTTTAAACAAACTAGCCATTCTTTGAGGCTGACTAGATATTCCCATCTGGAATTCAGTACTTCAAAAGATTAGACTCCACTGTTAGGAATAATTTGTGCTATGCCACCTCTTCCTATTGTAGCTAGATATGGCTAGTTTTAATACTTCTTCTGTGTTTGTCATCTAGGAAAACTCAATGAGCACAGAGTAGCAATCAATTAAAAGTAAATAGGTATCTCTGACAGTTTAAAAGAGTCCCAAAGAGGATGACAAGAGATTGGTACAAGACAATAAATAATTTATAGCTGGAGAAAATTAATCAAGAACCCCCAATTCCCTCTGTCCCCACACGCAGGTGCTCAATTACAGTACCTCTAAGAAGAGGCAGGAGACCAATAACCAAACATCTGTGACATAAATGAATTTAACTATTAGGGAAGAAAGACGTGAAGCATATAAACACACTAAAGTACCCAAACCAAATTACAATACAATGTACATTTGCTTTGTATAATGCCTTTCATTATACTATTTCCCAGAACTCTTCACATAATTAAATAATATAAATGTTATAGAGTGTAACTGAAATACAGCAGCAATAGAGAGATTTTCTAATGGAGGCAGAGAATACAATTATAAGCTATTTCAAAAAGTGGAAAAAAAATTAGAAAAAGACAGGAATTCAGACAAAGATGACCATGAGATTCAGTTTCAGAAACCTGGTCTGCTGGGGACAGATGGGTTCCAATTGTCAGAAAACAGCATCTTCGGTCATAAATTTGTCAAGCTGGTGAAGAAGGCTTTAAACTAGAGTTGCTGTGGGAAGGGAACATCAATCTATCCCACTCCTACCAGTTTGATGCCAGGGCCAGCAAGAGATGCCCAGAGCCAGGAGAGGGATCACAGTTTGGCAGGAGAGCACATGAACAGCAGCAAACAGGAATTTCATCCACTCCAGCCAGTGAGTCATCTTTATCAGAACCCAATTTAAAAGTCCCTAAGCAAGTGCGTGGAGCACAGAGAATAAACAAAAGTAGTCCAAGACATGCATACACCTGCAGGGCATGGTGGGGTGGCTCCTATGACTGGAGTGCTGGAATGGAAGGATACAGGCTCTCTAGGAAGGCAGGAGAGACAAGGAAGGGCTGTTGTCTGTATCAATGACCAGCTGGAGTGCTTGGAGCTCCACCTGGGGATGGATGAGGAGCTGACTGAGAGCTTATGGATCAGGATTAAAGGGAAGGCAGGGACAGGTGACATTGTAGTGGGGGTCTGCTACAGGCCACCCTATAAGGAAGACTGAGCAGATGAGACTCTTAATGGACAAACAGGAGAAGCCTCACTTTCACAATTCCTGCTCTTCATGGGGGACTTCAGCGACCCTGATACCTGTTGAAGAGACAACACAGCCAGGCATAAGAAATCCACGAGGTTAGTAGAATGCACTGGTGATAACTTCCTTCTCCAAATGACAGAGAATCCAGTGAGGGGAGGTGTTATGCTGGACCTGGTTCTCACCAACAAGGTAGGGCTGATGGAGAATGTGAAGCTCAGGAGCAGCCTGGGCTGCAATGACCATGAAGTGGTGGAGTTTAAGATCCTTCAGGCAGTGAAAGGGGTGTGCAGCAAGTTCACTGCCTTGGACTTCAGGAGAGAAGACTTCGGCGTCTTCAGGGATCTGCTTGATCTACTATGGGATAAAGCCCTAGAAGAAAGAGAGGACCCAAGAAAGTTGGTTAATATTCACAGATCATCTCCTCCAAGCTCATGAGAGATTTATCCCTGTGGCAGGCTTAGGAGGAATTCAGAGACGCAGCAGCACGCGAGTCCAGTGAGAGAATGAATTATTTATTAATTTTACAATATCATTTATATATCCTAGCTCCAAAAGGACCATTGGACAGTGTCCACACCTGTCCTGAGGTGATAGGCTGAAGCACCAGACACCCAATTAAAAATATTATGTTACTGTACCAAAACATAAGTGGAAAACCAGCAGGTGTGAGAATTATTTACAAAACCCTATCTTACTGTTTACATAGCTTGCATAGCAAAAGAAAATTCCCACAGAATCTGTGCGAGGAGATGGAAAATTTCTCTGCCTAGCAGCTTTTCAGTATCCACACATCCCAACAATAAGGAACTTAGGCAAAACTGCCAGAAGGCCTGCATGAGTGAACATGAACCTGTTAGAGCAGGTCCAGAGGACGGCCACTAAGTTGATCGCAGAGCTGGAGCACCTCTCCTACACAGACAGGTTCAAACCTGTTGGGGTTCAGGGACACCTTATAGCAGCCTTCCAAGTAACTAGAGGGATCCTACAAGAAATCTAAAGAGGGACTTTCTACAAAAGTATGTAGAGATAGGATGATGGGTATTGGCTTTAAACTGACAGATGGTAGGTTTACATGACGTATTAGGAAGAAATTCCTTACTGCGAGGATGGTGAGGCACTGGAACAGCTGTAGATGCCCCATCCCTGGAAATTTTCAAGGCCAGGTTGGATGGGCATCTGAACAACCTGTTCTAGAAGAAGGTGTGCCTGTCCATAGTGGGGGGCTGGAACAAGATGATCTTTAAGGTCTTCACCAAAGCAAAGCAAAGCAAAGCAAAGCAAAGCAAAGCAAAGCAAAGCAAACCAAACCAAACCAAAGCAAACCAAACCAAANCAAACCAAACCAAACCAAACCATTCTATGATTCTATGAAGAGTTAGTACCTTAGACCTTGGCATTAGACCATTAAAATGAGTGGAAATAATTTCATTGTCCTCAGTGGAAGCAGGCTAACTCCAGAGGGTAACAAGGAGTTTGCTAAAGGCAGTGGAAGCATTGGTGGAGAAGAGTAAAGCCAAAGCCAATGACAGTGATTGTTCAGTAGAGGGAACAGGAAGAGGAGTAAATAAACATGTGACATCCCTTAAGAATTTTGGAAATAGTTGCCTGCCTCATTACTGGTTTTCTTCATTCTGATGCCTGCGCAATGCAGATGAAATAAGTGAACTGAATTAACAGACCTACCCCAGTTTAAAGCACAGAAGGGACTGAACAGTGAAGTTCAAAGTGGTTCCTAAAATGACTGTTGATCCCTATACATGTAGGAATAGTCCCTTCTATTCCACTTTTACCTCTTCTGCTTTATAAAACAGTAGTGCATGAATCCTCCTGGAACATTGCTTGTGAGTTTTGAGACTCCCAGGGCTAATTCAGTGGGTTGCTCATCTGATTGCTTCAACATTAAACACACAGTTTGGCTGCTGCTGCTGCTGTAGAAGACCATTTCTGTTTAACTCCTGACAAATGAGGTAGGTAGCTTATGTAACATAGCTGGATTTACTCACCTATTTTGATTTTTTTTTCAATTGACTAAGGAGTAAGCTAGTCATAGCTATGTTTTGTAATGTATCTTGACTTTATATAGACATACATATAAGTAATGAAAGTCAAAGCTTATTTCCTAATTTCTATAAATGATGCCATTTATGATTCTACTTCAATAATATTTTGGTAGGTTCTTCAAAAGCATTGCGTTGGTATTTCTCTGTCCAAAATACTTTTTCCTACTCTTCCCTTTCTTTATCTAGTAACTACATGAAGGTGGACTGTTCCCTTGTCTGGTGAGATATAATTCTTTTTCATTTCTTTCTAAGGATGCCAGAATGAATCATCCCTCTTGCTTCCCATTATAGCTTATAAAACTATTATTTTCTTTTTACGCAAAATGGAGCCTTAGTTGTCATTGAAACCTGCTATTGTACTGATGTAGTCAAAAGATTTATTTTTATATTATTCAGTTCCTGAATCTAACTAATAGATTCATTTGAATGAAAAAGGGTTATAACCTGTCGCTGAAGGTAGAAGACCCAATTCCTTATGTTTGACACAAATGATAGTCAAATAAAAAGCATACAGAAAAGGGATAAACTACTATCAAAACAGATTATTTCTGAGGAGTGCAAGAGACTACCCGGGATGAGATTCAGCAGACCCAGGTCTCCTACATTAATAGATTTCATGTCCACAGGGAGATTCTAGATGACTATTAACAGTGTTTCATTAAATGCACTTTCACTATGTTTCTGATTATTTTGCAAAAGTATTTTAAAATATATTTTATTTATAATAGGAATTCCAGAATTTAACTTAAAAGCCTCCACATCTCTTTTATTTTTCAGGATAATTTATTTTTACCAGTTTATGTAATGTCAATAATATTTCTTTTTCTGAATGATACATGCCTCTTATCATTCAGAATATGCATCTGCTTATACTGCATTTGTTTAATTTAAATTATATTTTAATTTTTTTAATCCTTCCTGTTGCTCTGTGTAAATTTGCTACATGTTGAAGAGTATGTAATTTCACAATTCAGCCTTTTTATCCAGTTACAAATAGATCAATTTTGCTTATTTCACTTAAATATAAGAAAAATCACCTTTTAATTTTATTTGGCTTTTTCAAGCAATGTTTCAATGCCATTTGTGTATGAAGTTAAGAACCTATTGTGGCTTATATGTAGTTAGAGATTTTAAGTGACTGTTTAGTTACAGATTTTTTTGCATGTGAGAACCTTTCAAAATCAGTCCTCAAAATTTAGTTTCAAGGGGTACTAGTCACCAAAAAAAAAAAATAAAAGACTCAGGAAGTGTCAAAAAAAGTTGTGTATAGTTTTAAGTGTGAGTCCAGGAACTTTTCCAAATGGCATGGTGCCATTTTGGAGTAATTTTGAAATGCAGTGAAAGGTGATGTCATGGTCCCGAATTTGTCAATTTCAAGTCTGTCTTATACATATATTCCAAAAGGTTCTTGGGGTGATGCCATGTGGAATATGAAGTAGATAACTTGGTTTGGGCTATTTTGTTGAGCTGGATACCAGATGCTGCACATGGCTCTGATACATATGGAACTGACCAATAGGTATTTTAGGACTCATTTTAAGTCATATACAGTGTAATGAATGTAAACTGTACAGAGTGCTTGCCAAGGAACATGCATTCTCCTTCCTGGGAACCTGCTCTCTGCTGAACAGTGCAAATGTACACTACATCCAGTATTATTACATAAAGAAATCTTTGCTTAGTGTTCACTATGTGTAAAAATGTTTAAAATTCAATCACCATGTTCAACCTTAAAAGTTCTTATTGTCATCATTTTTTCTTTTTGTGCCTACCCAGAACTTCTCAGGCTAAGATCACCCACATACACCTTCCTGGGATCTAGAACATAGGAACTGAACAAAGTTGAATTAAGCATGTAATAAAATATTGCTGAATATGCTTTCTTTTTAAAATCTGAACAAAGTAATTTTTCTCTCCTCCGGTAGGAAGGGCAATCACTTACAGAAACAAAAGATCTTAGTCCTTCTGATCTTTTTTAGCACAAAGGAGATGAATCCCAGCATTGTCACTTGCCAGGAGTGTCACTTAAAAACTCCATTTACAGAGTGTGCAACAAAGGGTGAGTCAGGTGGAGCTGTGTGGAGACATAGATCCATGTTCCTGTTGATACTGTATCACTGTAACACTGCAGAACTGTAGGAGATGTGCAGGATCAGGAAGAGCATTCTAAGGAAGAATAGCTCCAAATTACAGTTGAAGTTGTCCTCTACCACGGCATCATAATATATTATTTTCTGACAGTTTTTGTTAATGTGTTGATGTGGTTTAACCCCAGCCAGCAGCCAAGCCCCAAGCAGACTCTTGCTCACTCCTCCAGCAACAGGATTGGGGTGGGAATCGGAAGAATAAAGGGTAGAAAACCTATGGGTTGAGATAAAGACAGTTTAATAGGAAAAGCAAGAGCTGCACACAAAAGCAAAGCAAAACAAGGAAATAAGTCACTGCTTCCTATGGGCAGACAGGTGTTCAGCCATCTCCAGGAGAGCAGGGACCCATCACACATAACAGTGACTTGGGAAGACAAATGCCATGACTCCAAATGTCCTGTACTTCCTCCTTCTACCTGCCTCAGCTTTACATACTGAGCATGATGTCATGTGGTCTGGAATATCCCTCTGGTCAGCTGGAGCCAGCTGTCACTTCCCAACCTGCCTTGCACCCCCAGCTTCCTTGCCAGCGTGGCGTATGAAAAGCAGTAAAGGCCTTGATTCTGTGTAAGCCCTGCTCACCAGCTTTATCCTGGTCAAAAGCTGCACAGTGGAATAGTCATTGGGCAAACATACAAACATTTATGAATGGAGAAAAGAGAATTCCTTAGGGTAGAAGGGTTTAATCCTATGTTTTTTTCACAACAAGCACTGTTCCTTCTTCCAAAGTGTAAATGTACCTTAAGCCCTATCCAGGATATATCACTCTTTGAAAAAAAGCAATAATTGCAGTCTAGATCCAAGAAGGAATTCAGACATGAATCCAAAATGAAGAAGGATGCCTAGGTTTTTGAGTCTCAAGTTCCAGACACAGCATTTAATTCCAGGGAAGTTTAGCGATCAGTGCTTCTTTGGGTCTTATTTTTGGCTTCTTGTTCATCCTATGAGTTCATTTTCAAGATCCTTCTGAGATGATCTTCATTCCTTGTACACAGGGTATATGTACTTAGTTCTGAGATTAAAATTTCATTCTAGGAACCAGGCCTAAATTTACATGTTACAGTGTATCTGGGTTACTTAGGGACTATTATTGCATCTGGTTGTCAATAGCACAGCCTATGGCACAAAAGAAGCAGTATGGAAAAGATTGTCCACACAATGTTTTGTGGAGGTGGACAGTGCCCTCCTGTTTTGCAAGGGTGTTTCATAATATCTAGCTTGGGTTTTTGAAGTTATTGAATTGCAGTTTGACTCATCTGCTTGATAGAATGTGCTTCTGATCTGATTAGGACACAGGTTCTATTCTGAGAGATATTCTGCCACCTCTTCAACATTTCTCATCAGCTAATAAATTTCATTTCTTGATTAAATTTTATGATTAAACAAGACATATCCATATTTATGATTCCACATCAAATTTCTAGAATTAGCTAGAACAAACTAGCTATAGTTTGTTCCATTTACTTTGTATCTTTGAGTTGTCCCATATTATCGACTTACGCTTACATCCCCACGAAGCAGTACAAATATTCTTTCTTTGGTGGATGATTTCTGTATTTTTTTATAATTTTTTTTAGTCTACAGTCAGATTGCCTGTATTATGCCAAGATTTCTTTTGTACTTGCTTTAAGTATCTGAACAAAGAACTTACAAATATGATAGTGCTACTCCAGGCAGCCAAAGTCATGGAGTGGAACCGGCCCATTCTTTCTTTAGAGCACACTAAACATAACATAATCAATCCTTATATCTTTCAATTTTCAAAGCTGTGTTTTGTCAGAAATATAAAAAACTAAAACCGCCAAAAAGAAATCACACTAGATAAAAGGGTCTTGCTTTTCAGCCAGCAAAACTTAAATTGCGCATTTTCTATACAATCTAGATCCTACTTATTTATCTCCACTGTAAGGTCGTTCTTTGTTTTTCTTGTAAGTCTCTTGGATCTGTTTATAATAAAATTACCAATTTTCTGTTTTTCTCTGCCTGTTTCACTGTTGTATTGGACTTGCATGGCCTGGACTTGCATGGTTTTTGTAGTGAGGGGAACTATGGGTATGTCTTCTGTGAGAAGCTGCCAGAAGCTTCTCCCATGTCCAGTAGAGCTCATGCCAGCTGGGTCTAGGATGGACCCACCAAGGTCAAGCCAATGAGGAATGATGGTAATGTCTCTGTGAAGACATATGTAAGAAGGGAAATAAAGTTACTACACAGATGTAATTGCGGACAGAGAAGAGTAGGGTGAGAACCTGTGAGAGGAACAACTCTGCAGACACCAAGGTCAGCGAAAAAGGAGGGGAAGGAGGTGCTACACCTGAGATTGCTCTGCAGGCGATGGTGAAGATCATGGTGAGTCAGGCTGTGCCCCTGGAGGTCATAGAGGTCAATGGGACAGCAGAGATCCACCTGCAGCCCGTGGAAGAGACCCATGCTGGAGCAGATGGATGCTTGAAAGGAGGCTCTTACCCTGTGGGAGGCCTGTGCTGGAACAGGCTTTTGGCAGAGGCCTGGGGACCCATGGAGAAAGAAGTCAATGCTGGAGCAGGTTTGCTGGCATGAAGCCTGAAGGGGGACACATGCTGGAGCACACTGTGCCTGAAGGGACTGCACTGTGTGGAAAAATGACCCATGCTGGAGCAGTTTATGGAGAACTATTGCCTGTGAGACAGACCCCACAATGAAGTGGGGGAAGGACCCCTCTCCCTAAGCAGCAGCAGGAGTGATCTGTGGTGAACTGACTGTAACCCCCATTTCCTGTCTCCCTGAGCTGCTGGGGACAAAGAGGTAGACCTGGAAAGGAGGGAGAGGTGAGGGGAAGGTGCTTTTAAGGTTTATTTTACCTCTCATTGTCCTGCTCTGTTTTTGCTGGTAACAAATTAAATTGATATTCCCAAACTGAGTTTGTTTTGCCTGTGACAGTACTTGGTGAGTGATGTCTCTCGGTCCTTATCTCACTTCATGAACCTTTGTTATATTTTCTCCCTCATGTTCAGCTGAGAGCGGAGTGATAGAGCAGCTTTGGTGGGTGCCTGTCACCCAGCTGGGGTCAACCCAATACAACTGTGTATTTCACATATTTCTTCCACTGGAGCTTGCTCAGTTGCTTTTGAGAAAAGGACAAGTTTCAGGGGCAGGAATCAATTTGGTACAACGTAATATAAGCACTACAAGGCATGAAGGAATACTTCCTCCCTTAACCATCAGCTACTTGAATTTTTAAAAAATATCACAATGCCTACACAGTAATTTATAGTAAATTAGTAACATGAATATTTCTTTAGTTACAACAGCCTACACACTTCTCTAAAAATCTAGTAAACATTAATTTACTTTAATTTTGATGGTTTGTGGAAAATAACAGAACTTGGAGCTGGAATTTGTCCTATGGCACACACAATTTTTCTTTTTTTGCTAGAAAATGATAGTGAAGTTGTCTTATATAGTCATCTGTGAAAGTGGATTGAAAAGATATGGTCTGTAAAGAAGGAATTTTTCGAAATAAAAAAAAATACTGAAAAAGGAATTTCTATAGCTAGAAAGAATCCTGCTCTTGAAAATATTTTTTTTCATCTGCACAAACCACGTTATCTGTATGTAGAAACATTTCCTTTTCTTTGACCAAATATTTGTGATTGTATTCATGTCTACTGTAACAACAGCAAATGCATGTTGTAGCTATGTTAAATGTAAGATCAGTATTCAGTAGTGTGGTCCAGTATTTTCAAAATGAGTAGCTATTTGGATATCTTCTATTTTCCTACCTAAAAAAAATGAAAACTGAATGTTTAAAACGGTTCGACTCCAGTGCTCTCAAAAATGGTGTTTCTTTAAAATGCATCATCAAAAGAACAATGTCACTTAGCAGAAACCGAAACTTTTGAAAGTCTTAGACATGTTGACCAAACCATGGAGTCAGAGACAAATTTAAAAATCGAATTTTTTTTGCCTGTACTAGCTGCAGAAGCAATTTTCTGCTTTTTTTCTCCCTGTGCTTATATTTGGAAATATATCTTATACCAGCCCAAATGTAGCACCAAGAGGGTGTTCTGGATATGATCTGGCCACAGAAACCCAGCCATGACACAATGCTGTTATTAAGCCAGTAGGCATTATCACCTTATATTGAAGAAAAATGGCTGCATTATAGATTTGTAGTGGAAAGGACTGAGCAGTGTGTTCTGCTCTGTGATCTATCTGAGGAAAGCACAGTATCTGCTAATCTGAGCGTTGTAGCCCAGTTTCTGATGTTTACTTACTTATAGACTCTTCCAGCATCAACAAGAAGAGCTGCATAGCATTTATGGACTTCTCACCCTGTTACTTCTCCCAGTGTTCATTTCTTCTTATCACCAACTTCTTTGTGTCCTGGCCTCTCCCTAACGCAGATAAATAAATTATCATTACCTATGGCAGATCGTAGCCATTGAAGGAGACACATTTTCTGCCATCAAGACAGCATCTCCCTTAGATGTGACTTACACACACTAATCTTGCAGCATAAAATTACCGCCGGAAACTGTTTACGGAGACTATGGAGCTGGATTAATTTTTCCTCCCTCCAAATCAGATAGACCTCACCAGGGAAATTATTATCTTTGAGACACTTTTCTAAACCCAAGTTTTATTACCTCACCTTGCTTATTCACTCTATCTCTGCCATAAATATGGTGGATCAGTGATGTTTTTTCCAGATTTTTTGAATTCTGATGGTATGATGGAAGATCTCAAAGTTTGTTTTGAGGAGGGGAAAAGCAAAGGAAAATTTTACTGAGTTTTGGGTAAGGCTAGAATCCAAAATGTTGCAGTTGAAACATATGGATAGGCAAGATGTCAAAATGTGCTCCTGAGCATCCTACATTTATGCAAATAAAAATATGAGGATCTTGACATGAATTACGGAGTAGGGATTTTAGAATCTGAATACACTTCCAGCTTTGCAGATGGATTCCAAGCTATGATGGGACTAGCTCAAATCCCCAGAATATCTTGGATGAACTGTGTAAGGGGAAGTATGCCTATATCTGGATTTTAGTTTAGCAGGTGGAGCACATCTGCATTTTGAAATCACATTACCATGAGTGTACAGGGCATGTGTGAGAGTGGAATGCTTGATGAGGGTTGCCCTCACCCTGAAACAAAAGGCGTTTTATAAACCTGTGTGCTCAAAGAAAAGCTTGACAGGTGGCACCCTAATAGGAGTTTGAACCTGCACAAATTTGCCAACTCTAACTTTCACACTGTTTGCAAAAACACACTGACAGACATGGCTGACTTTTCTTGACATAGCTTTAAAGCAGGGCAGTGTTTCAGCGTGCATTAGCATACACATGCAATGGCAAGACACTCTTGATTTAAGTTTTGTTTTGTTCCTGGATTTTTGGGTTTTGTTTTTGTGATATTTTTTCTCCTTTTATTTTGTCACCAA
Source organism: Oriolus oriolus (assembly GCA_013400235.1). Taxonomy (NCBI): domain Eukaryota; kingdom Metazoa; phylum Chordata; class Aves; order Passeriformes; family Corvidae; genus Oriolus; species Oriolus oriolus. The sequence continues at coordinate 283,770 of VXBT01005959.1, read as the reverse complement.
TGGAGCAGAACCTGCTCCTGCTCATCATTCTTTTTTAATCTAGCCCAGCGATGAAACACACAACTGGGGCAAGCTTGGCAGTTGAAGGATCCAGATGCTAAACTCCAGGATTAATTTCTGTAGCAGAGGCAACTGGGAGTCAGATCCTCTCTCTGGCTTTCCTAGCAGCTTGGTTTAACCCCCAGCAGTCCAAAAGGCTCATTTTTGTGTTAGACTGGGAGTTCAGTTGTCCTGGAAGGTAAAGAACTGCCAGATTGACTTTGTCAAATGAAGGATTTTGTATTTGAATATCAGTGCCTCGATTTTCCCAGCCATGGGAACTCAGTCATTGCAGACTTATGTACATGCTAATGATGCTTTCACTTGGCATCTTCCTCAGAATGTGACAAAAGAAGGAAGTTGACATTAGCAAGTGAGAACAATGAAGGGGAGGGGTAAAAATAAGCAGTGACATTAAAACAGGGAATGCAACTGTGATACATGAAGAGAGAAAAATCAAAGTAGCTTAATTCATGTAGAAATGTAAAATCAGTTAAAATGACATCAAATTAGCATCATTTAACCTGCTTTTTTTTCATTGGTTGCCTTTTTTTATTTGTTTGCTTAGTTAGTTAGTTTTGTTTTAAAGTGACTTTCTTTTATACTTGATGTCAGGGAAATGAATTGTGACAGAACTGTAGAATGAAGAAATCTTGCATTCTTCCAGTAAATTTTTTCCCTTGTTGCAGTAGTACTTGATGAAAAGTAAGCCTTAAATATTAAACTTAGTTCAACCTCTAAATTGTGTACACTGTGGTTGCAGGGACTATTAGCCATCAGAAGACACAAAGCAATATAAACACAGTTTGGATTTCCAGCAATGAGTAATGCATTGTGTGTGTTTTTTAAATAACCTAGTTCTGTTTTTATCAGGCAATACATGTTGAAGGTGCACTGCATATTAAGGGACAAGCATGTCATTTCACAAAAATATTACTAGGGAAAAAATTAAGATGAAAGAGAATTGAAGTGTAACTACTACAGAGAAATACTTAACAATACAATGAATGCTCATTTTCACATTTGAGAATAGATCTTTTTATATGAGCATATGTAAATTAATAGCATGCATTTTTTAATATCACATCAGCTACTGGTTAAAAAAAAAGCCTTCAATACAGTATGCATCCCAAGAACAGATAGATTTATGATTAAATGATTTTTCTCCTTCCTGCTATTGGGTCTTTCAAACTCACTTTACAATAGGCATGGATGACTTTAAAAGAGGAGATTTGGCAAGCTCTGTAGAAGAGTGGGAAAAACTGGAAGTGAAAAATGAAAATTAAACCCCACAATCAACATTTTCAGCATGGAGACAGAAGGTGATCTTAAAGGTTGCATTTATTTTAAAGATTTATTCTGCTGCATCTAATAGCAATCTTGACCAAACGAGCACTAGAAGTGCTCTGTGGGAGAGGGGTTAGAATGCAACTCTGCAGAGCAGGGAAAAGGCTACCTTTTGGGATTTCTCCTTTGCTTTCCTGGATGAGCACATTCTACCCAGAGCAGAGAAATAAATCCATTATCCTGAAGGCAATAAATGAGTTTATGCTCATGGTTTCCACATTTGTGCTGTATGCACACTTCAGCTAGCACACAGTCAAGGTCAGATGGATTTTATTTAACAGATGAAAATTAAGTGTATGCAGTGTAAGTAGTGTGTCTGCTTATGTATTGTTCTGAAAAGTAATCTGAGAATTTTTGGCTGCAATCAAGCTCTAATATGATGCCAGGATTCATGACCTATGGTTCATAGGTGGGAGCACAGGTCTTAAAGTTGTTTGTGAGCAATAAATTACAAGCTCCTGATTAGAGAATTTTGGAGTATGGCTTTGGTCAAGGCCTTGTCAAGTGAAATAGACCCAAGAAATGATGGATCAGCAGAGGGATTAAAGTCTGGTCTAAAGAAATACATTGGGATGTCCCTGGGGATAATCAGACCTTTACTCCAATAAAGGAAAAGTCAGCAGTATTATATATGTGAAAAAAACATGTGTAGTCTCTGTAACCTGTGTCCATGTCACCTTGTAAAATTAGAGTTTTCTTGCCTGGAGCAGGATACTTCACAGCAAGTAGGCTGCAAAGTGCTATTAAATCACCTGACAGCATTTCCTATTCCTCCCCTACCAGTACTATTTATTATGGGGGAGATCCTGACACCATTGAAAACAAAGATAAAATTCCCACTGAGTCTCTTAGGGCCATGATTACAGGATTTTACCTTATAAACAAATTTTATTTGATTTGCAGTAGATCTGAGTCTTTTCGGATTGGGATGAATAGAGGGGCAGGATGACCTCACTTGTCCTGCTGGCAATGCTCTTCCTAAAGGAGCCCAGGATAACATTGGCCTTCTCGGCTATGGAGCACTACTGGCTCATAGACAGCTTGTTGTCCACCAGAACCCCCAGGTCCTTCTCCCCAGAGCTGCTTTCCAGCAGATCAGCCCCCAGCCTGTACTGGTGGGTTGTTCTTCCTCAGTGCAGGACCCCGCATTTGCCTTTGTTGAACTTCAGACATTCTTCTCTGCCCCTCTCTCCAGCCTGTTGAGGTCCTTCTGAAGGGCTATGCAGCCCTCTGGAGTATTGGCCACTCCTCCCAGCTTTGTGTCATCAGGAAAATTTCTGAGGAGGCATCTGCCCCGTCACCCAAGCCATTGATGAAGAAGTTCAACAATCCTGGGCCCAGTATTGAACTTTGGGGATACCACTAAAGACAGGCATCCAACATCCATGCCTGTGCCACTGATTGCAGCCCTCTGGGATCTGCTGTTCAGTTCTCAATCCGCTCACTGTCCTTCCTGAGTTTGCCTACGAGGATGGTGTGAAAGCCCTGCTGAAGCTGAGGTAGACAATATCCACGGCTCTCTCCCCTCATCCACCCAGGTAGTTGTTTCATCATATAAGGTTATTTGGTTAGTCAAGAATGATTTGCCTTTAGTGAATCCATGCTGACTACTCCTGAGCACCTTCTTGTCATCCATGTAGCTAGAGATGGCCTCCAGAGTGAGGTGCTCCATCACTTTTCTGGGGATTGAGGTGAGGCTGACCAGCCAGTAGTTCCCTGGGCCCTTCTTCTTGCCCTTTTTGAAAGACTGGGGTGATATTTTCTTTCTTCCAGTCCTCAGGCCCTTGCCCTGATCACTGTGACCTTTCAGACATCATCGCGAGTGGCCTGGCTATGGTGTCTGCCAGCTCTCTTAGCACTAATGGATGCATCCCATCAAGACCCATGGACTGGAGGATGTCAAGATTGCCTAGGTGTTCTCTGACCCAGTCCATTCCTTAGTTTTGCGTAAAATGCAGTTTTAGTAATCCGTACCCAATCTTAGGTACAGGAAAGCAGAGATAACCAATTACAATGTTTTGGTAAGAAAGAAGCACCATGGTTTTTCATTTTTAGGATATTTTTGGCCTTTCTTTCAAAACTATTGCAACATTGATTTTCACTTTAGAGCATCCTGTCAATAATCTCAGAGAACTTGCAGAGAAAGTAATGTCTCAGAAAGAATACTATTCTTAAAGAGTTCACTTCTGCCAAATAAAACAAGAAGAAAAAATCCTTGCCAATTTTAAAGTACCAGTTTTGGAGCTTGTAACAGAAGGCATGAAGGTACTGTGAATAATTTATCATGTCAGAATAGTGCTTTATCCCAGGTACTTGAATCACCAAAATAAGTATTTAGCAGCAAAGTTCATGAAAAAAACATGGGTGGAGATATCACAATAGAATTATTTAATTTATTCAGAAAATTTTTAATATAAGAATTTGAAGGTATGTTTGTTTATCATGTCATTAAGGCATATAATATCATTGTTCAATTTAGAGATAGGAATAGCATGTTGTCTCTAAACACTGTTGATATTATGCTTTTATTCATTTATATGGGTAGTGCTGATATCCTTGTTTGTCAAATTACTACTGTGAGAGACTCTGTAGATCAATTTAAGTTTCAGTAAACCTTTCTACAAAAAAGAGCTAGCATATGATTAATCCATGGAAGCCTATAAAAGCTGTAGGAACTCTTCTTGAGAGACATAAATTACTTCTTTAATCCAAATACATAAACAAATTGTTTTGAATAAAGGAACATGCAGAACAGCAGAAAACATGCCAGTCATTTTTCATTGAAATACGTTAAAATTCTATACCAGACTGATATTTACTGCATCATATTCATGTCTGTTCCTAAAATATTTGGGTATGTCAGTATGGTTTTGAATTAGATGGTTGCAAATGTGGGACTGTGTCTTCCTGGTTGGAAAATAACTGTTCATCTGACAAAGCAGTTATCCTAGACTGTGTTTATGGAAGAATTTAAAGGTAAGTAGGCCTGATTTTCCTGAAAGGAAACGTCACACAACATTTCTGTATTAGTTCAATTGGTTCTTCTAAGATTTTGTAATAATCTGTACAGAATACCAAATAATCTTTGCTTTTAAAAGTTTTACCAAAATAAGTTGTTTCCAGACAATAAAATGATATATTCAAGTGTGCCCTTGACATCTGGAAACTGGAGGCAACAGCCTAAGGATGAAAAAATTTGGAAGCTTTATCACTTTTTTTTCAGCTTTATATTCAGAAATTGAAAGGGTTTTGGGATATAAATTGTAACAGAATGCACCTTATTGAGTTGCACCTGAGAGGAATAGTCAGTGAAAAATGTTAAGTTATGAATTATTTCCGAGCAGAGAGTTACACTAGAACTTCCTCTGAAAAAATGGTTTTATTCCGATTTTGGTAGACTGTGTCTCCCTTTTGGTCAGTCAAGTGCTGTTACACACTGTTTTGAATTCTGTAAACTCTAAAAATTTATTTCTTCCCTAATTCTCTCGAAATATGGAATCAGACATGGAATATGAAAGTAGAAGTACATAAGATACGTATGGCATGTTTTGTCTTAGGAAAGAAACATAAGGTTAACAGATGTGACATGTGAAGTCAACTTGTTTTCTTTGCCTGTTCACTGTTGGCACCATGTCTCTGTACAACGTACATCTGCAAATTTTTTAATTGAATCTTAAGTTGAAAACTTGCAGCAGAAATTGTGTCTTCGTAGCTGGTTTTTTTTTTTTTTGCCAGAAATCCAATCTGAGGTGATGAGGCTACTCAAATTATAAGTGTGTTGCTATGTTTCATATTCTATATAAATATTAATCTATGGGAAATAGTGAATAAGATCTACTCAGAAGAGAAAGTGACATCAATCCCGAACACATATATGTTCTAACATTGCCAAAATGTTATTTTGATTTCTGTGCAGATGTTTATGTATTATATTCTTTTTTTTGGTGTCATTATTACAGTAGTGCCATTTTGGAAGGGTAAATATGTACTTGAAAAATACTTGAAATTGGTATTCTTATTTTTAACAAAGTACATATATTATTACACTTTTGTTTTTTCATTTGATAAAAATACATAATTTTATTAAATGTCACTTTAAATTAGTATATGTTAGGAGTATGTTCCATAAAATTCTAAAGGTAAACCTTTCAACCGACAGAGGCAGCTTTGCCCTCATGAAAGTATTTACATGTGAATCAGTTAAAAAAAGTGTACTGTGTCTTCCCCTCCTCCTGCATTTTCCTACTGCTCTCCCTGTTTTGCAACTACTTCACTTCCATGGCTCATAGTTATCCTGCTGTCAAATGAATTATTTCCCTTTTGTCCTTTCAAGATGGTAGAATCGTAGTTGATAGCTAAATGTATTTGGTATTATTCCCAAATTGCAAGACCTTCTGCTCTATACAATTATTTTTTTTAGTATGATTTATGGTAACAAATTCTTCATTGAGGTCTGCATTGGTCATTTTACCTGCATTCAATTAATCTACAATTAATTTTAAATCATACGTGAAGAACATCAAGGCAGTCTACTATCCTGGCCAACACAGTTTTTATGGGCTCTTAGGGTTTTTTACCCTAAAAAAGGGTTTTTTACCTTATTGTCTGCTCACTTTTAAGTCTTAGATAATTCTTTCCTTCATATTGCTTTTAAATCATTAGATAACAATAGCTGCCCAAACAATACTTTTATTTTCACAACTGCAGTGGTACTATATGGACTAAACCCAGGAGCTACCCTCATCTGAAAGACAGAATTACCCAAGAGATCATATAATCTTTCTGATAAGGATTGTAATTTCTTCCAACCTGAGTACATTGAATATCTACTGCGATTTTTTGCACCCTACTTATAGTAATTTACATTTGTAGACCCTGATTTCTATAAGGCAGCTTGCCTCTTCTAATATGCTTAATGCCATCAACTTTACTAAAAAGTGAGGCAAAATATTAACTCAAGTTTTGGGGCCATATCTAGATTATATTTAATCTTTTTCCTTGATCTATTTTTAATTATGTGGATAGGAAACTTTTCAGTATTTGTTTAATGTCCTTTGCAAGATCAAATTTATCTTGACTTTTGCAGTTCTCACTTCTTCTCTAAACATATTGATGTGCAACACATAACTTTCACTACTGATTAAACTTTTTTTCCTTTTCTTGCAGCTTTTCTGTTTTTCTCACTTTTGAAGAAACTATTTTCATCCACTTAGATTTGAGATCCCTTTCTCCAAGTTTCCTCCCCTTTGTAATGAAAATTGAAGAAAATTCCCATGCTTATGGCTTAGGGAGATTCTAAATCTGTGCTACATTCAATTCAATGCCTGCAAGCTTTCTCTTCTGAATTTAAAACCTTCATTATAGAATTATTTTTATTTGGTTCCCCTTAATTTCAGCTGAGTCACCCACAACCACTTGATCCAACATTACGCCACTAACAAAATCTTGATAAAGAGCTTTTGATAGTAGTGCCTCATATGAGGCTCTAGTCTCATTGAATTCTTATTAGGGAATAGAAATCTTACAAATTCACGAGTTTATCTGAAATAGTTAGTCAGTACTTTTATGTATAACAATAACTTTGACCATATGCATTTCTACCCATAATGCAAAACTGATCTATTTCCTGTTCTTAGAACTTACTGGAGAAAAAACCAAATAGCAACCAGGAAAAGCCTAAAAGAAACCTAAATGAATCCCTGCATGAAATAAGCACTGTTAAAGTTTGGGAGAATACAGTAGCTGAAGGAAAACATACATGCAATAGTGAAGAGATTGGATTACTGCCTCTACAGTGCCTCAGTTGTCCAGGCATACCGGCACAAAAAATAGCATGTATTTTATCATGGCCCAATGTAATATTTAGAAGAAAATAACATAATTGTGAAAAAAAAAAAAAAAAGTCTGTGAAAAAACTGAATTACTTAGTATCTAGGACCAGATCTTAGCTTGACTCCTGTCTCAAAACTGACCGAAGTGAAGGGTCATTCTGAGTGTTCCTATAACGCAATGATAATTATTCCATAAAAAAATGGAACAACATCAACATGAAAGGGAGACATGAAATATATGCAGGAGATGGATTTACAGGATGTAACATTCATACATAATGAAAGCTCAAAAAATTGACCTGTTATTAAAAAGGTACAGATGTTTCCTTCTCCACTGGCTGAATTTTCCAAGGTAAGATGGGCTTGGAAATGTAGCAGTGGGATACAGAGTCAGGCTGCTGATTACCTTACTTAGATGTACAATTTTTACTGAAGAAGTTTGTGAAATCTGCTCTCATATAGAAGTAGGAGAGGTAGTCTAAAGGTAATTTCTGGTTTCAAATATAAAATATAGAACTCATACAGCCCACCATCCTTCTGTCTTAAAAAGGGGGTCAACCTTTTCAAGTCATTTAAAAATAGCATTCTCAGCCATACAATAGACTGCAGCATTAACAAGAATCCCTCATGTAGCAGAAGTTCAATTAATAAATGATACACATATAATTAACGTACTTCTGACATTGTTTTTCAGTTTGAAAATATAAGTCCTACAGAGTTTTTCTGGGGAAAATGGTATTCTAGAGGTCTCAGCTGACTGGAAGTTAGAAAATCTACAAGAAGGGTCAGAAGGAAGATGCAGGTAACTACAGGGCTGTCAGCCTGACCTTGGTGCTGGGAAAGGTCATAGAGCAGATTGTCTTGAGTGTCTTATGCAACATACAGGACAACCAGGGCATTTTGCCCAGCCAGCATGGGTTTATGAGAAGCACGTCCTGCTTGAACAACCCCATGTCCTTTGATGGCAGAGTCATCTTCCCAGTGAATGAGGGAAAGGCTGTGGTGGTTTTCTATCTGGACTGTAGTAGAGCCTTCAGCACTGTTTCCCATAGCATCTTCCTGGCAGCTGGCTGGATGGCCAGTCCCAGAGAGTGGAGGTGAATGGAGTTATATCCAGCTGATGGCCAGTCAGAAATGGAGTTCCCCTGGACTCAGTGCTGGGGCCAGTCCTGTTTAATATCTTCATCAGTTATCCGGACAAGGCGATCAAGTGCACCCTCAGTCACTTTGCAGGCCAGACCAGGTTGTGTAGAAGTATTGGTCTGCTGGAAGGTAGGAATGCTCTGCAAAGGGATCTGGACAGGTTGGAATAATGGACCAAAGCCACCAGTATGAAGGTCAACAAGGCCAAGTTGCACCTGGCTCAAACAATCCTCTGCAGTGTAACAGGCTAGGGGAAGAGTGTCTGGAAAGCTGCCCAGCAGAAAAGAACCTGGGGCTGCTGGTTAACAGCTGGCTGAACCCAAAGCAATGTGCCCAGGTGGTCAAGAAGACCAGTGGCATCCTGGTCTCTGTCAGCAATAGTGTGGCCAGCAGGACCAGGAGAGTGATTGTCACCCTGTAGTTGGTACCGGTGAGGCCACACCTCTAGTCCTGTGTTCAGTTTTGGGCATTGAGGTGCTGGAGCACATCCAGAGAAGGATAACAAAGCTGGGGAAGGATCTGGAGGATGAGTCTGATGAGGAATAGCTGAGGGAGTTGGGGTTGTATATCTCGTAGAAAAGCAGGCTCTGGGGAGACCTTATTGCTCTCTACAACTACCTGGAATGAGATTGTATCAAAGTGGGGGTCAGTCTCCTTCGAAATAACAAACAACAGGGCAAGAGGAAATGGCGTCAAGTCGCTCCAGATGCTTAGGTTGGATATTAAGAAAACAATTTTTTCAGTGAAAGGGTGGTTAAGCATTGGAGCAGGCTGCCCAGGGAAGAAGTTGAGTAATTACCCCGGACGTATTTAAAAGATGTGCACATGTGAAGCTCAGGGACATGGTTTTGTGGTGAACTGGGCAGTGTTAGGTTTATAGTTGGACTTGATGATCTTAGAATTCTTTTTCAACCTAAACAATTCTATGATTCTACTTAATCAAATATGTAAATAGGAAGTCAAGAAAAGAATCTCTTTCCAGACTCCTATTATGTGATACCAGATGCATGTGAGATTCTTGTCCCCATCTGCCTGTTTCATCTTAGATATGAAAACATCATATTAATTGTGACTATCATATTAATTACTTCTGATTGTTTAGGACATGAGTTACTGAATGCATCTCTCGGTGCAGGTGGCATAGTTTTCAATGTGATGATCTATAGCAATCATGGAAAACTAGAGAATTTATTTAAAATTTACACTGAAAAAAATGAAATTTAGTTTTTAGGGAAAATATGTAGATCTTTCAGTCATTAAGGAAATTACAGTCACTTTTGTTGTAGTAATTTCTCTTTTATAAAAATGTTGCTTAAGGAAGAAAAATGACTTGACTGTAATTGATTTCTACTATATTTTATTATTTCATGCTACACCTGTCATCTTATCTGCATGTCTCTCAGATTTAGGACTACAGAAATGACTGTAGCTGAAGGTAGTATTTGTGATGTGTTATGGATTGTATTGAAATCTTTTGAACTCATTTAGGCTATGAAATTCTAATGCAGATTAATTAAAATAATTCACAGTTACTTCAGCCTTGGACAGAGAAAGGGAAACAAGCCCCAGATGTGAAATGCACTCATCAGGTTCCCTCAACTGCTTGATTACTTTTGTATCCATCACATTTGTTCTGAAGTGAGTCATTGATATTTTGGCCTTGGAGAAAAATGGGAGATGCACATTCCTGTGGTAAAAAGGCAAGTCTTTTCCCTCTGGAGACAAAAATACTCTTTCTGTGTGCCTCCAGAAGTGATGTGAACAATGGAAAATACTTCCCTGCTTCAAATACTTTATCAAAAGCTCTGTGTGATTCATCTCCATGACCTATCCGAGCCTCTGTTCAGTGGGAAAGCTAAAAGCTTGAGTCTGACTCTCTGCCTTCGCCCCATACTTGCAGGGCACATGCTTCAGGCCATCTACAAGGCTGACCACAAACTGCTTGAGGTGATGACAGAGTTTTATTTTTCTGGTTGTTTAAAATTCACTACAGGAGGTAAAAAGTGATTCAACTATCTTACTTTGCTTAATTGTGTCCTTCATAAAATGCCCAAATTAAAAGAGTTTTTCACACTTACCAACAGTTAGCAATCTTTTTTAGTTTAGCCTGACAACAGAATCAGGGCTTTTTGACTTGGTTTTGGTTTTTTTTTTAGGGAAGGGCATTCTCATGTGAACAATGAAAAATTAAAAACTCATCTAGTGAAGCTGATTTTGACTGTCTTGATATTAGGAAATAAAGGTTTTCTCTCTGCTTAATAGTGTCATATGGCTCAGCTGGGACTTGAATTGATCTTTGTGCTCACTTTCTCATTTTCCAGCTGAAGTCTTGGTCTGGGACATGTTGTTACTGTGTTTACCTTCAGTGCCTCCTGCTGTTCTTCCAGGGAACTGTGATGACACATCTTCATCTTTTCATTCCTAGTTTGGTCTGTCATATAGCCAGAATTAAAATGTGTGTTATGTGCATTTCAGATCCTTGAATGTGATAACGGCCTTCAGGTTTAAAAAGAGTACTGAAACGTCAGAACCAAGATGTGATGCCTTACATCTGCTGTCTGATTCATGGGAATATATGGGAAAATCTCTTACAGAGAAGAAAATTAAAAAAATTAAAATTATATTAAAATTTGTGAACACAAATAAGTTGTCTGAGCATGTCAAACTCTTGCATTTAGGATACCTTTAATTGAATGCAGCAGAGAAAATGCTACAGTGTGGCATCTGTTTGCCCTATCTGGTAGCTTGTGCAATTTCTGCAAAGCAGTAAGCCCAGGAGCTGAACTGGGTTCAAAGGCTACCGTGAACCTCATAGCTCCTTGAAAATGTATTTTCTCTGCTTTACATTCTGATTCTATTTCTTTTAGTAACTCTAATTCATGTTTTACATATCCATAGTACTGTTAAAATGTGAATCATTCTAAGGAACTCTTTATGACAGCCTGGCTATGGAGTCTGAAAAAGGGGTGGAGGGAAGACACTGTAGCAAAAAAAAAACCCATAAAAGAACACTGCTCTAGAAATTATAGTATGATTCAGCTGTTCTCAGATATTTGCTAAAGATGTGAGCCCACATATATGTTTTGAGAAAAAGAAGCTAATAGGGTTTTTGTACTCTAGCCCAAAGTACTCCATAGTCCTTCAAAAGTGTTATGGCCTTTTCTAATTTTTCACTGGTATTTTAATTCTCCATTTTAAAATTAAGATGAAAGAGGAAAAAAAATATTCTGTACTGTGACAGCACCTAAAGTCTGTAGTCAAAATCATAGCTCTATTAGGTAATTCAGTGGAAATATACAACCAGGTGGTGATTTCATTTGACACATTGAACTCTAATATAGCAGAGGTAGGGACAATAATTAGGTGTTCATGCCTTTTGACACGAATATGTTGTTATGTGATTCCAACATGTAAAAATCCCCCATGTTCGGGATGATATGGGGTCTTCCCATTAGGAGAAGAAGTTCCTCACAGACAGGTATTTATTTTTTGCCACTCTGCTTATTTACAAAAAAAATTCCTTTTTCAATGAGAACAGTCAGGCTACAACAGGCAGTTTATTTGCTCATTTGCTGGCAAGTCTTTCCCCACCCTGTGCTGTCTCTCCAAACAATGTTTACCATGGAACTGCTGAGATACTTGGTTCCTCCTCCAGGTACGTGTAGAATAAATTTGGCATGATGAGGACCTCTGTCTTCAGTCTCCATCCGCTGTGGTGTTTTGTAAGAACTATCGCTCAACCATTAAAATTCAGAGTGGACTTAGGTGCTCCTAACTTCTCTCCCCAGTGACACATAGCAGTTTGTGCAAGCTGTGTAATTAGCTAAGCTGTGTTACTAGGTGAATGTATTAGTGAAGGTATACATTGCTTACCCTGGGTGTGGAAACATTTTAAAGTTTCAACTCTTAAATATTTTTAAGCTTCAAAATGACCTTTTTCTTCTTAATCACATTATGGATATTTTACACACTGTGATATTTTTGTCCCAGAGTGTGACTGGATTGCTCTTTTAGGCCCTGATTCAGCAAAGCACTAGGGTATTTCCTGCTTTAAAAATCAGCAAAACACTAATATATTTCCTACTTTTAAAAAAGATTAAAGGTCTTAAAGTAATCCTTGGAAATTCTGTCCCAGTTTATTGGAAATTTTATTTAAAAATTCAAAGGGAGACTGTTATTCTTCAAAATGTATCATATCTTAGACATTTCTAATGAAGGAATATAAAACTTCTCACTCACTTTCTTTTGTTTCCTATGGAAAGGTTCATAAGGCTGTGATGGCTTATTTATTTTAATTGTATTGTTTATTTCTAAGAGACAGTAAGACCTTTACATCACAAGATGTTCTCCAGTAAGTTCAATGCACAAAACCACGTGGATGATGTCGAAGAAATTATTAATGATACTTGCTTGTCTGTGTTAATTACTTTATTTCTCTGAATCACAAAATAAAGGTATTGGAAATACAAATCTCAAAAAAGAATGTAATCGTCTCATGCTTTTTCAGAAACTGTAGCTTTTGAGATACGTATTTTCCCAAGATATTAATCACTGGAAAAGTTCTGTTCGGTAAAAAGGTGTCCTATAGAATTGATGCCACCCTTGATCACAGTACACTCTATTGAGAAGCATATAACAGTATTTCATAAAGCAAATTACTGTACCATGAGTTTTAACTTTGGCGCAATAAAGTGGTTGCCAAACCAGCTGTACGAGTCCCTGAAGAAAATATTCCACTTCAGGGCAACATTCAGTTGATGTGCATCTGGCACTGTAAGTGCAAAAAATGCATGTGGGCAGAAGTAAGCTTTAAGGGATTGTCCTTTCCTGTTCCCAGCTTGCTCTTTCTATCAAAGGGCTACTGCAGTAACTGGTCAGATTTGAAGAGCAAAACTCCACTTGGATGCTTGATAGAAAAGCATCGTGTTCAGGCACTGGAACAGCATCACAAGTGTTACAGCAGCAGAGCGGGCATCGAGAACTGTATAATAAGGAGGTTTCACACAGCCAAAGTAGCACACATGACAGAGAAATGCAGCTAGATAAAGTGGATCAGTGTTCTTCCTTCAGTCAAAATCTTACACTTCAGTAGAATTAGTTCACATTCAACACTGCTTTAAATGAGAATCCTCCAGCTCTGTTTAACAAATCAATGTATTAAATGATTCTATGATTCTTTTACTTTGGATTATATGCTCCTGGCATAACAGCAAAGTGAACAGACCTGAGACTTCCGAAGACAAAATAAGCACTGAAACAATACTGTCATGATTCCTTCCTTTGTAAAGCCACAAATGAGACATTTGGGAATGGAAAACTGTTTAGAGGGAACATTAAATTGGCCAAGAACAAATTGCTGCAGAAAATGACATCCTTTTCTGAATATCCATTAGTTTCTGATAATCAGGAATTCTCGGATGCTTGAACATTCCATTAGTATGAAGCAGTGAGTTAATTGTAATAATTATCAGCAGTTTTAATTGTTTTGTTATAATGTATTTTGCAGTTTGTTTGACAGTGTGAAATCAATATGCACCTCTAGGAAAATTATCTAGTATAATAAAATTAGGCCCCTTTATGCCTCCCAACCTTGGAATTAAACTTTGCACATAAATATGTATTTCTGTTTGTGTACGTAGAAGAGTTATACTGTGGTAGTAGAGGTGCATAAATAAATTGGACTTTGCTGTTAAAGTAGAAGATGGAGTCTCCTCCTAAGAATTGTTTCTGACTTTCAAGCCTTTAGTTTTCAGGCATGCAATCAGAAAAACACTGTTATGTCTCTTCAACTTTACTGATTATTCTTTTATGCTACAGAGAAGAACTTTTATAGGGATTTTAGCCGTGGTTTCTATAATACCTGTATTTATGTCATGGTAACAAAAATGTGGTGATGCATGTGAAAGTTAATTGTAATGATGATTTCTACATGGGGATCTCAAAGCACATAGAACCAATAAAGAATTAAATGATGCAACATCTGAGAGAAGATCTTGCAGCTATTACACCTGGTCTAACAGAATCTGAAAATTCTGGAAAATAGTTGTTCAAATTTACATAACAGTCTTCAATACTATGGAAACTAAACCCCAGGCATTTGAATTCCTATATTTCTCTTTACCAGCCAAATAACATTGACTCTTTCCTTGCACTCTTGAGGTCTTTACCTACAATTCCTCGATATCCTATAGGCATTGTACTACTCCTCAATATTTTAGTAGGGCATCTGATACTGGAGAGGGATTCAGTTTATTGTATTTTGAAGAAGATGTTAAAAAATTGGAGTGGGGCAGAAAGAAGACACAGGAAAAATTTGAGGAGTGTGGAGAGGTGTACTTCATTATGATCTTCTCACAGTTTTATCTGTCAAAAGGAAGATCTACATGCAGTTTGATTACAGTGTTTAATGTTTTGCGAGAACACCCTGTATACTTAAGAGCTTTTTAATTTCATTAAAAAAAAAAAGGAAAAAAAAGAACTGTAGTTGTAACAAGAACCAACAGCAAGATGCTGTAGTTAGGAAAAAAAGCAATCCTGGAAATAAACCTTTGGGTTTAGTAGTGATTTTAATGGGTGATTAACTGGTGGAATAAACTACCAAAAGAAATGAGAAATTCTACATTTCTATATTTCTTCCAGATGCCTTTTGAGGATATTTGTTTTAATGAAATGCAAGTTAATGAGTTTTGTAAAGACATAAATAAGACAAAGTGTAATTGTCTAAGTTGCAATGTTTTATGACACAAGATGTCAGACAAAATAATCCAATGATTCCTTCTGGTCTTATGCTGTGATTATTACCTACACAATTTGCATCCTCCACACTGAAGTCTCTTGACAAAAGATGTAAGTTCTTGTCACTGTCTTGCAAGAGTTAAAAACTTCATTATTGTTTGTTCTTTTTTTATTTGCCTGTGGAAAAAGACAGAAGACGCTGTGAGTCCTGGAGAGACCTGAGAGGGTCAGAAGCTTAGCTGGATTCCATAGGAAGACAGGAAGTCTTCATTCATTCCTCTATGAAGACAGAAGCTGGGGAAGAGAAGAAATTAGTCAGGGGAAAAAATGACAGATGGGATGGGGGTGGGAAGTAGTGATATCAGCCTGAAAAGATTTGTGATCACTACACTATGCAATAGATGAAATTTTGGAGCTAATTTCCTTCAGTCTTATTTACACGCTGAAACCTGAGGTAAGGGTCAGTGCATAGTCTAGCAAGGAACAATATGAAAATGTTTTCTAATAACCTGAACAAGCTCTCTATAAAGACCGCCTTCAGAATAAATTTGTTATATAGTTACCTTGTTCTGATTGAAGAGATTTTTTTGGGGAAGTTTTGGGTGAATTTGGTTTTTTGTTGTTAGGTTTTTGTGTGTGTGTACTGTGTTTTGTTGTTGGGGTTTTTCTGTTTGTTTTTTATTTTGTTGGTGGTGTTTTGTTTATTTCATTTTTGCCTCCTGTAAGCAAGTCTGTTCCTGCTTTTGTACAGGATTGTGCAGCTGTACAGGATTGCTCCTGAGCTGAAGGGAATGATCCTCTCTGCTCTCAGTGGAGCAGAGCAGCTGAGAATGTGTTCAGCACACCTTTGCAGAGTTGCCACAATGGCTGCATACTTACAACATCCTTGGCTAAATGCCTCTTTCACAGTTCAGTTTTTAGGGGCACTATTTCAAGAAATGGATGTGACTACTCCCTCTTTCTTCTTCTCTGGTTTTGTGATCTATAAATAAAAAGAACTTTAACCTTTTGTAAGCTCAATGATAAGTCATTTGTTGGAGCAGCAATGTGTCAGCCTCTAGCTGATTCAGAAATGACAACTAAGGAGCAAGCAGACTATGCTTCATATAAAATCCAATTGTAGTGCCATAATTATAAGCAAGGCTTGAGAGGCTCTGTTGTCTTTTCAGTAGCTGTCACTGCTTCTGTCAAGGGCTTCATCTGAATTCAGAACATATCACTTTATTTTCCTATAATGACTAATGATGATTCATGGTTTTTTGCTTTCCACTGCCTTAGATTCCAACAATGCATGTTTTTATACCTGCTGTCTTAAATCCCTCTATTCACTGTTCAGGAAAACTTCTAAAGCAAGCACACTCAGCCTTCCAAAGGGTATTCAATAGCTCCTGAGGATTCTTCCTTTTTTAAATACTGCCCCATGCTGTTTCAGCTATTCTACCAATCCTGGAGCTAGACATCTACTTGGGGAGTGCTCCAGATAGAAGTGAGCTGCACCTCCTCCCTCCCCTGAGTCCAGAAGGACAGATCCTTCTCATCTCTGCTGGTCCCAAAGGCAGGAGGCTTCTGGCTGTTCTTTAACCCTGACCTCTTGCTTTGCAGTAGATAAAGCTGAAGTCAAATCACTGAGCTGACAGTTTATAAAATGTATTACCTTCTATTACCAAATTTTAAAAGCGTGGAACAACTTTTTGAATTTTAGCACTGATGTTAGTTTTTGTTGTAACATTTTTTTTTAAAACTGCAGCCACTGATGGTTATTTCAAGTGACTTAACACATTTATTTTTATAAAGGCAACTGGTGCTATCTTTTTCTCTGTCTCTCTCTTCCAGAGACCTGAGTTAGTGTTTGCTTTTAACTGTGTTTGCTTTTGCTGAAATTATTTAAGACCCTCTTCCCTTTCCAATTTCTGAAACCACTGGGATGACACATCTAATATACTCTCTTTACATTTCTGAAAATAAGCTTTTTTATTCTAAGGCTGTGGCTTTGATTTTATTTCAAGGTGTTGCTGCTTTCCTCAGATAGGGAAAACCCACACCGAGATGCCACATTGTTTGGAGAAAATGGCAAAAATGCCTACAGAAGGATGCTCAGAAGAAGGAGAGCTATGTAAATGACACATCAGCAGTTGTACTCAGAGACTGGCTATGCCTCATGCACACAAGGTGCACACTTATGGGTATGAAGGAAAAAAGGCAGGTATGCTCTGGGGGAAAAGCAGTGTTTTTCACTGAATGATTTTGTTCTACTGATTTGTAGAGATGAATTGATTATATATTCCCTCACAACCTAGGTCTTTGCAGGAATATCCTGCGCTGGCACCATGCGATGGCAGAACTGCTGCAGACTTGAAAGGACCTTCAATGCGTTTTATTGCATGGTTAACAAGAACAGACAAGTTTCCTCCCCATTCCCAAGAAACAGGCTACTACTTCAAAACCTTTCTCTGCAACTGCATGGGAGCAGGGCGGAACTTCTTTGGTCTAGACCTGACGAACTAGTGTAGCTCACTGAGGAGCAAGAATGAGCACCACGGGAGTTTAACTGTCTCACCAGGTTGCAGCATATCCATTTATTTTTAGACTTCCGTGGCACAGCTGGAGCTGACAACTCCAGGAGAAGTAGTTCTGTCCAAGAAAAGTAGTGAGAGTGGTGTTCACAGCCCATGCTCTGAAAGCCATTAATAATAAAAAATAGAGCACTGTATGAAAGATATTATTTAAAGGATTCTTTCAAGATGGTTTGTGTACTGTCAGGCTGGATGCAGAGTAAAATGTATGAGCAGGTTTCAGTAACAAGGTATGAAGTGTTCAGAATGTCATGTGGATAATATCCAACCACCCATTTCCAAGGGTGGCTTAAGTAAGAGAAAAACACAATGCAGATGTGCCTTTCCAATTTCTTTTTGCCGTATCAAGAGTCTCTGTGGTATTTTTTAGTGCATTTCAGCATATTTTTGCATTAAAAATATTAGGTTATCACATCCTTGTGTATGCTTAAAGATGAACAATTTAGGAGACTTCACAGGAGACTGAAATCTCTGTACTCTTAATAAATCATCTGGGAGGGAAAAAGCACTCTTTCTGCGTGAAAGAAAAAGCTCTTTATACTTTCATAAAAGAGAGAGGCGGTTCTCAGTCTGCTTACCTAAATAAAATGGAGACTGCCATATCTCAAAGTTAAAAAAGATCACTCAAACCACTTCATCTTCATTGGGAAAGCTACAGCTTTTTGCTGCATCTCCACAATCAGGTGCAATATTCCTTTCCCTGATTTTATCTTTTAAGGAATTTTCCTTTTTTACCTTTCTTCCTTACACCACTATCAAGCATTCTATGTTTTGAAAATGTCCATAAACATTCTTATATGTGAATAAATAATAACAGACATGTTCTAATTCAAATCACAGGCTAATTCTCCCTATCATGACTCTGAGCCTGCTCTGTAAAATCTGCTTCAGTGATGTTGTTAGAAAGTTAAAAGGCTTTTCCACAGGTTTTGCCTGCTGGATGCAATTCTGTCCTATACAGTATTGAAGATGTGACCAATGTGATAATTAATTTAAAAAATGTCAGAATTGTGGTTTTCAAAAGACCTGTTGTGGAATAAAAGAAATGTGTGAAATTGAAGACTGAGGGTACTGATTTCATAATTTCTGACTAGTAACAGATAAACTCCTAGTTTGCTGAGGCATACAAAACACTGAAATATCATTCACTGCACATGTGAAATTGATATTTTTTTATTTCTATTCCCTGCAAAGAAGCAGAAGATATAAGATGAAAAATTGAAGTTCGTTTTATTTATTTATTCATAAACGAATATACTGATTCCAAAGACAGCTTAGAAATTAACTTAATGCTTTCCTAAATTATATTTTTCAAGATTATTTTGACTAAATAACTAAAATAACTAAAATCCACTTTTCTTTTCAAACCATATATACATCTTTAAACACCTCAAACTTTACAGCCTAAAAAGTTTTATTATAATATAATTACATCGTAAAAGCAGTGTATTTCTAAAGTCCCTAAAAGCTGTCTAATTTTTGGTTTGCTGTTCCTCCTCTTCTTGTTTTGAAACCAAGAAAGGAGGATTATATGTGGATAAAAGAAAAGTGGAAGTATATGGAAGAAGATTTTGTTATGGAGAGTTAATCTCAAGAATTATGTTTCTCAGATACACTAATTATGTATGAAGTTCTGGCTAAAAGGTTAAGAGTATGTTAGTATTCCTGATGTTTCATGTTTGTAATGAGCTGCAGCTGTTGTCCCACTGTAGCTTGTGCATTCTGTACTCACGTAAAATGAAAATAAGAGAAATGTAATGCATTTTAATGCACATATATCTAATTGTTTTTCTTTTATTGAGATTTTTCTAGCTCATTGTGATATATTATCACCTCTCAAGATTAAAAAGAAGTCTACTACAGCATTTGCTACCAATATAGATTCTTCTCCCAGTTTTCCAAGAAAGAATATGCTAAATACTAGTTTTTATGTGTCTGTTTTCCACAAATGCTGAATTTATGTCCTTAAAACAAAAAATTAAAAAAAAAAAGTGGGGTTTGCCTCTGAACCTCACATCTGTAGGTTCTGTGATTTTTCTTGGCTTTTCTTTAAATTAATTCCAAAAAGCAATATTATCTTGCTGAGTAAGCACAGCAGTCACCCTTGAGGTAGATTAGCTTCTACATCCACAGGAAGCCAGCAAGAAAAAATAAGATTCTCAAGAAAACCAGTGAGACGATCAAAAGAAAACTGTTTACATGATGAGCTTAAACAAAGGCTTACAAATCAAGTTTCAGCATCAGTATAAGGCAGTGAAACCAGCACAATGGTAGCCCAGTAGTGTTTCTATCAAGGTGTGCATGGAAGCAGGTATTTCATCCCAACCACAACCACCAAGGTTTTTGGATCCATAGAAGAGAAAAAGTCGATTAGGAGAGAAAGATGGGAGAGAAAAGGAGAGAGAGAGAGAGAGAGATATCCCTGCTGTTAGCAGGTTGCTGACTTCTTCCAGATCAGCCACGTGATGTGTGATACTTCATGCTGCTTTAAACCTGAAATTGTTATTGTTGTTGTAAAGTGAGTGGCTTCTTAGAGTTGAATCTTTCTATGCTCCATCTAAATTTGGTGAGGTTGTAGCTTCCTTGGACAAACCAGGGTGTTTGCAAACATTTTGAAGCCAGGAGAAGAACAGAGCTAGCCTGAATTTGTTTCAACAGAGGCAAATTGCAGGACTTTGAGTAACAGGACCATTGAAGGACCAAGAGCAATAAATAAATGGAGACAGGGAGAGATTTTTTAGTATTTTTAGAATTGTGTCTTCCATTTACTAGCTAAAGTGCAAACTGACCTATATGGTTTTACTGCTGCAGGTATGATGATCTCTGAGAAAAAGAATGCTTGAGCTGTATAAGAATCCACAGAAAGTGACCGCTGGATGGGTTGAAGAGAGATGGGACAATAGGAGAAGTCCTTATATCCCACTTTTGTGAAGACGAATGGAGAGAGAGAGATATGTTTAAGTAACATGACAGAAAATATGGAAAAAAACAAGAAATAAAAAGAAAGCCTTAAAGGTTTTTGAATACAATACAATAGAATCCAACGGTAACAGCAACCTGTTCCAAATTCAGCTTGGGGATATTATCTGGTCTGTGTAACAGAACACATGTATTAATAATCAGTGAAGGGAGGTTCAAATGAAATGATATAATAAGGTATTAGTGATATGAAATATCCCTGTAAAATGAAAGTAAATCTTAGCTTAATCATTCCTCTCTACAAGATTCAAAAGTAATTTTTTATCTGACTATAAACACGCTATTTAAAAAGGGGTTGTATGGAAAACTGATTCTATATTTTACAGAGAATATAGAACTAAGTCTGTGAAAAGAGGTCTCTTTGTGTTTTTCAGAATGCTTGTTTAATCTTCGTTACAGCTAGCAGTAGTAGAGAAAGACAAGGTCGTGCTGGGTATGGAGAAGATAAAGAAAAAAGTGCACTATCTCTTTCCAATAATTTGATTACCATTTCAAAGCTGTTACTTTGCATATGCCAGAACTTCCAGAACAGGCATAAATATGATTTGTTGAAGCCAGTGATGTCTACTTTTCTCAATAGGGTACTTGACTGGAAAAGCTGTCTCTGAAAAGATGACATTACTTTTTTCCCCACAAAAAACCCATCAGTCAGATCAATTTCTCTTTATTTCCATTTGGTACATGACTTAGTTGTTGGCCAGAATTAGTCAAAATTATAATTTCAGTGCATAAGTCCATTAACATATGTAGAAGTAAGGAACCCAGACTGTTGATGGAACTGAGTAATGTATAAAAAAATTTCCTGGGATCTCTTCAGCTTTTGAGATTGTTCCAATACTGCAGGTGTTTTGATAGCAAGCACATTGCTGAGATTTCTTTTTTTTTAATTTTTGGGTGGTCAGTGTATTGACAGTCAGGGATTCCACAACAGCCACCTTGGGAAGGAAGCAGCAGCAGCAGATACACTGAAAAAACTCTTCTTTCTTGGTAAGAAAACCTCAGTACTACTGGTATTCCCAGCCTTAAATTTTCTCTCTGTCTCTGAAACTAGAGAGAATGCTTGAGGACCAACAGCAATTTTCAAAATGTGACTGCTGGAGAAAACCATCAACTGCTGGCTCTTCAGAGCTAGCACAGTTGGAATAAAAAAGGTTTGCTGTTGTGTTTGTGGCAACACTTCAGAAAGCATAGCCAGTAATAGTGAAATAAATAAATGAGTAAACAAACATTAAAAAAACCCAGCTCTTAGCAGAAGAGAAATACGAACAGTTTTAAAACTGTCATTAGAAGACACCAGATATATGTGACAAAATAAGAGTCTGTGTTAACAACCACTCTTGGAGACCGGATACTAGGAATAGATGCATCACTGTCTCACCCAGTGTAACACTTCCTCTGTTCCTTTTTTAAATGCTATTTTTAAAACTAAGATAAACTGTATTTAAATACAGGAAGTAGACCACAGAGAAACAGTCTGTTATAAGAGATTAACAAATTTCCTTTTTTTTTTTTTTTGATGAATATGCCTTTTCCTGTTCAAGAAGAGTCCTTTTGGTAACAAAAATGCATTTAACCCCTTCCAAGTTGAATCTCGATTCTGCTCAAGTAAGCTTGAAAAACTGCAATTTATTATAAAGTGCTGATGTCATCAGGACATTTTCCATAGAGAAAGAATAATTTTTTCAAATAAATTAAATAAGAAATGTGTTTTCCCTCAAGGTGTAGGCTTTTGCATGTACTTCAGATAGGCTGTGTTTTCTATTTCAGTCTAAAGGCACTTTCACCACCACCATGGCTGCACAGGTCTTTGAACAGGCCTAGCCATCAATTTCTTTTAGATCCTCTTCAGGCAATGTCAGAAGAAATATACAGGGCACTGAGGGTGCTATAATTTGTTTCCATTTTGACTATGTTGAGACACTTGTAATTGAATCATGGGTGACATTGACTATTATGCATCATGATTTAGGATTCAGAGTATTGGTCAAATTACTATTCTTTGAAAGAGGTGCTCTGTAATGAAGACACAATTAAAATCCAAATTCTTTTGTAAGTCAGTGAGAATTACATACTCAAATGTCTTCTGTGCCTTTGAAAATCTCTGCATAAGTTTATAAATTTGATCACAATGGTCCCTTCTGGCCCTCTAATCTATGAATCTCTTAAACTGCCTACCATGGGAATTAAACTAATTTTCAGCTCATAGATTGGTTATGCTGAGATCCACTTCATTTACTTACTGATGGGATTTATTTTTCCCTGTTTTATGCTGAAGGAAATATAAAACTCTCTTATAATTCATGGTAGCTGTTGCTGAATTTGTTTGTTTGCCAGGAGTTTATTTTGGGAGGTAGATGACCATTTCTGTATATGTTGTTTAAAGCAAACAGCTGGGTTTAAATTAAATAGTTAAAGTTTTTATTATGTGCTTTTAATATTATTTCAACAGTAAAGAGAGCATGTAATCAGCAAAAAGAGAAAGTAAGCACACTGCAGGGCTGGAAGAGAAAGCTTACTTTGATCTTTCCTTCCCCAGTGATGCAAGGATGAGAAGACATTATGGATTCATACACGATTTCTATATCCCAGGAGGACTGCAAAGTGACTTTCTTCTTTCTCTGTAAGACTTTCTCATGAAACAACAATGTGAGACTAAGAACGGGTAACTCAAAATTTTTATGTACATCTCTTCCTTTGTCCTTTAAAAGAACCTTGAAAAATACTAGTTTTTTTCCCTAAAAGCTTAGAGTCCCCATGAAGAATGAGTCTTTCTTCTTAACGTTAACAGAGAAAACTGTTTTCCAGCGGTATAGGTTAGACTAAGAAGACTAATCCCTCAAAACCCTGCACTGGGCATATGTTTGGCTCACACCATTGTTGCAGTATTGCAAGACATGGTGATGAAAAAAGTTGGATGTATCTGAAATATAAGCAGTTGCTTATTTGTTTTTAATTCCTCACTCTGCTTCCTTCTAACTCTTCTTGCTTTGAACATGTGTACATCATGAGAATAATCTGAGATGCTTGTGTGTTCACCATCCTCTTATTGATAATCGCCTCTTGTTCCAAATGAATCTTCACAAATGCAAGAATCTTTGCAATTCACAAGAATATGTTTTTACTGATGAAAGAAAAAGTTTTACTGTGTTTTGGAAACCTGCTCCCCTGCAAATATAAACATCAGTAAGTCCATTAGAAGGCATTTCACTGTTTTCAGAACTTCACTGTTATAAAAATTTCAGTGTAAACTCCTGTGCACATTGTTTGTCAATTGCATACTTTTATAATATCTTGAGAGCCAACTGGATTGACAAAAGGTAGACAGTTTTCTTCTGCATCAACCATAATAATCATGGAACAAAAATCTAGACTAGCCTTTATCCTGCTCTGCCTAGAAAGATCTGGCAGCATTCTTAGTCCCAGTTTCTAAGAAAGTCTCTGTGGGCCCAATTCAGTTGCCTAAACACAGCCATCTAGGGCCAGCTGAGACACCTCACAGTGCCTGACCTGCCCTTCAGCAGGCGCAGAATTTGAGCGTCATGTTTGCTGCCTTTGTATGAACTCCCAGACATTCTGGTTGTTTCAGTGGAACCAAATACCTGTGTGTCAGCAACTGAAAGAAGGATTCTGTTCCAGGCTGTGTCTAAGACTGCTCAGCCTGCCTATTAGCTGAGTGTTAATCTTGCATTGTGGAAATTGTTCAGTACAGTCAGTGGAGAACAAGTCATCTCATGCTGAAGTAGTCACCTACAATTCCACTCTGTTAAGGTCTGAGAAGGCAGGAAAATAGAGAAAGATGATTTAGAGGCAGGTAGAAAAAAATTAATTTCTTTTTTAGCAATCAAAGTTAGAAAAAATATTATAAATTAATTCCCATGAAAATTAAAACTGAGACCTGCTAGTATCTCCTCCTTCAGATCTTCAATTTCCTGGTTTTTTTACCTAAGGCATGGTTACTTAAAAGAAGGCTTGGTTGAATGACAAGTTCATAGAGTCATAGAATGCTTAAGTCATGTTAGAAAAGAAAATATGTATATAAAATTGAATTGTTTTTGATCTTCCCCATCACTTCCATATAACTCCCAAGTTAAGAAATGCTTTGGGTAAAATTCATTGGCCTAAACACAGGCATTTAGTGGTGTTTCAGGTTTTCTGTATCTCATACATTCATATGGGACTGACAGATCTGACACAGTGGGGTTCAGTGCCCTTCTTCTGGAGTGACAGCTGATCTGGTGCATTACGAAAGCATGCCAAAAGTGATATTGTTTAACTCCAGTTAGTCAACCAAATCACACCTTTTTAAGATTGAGATAATGTGTGAAGTCAGGAGCAGAAACTTTCACTGATTTCCATGAAACAGGATTTATACCCCGTGGTTATGATAGCTGCAAAATATTAATCACAACCTCTTGTCTTGTCAGTGTCAGTGTCCACAAGAGTCTCATTGATATGGACCTTTTTCTCCTCCAAATATTAGCAATACAAGATATTTTGCTGACTTTTACAGAAGCGGAAGAAGGACATGCATGCCAGTCTTAAGAATGTCTGTTACCTGCGAAGGACATAACTGAGATTTATTAAGATCCTTGTGTACTCCCCAGGGATGTGCTGTAAACTCTGCTTGCATGACTAAAGCAGTCAAATATACCCACAGAAAAATACAGTGGCATCTGCATTTATTCAAGTTTGATTAGCTGTCTTAGGAAGTTTTCTATTTCAATAATTTTCGTGGTGGTAAAACAGTTGCTAGTAAAATCACATCATTATTTAAGCAGAACTATCTTTTTGATCATTTAAACACTAATTAAAGTCACTACTTGAATTATTCATAAAACTTTCTTAAGAAATGACACATTTAGGAACGACTGCCTATGAACATCATTGTTTTTGTGAATTGTTCAACTTTTTTTACCTGACAGTTTAGCAAAAGGAATTCATACTACCACACCACAATTTCTTTTGCTTTGATGTGGTAGGAATTTGATCCTGATTTTTGCTTACATAAAGTGACATTTGATTCAGTCTTCCCTGGCAGGGTCCAGTAGCACTCTAGTTAAAAGTTAATATATAAGACAATTTGAAGTGGATTGCTAGATACTAGAAAGTATTTTGTACTAGTAGAACTTATCCTGATGGAAAAGATGGGAAATGTGGCACAATGTGAAAAATGCTGAAGTGGATTGTTTGTTTCCTTAAAAGGTAGAGACAGAGGCATGGCATAGCTGGCTGCCAGTCAACCATGGATTTCTGTTAAGGTGTTACTCTGCTGATAAAATGGCAATCAGTTCTGAGAATTAATTTCAACATAGGCATTAGGAAGTCCTAAAAAACCTTTTAAAGTTCTTTGGAAAACATCACTGATGCAAGTACCGAAGAAGTATACTGCAGTGGTTAAGATGGCATCAAGTGAAAGAGAAGGGTGAAAAGAGGAAACACATGAACTTTCGGTACAGAATTGTGATGCTGAGAACAAAATTAATCAAGACACCAAAGGATGAGGAGAGAAGAAATTCTTTAATCTTTAATTGCCTATACACCAATGATAGGAGCTTGGGTAATAAACAAGCATAATTGGAATTGCTTATTTATGAGCATAAACACAACCTCGTTGGTATAACGGAAACCTGAGGGGATGATTCACATGACTGGAATTTTAAAATCACCATTTATGCATCTTTTAGGAAAAACATTTAGACAAAATAGTAAGGGGAGGGGCACTTTTTCTTATAAAAACCCAAAAGACGGTTCTGATTTTCTTGAGTTAGAAATAATTTTGGGAAGGAAAAAAAAGGAGGTATGATAACCAGTGTTTATATTAATAAACTTGGGAAAGAATAGCATCTACAAATACATGCTCCTCAGCCGTTATGCAGAGAGAACAAATTTACAAACACCAGATCTTCAAGTCACACTGTAAATTGGACAGCTGATTCCTTAACTACTTATAAAATTCAGGAAAAATTAAAAATCTGAAGTCATCCTCTGTAGTCTAAGGTAATTCAATCTTCATGGCATAAAGTAGAAAACAGGACTACCATTGTTAAAGTATATCTGTAGTTCCTTGTTATTATGTAAGTCAGTTCTCAAATGTCCTCTCAAAAAAAAGCCGTGAGGATAAACAGGAGGGGAGTCAGAGAAGTGCCACAGGATTGCATAAACACAGTTAAAGGCCACTGCAAAGTGAAAAACTTGTGATATTAAGGTTATTTATCTTACCAAATGGAAGATTAAGAATGACTCTATGATGGTTTATTAAAAAAAAAAAGACATTAAAAGATACTTTTTCAACACGTAAGGAGAGTTTATGTTCCAGTGTTCAACACTTGTTTTGGGTGCCTGAAATATATTTTATCCATAGTGTGTGTAAGTAGTTCCTGGGAGACCATAGCACAGATCCCTCTGCTACCAGCTAAGTAGTTGTGAACTTAGATTTTGCCAGTGACCCCAGAAGTGGAGCAGCTTTGAAACTCCGGGGTTACCCTTTCATGCACTTTGTCACGGTGCCATAACAACAGTGGTCACTGCTCTCTCTTTGATTTGTAATTTTTTTCTGTCTTTGTCGGAAGTGTTTCTCTTAGAAAAGCAAATCACACAAAATGCTATTGAGTATTAGCTGTGTAATGAATATAATCTCTGGATAATTTTAACTATCATACAAAGCAATGGGTGTGCTGTAGTTTGATAAGGAAGATAGTAAAGTCCTCATCCAGCTGCTTGAATATTAGGTTATTACAGTTTCTATTAATCAGTATTATGTATGCTATATAGATTTCATACTTCTTGCATATGAGGCAAATTCTTTGTCACTTGCTATAAATTTTAGAGTGACAGAAGGATAATGAGACAAAGTGCCAAACTCTTTGAAACTCAAATTGTTGTACCTTGTGTAAAGAGCCTGTAAACTGTTACTGCTCAAAGATTTTCATTAATTTAAACCAATTGTGTCCTTAAGCTGTAGTATTTAAATACCACAGCCACTACTCAGGGTGAGTAAGCACATCTGGGCTGTACATCCATTAACATGGATATTTTCTTCTAAATTATATTGTGGTTGTGAAAAAAATTTCTGCAGTCTTTTCTCTAAAAAGAAAACTCTCAAGATATTTCTCATGATTTAAACTTTTTTTTTCTCTGTCTCCTGTGATTATAAAAGGCTACTGGGTATGTAAAATGGTAATGGTAGTGTAATAAAAGGGATTATAACTCCTGAGAACTGCTCATATATATATTAGAAATAATATGAAATGTAATAAGGAATTATTAGCAAGTAGACATGAAGGTTCTGTCTGGTCCATCTGATAAGTTAGTTGCAGACACAAGGAAATGTGACTCAGTATCGGCATATATGAGGGAGGCAGAAAACTTTCTAAATCTATTAAAGTTTAATTCTAAATTATTTTTAAATTTGGTACATAGCACAAATACATGAAATCTTAATCATACAGTCTTTTTAGCAAAACTTCATTCTAGATCCTCGAGTATTCATTTGACTCTTAAATTTAGCCTGTATAAAATTCCTTTACTTTCCGAAATTATTTCATTGTGTCTAACCGAGTTTCCTTCCCAGGTGTGATGTCAGATTACAGATTACAGAAGCTGGTGCATCAGGCAATGAGTACATTATTCTGGATTCAAGTGACCTGTGCTGCACAGACACAAAGGAATTTAAATCATTTAAGTGAGGATTGTTCCCGTTACCCTTGTTATTTGGGAAATTCAGTGAACAAAAAGCATTTCAGTTGCTTAAAATAAACTGCATGTCACCTTTAACTCACATCTCTGTTTCATTTGTAAAGAAATAGACTGTTTTTCTCATGTAAAGCACTAAAAGGCACAGAATGACACCTACAAAATTTGATCACTGCTCCCGGAACAAATACAAGCATAATGGAGGTTTTGCCACATAAAATGAATGTAGCCTGTCTAATCACAGCTGTATATCAAAAGGACAAAAAATATGGTGACTTGTTCTCCTTGGAATAATGTCTCTACGTATTTGTTGTGTGCTCTACATCTGTTACATGACAGGTTGTTAATGCTGTGTGTGTTCATTAAAGGTAAAGTGCCGCCTGTGTGTTATAGTCCTTAAATCTGTCTCTGAAATCCCTACTTGAGCACCCATGATACATTTTACCAGATTAGGTCCTCTGGGACGTCCAAAGAACTACTAGTAGCTGTTTAGTTCTCAATCAATTTTTCTATCAATGGTAACCATTGTTCATTTATTTTAAGTCACATAAAAATATTAATTCTAGAGTTATTTAAGCAAAAGACAGTAGAACAACCAGTCCTGATATAAGTAATTAAACATTATCAAATACAGCCTCACGGATTTCTGTCATCATCTTTGCTTTAACAGACCTTAGGCATATCCATAATGTAAAAGTATATTCTTTATTTTTTTTCCTATGGTATTGCTCTATGTGCCTACAGATGGAATTGCATTATCATGGGAAATTAGTTGTGTGCAAAACATGAATAATCTAGCCTTCTGCTTCCACTGTTTTCTCCATCTTTTTCAGACGAATTTCACCTTCATTCATTTCATTGACTGGTCACTGGTAGCCTACTCTTTATCTTGGTCAAGGAATTGCTCAAAATTTTTCATTCTTCTTCCTTTTGATCTTGATGATTTTTATCATCTACGCTTTTGCACTTCTCTGTGCTTACCAGCCTTTTCCTCAAGGCTTACTGTTTTTGGTCTCCAAGGTGTCCAGTACTACTGCCATGAAACTCCCCCCTTACTCGGGGATCACTGTTGCCTAGTTCTAACTTCTGCTAAAACTGTGGAATGTCAAAATCAAAAAAGCCAACCAAAGTCTAGAGCTATGGGAATCCTTGAAATGTAAAGGATGTACTTAGCTAGAAAACAAAATACTTTGCACAAAATTTCTCAAAAGATGCACAGTTAGCTGTGATATAATAGGATTTTAACAAAGAATCAGAATTAAATTTCATTAAATCTTACTTAATAAACTCAGATTGAATGAAATGATTTGCTGTAAACCGAGGAAAAAGGAATTATAAACAAGAGATAGTAAGGATGAACAGTTCAAGGATTTCCATTCTTTCAGTCACAGTTACAAGTGCAGAAACAATGAGTGCATTGGTAAAACAGACAGGAAGTTTATAAGAAAGGAAGTTTCTAAGTCCCCCCTTTGTATGGGAACTTTAAAAGTGCTGAACAAGTTTGTTTTGACTAAGCAAAACCAAACGTTATGAATAAAAATAGTACTGAAATTTTGTCATGGGTATTAGAGGGGTTAAGATATGACACCGAGGAGAGGAAATCTTTTTTACAGTCTTGTAAGACATGTGGTTGTACTCAGAGCAGGTGCCCAGGCAGTGGACCTGGAGGCTCCAGGGTTGCGTTGGTGGGCAGTGGCTGGGGCTGCCCTGTACTGGACACAGCCAGTTCCAGATGTCTCCAGATGACCAACCACAGGGCCTGCCTGGCCCTGCAGCCAAGGGGTGGTGCATCTCAAAAATGGACTCTGTGGAACAAGGCTGGATCAACTTATAAAAATAGTGGTTAGAGTGATCTTTTTCACATCTAACTTTGATGATTCATAAGAACTGTTGTATTGGCTGCCTTTTGCTTTGTCACTGACAGAGAGTGGTGGGAATGCAATTGGGACAGAATGTTCATGGTACTATCTGCTACACACAGCCCAAACCAAGCATTCAGTTTTTATCTGTTGCAGTGGAAAGAAAATGGAGTTGTCACCTTGTAAGAAATTAATTTCGAACACTAGGGTCTCTTTCATGGAGATTGCTGAGGTGCAGTTGTTACTGCTGCAGTGCTGTCAATATTCATTAATTGTCTTAGTCTCATGTAGAGCATGAAATAAACAAAAGTGGAAATCATCTAAAAGCAGAATTACTTGAATTTTTTCTTTTATTGAACCTACCAAGTAAATCCTGTGTGGTTGAAGCCAAAATTTCTCTTTAAATCCCTTTGATTACGGAAAAGTCACAAAATAATTATTCACAGCACAAGAAAAACTTATTAAAAAGTTTTGTTTTCCTCTCAAAAATCGAAGTTTGCATATGTGTAGATATACAACATTATTATAAAACTGTATATTAACTGCATACTCTATATTAATATTATTTTATTTATTGTTAATCACTGATGGCTGGGGTCAAAACAATAGAAATACATGATATTTCAGATTATAAAAATGTATATGTAGAAATATGTCAAGACAACTGCTACAGATACCAATATTTGAGCATACGCTTTATTTCAGGTTGTGTCTGAGTTATGGTGAAATAGTCCAGCCTTAGGGGTGTAAAGGTAAAGACTATCCATGTCCTGGGTTGCTAATCTCCCCAAGTTCAAGGTGTTCAATAGGAAGAGATAGGTTCCTCTGGATGGCAAGGCAGAACCTAAAATTAGATTCGGTATTATTCCTCTTCTGAGGATAACGGAATCCTCTTCTGAATTGCCTGTAGCAATGCGTCTATCTCTCCATTAGCTGTAGAAGGAGACTTGAGAGACTCGTTCCCCTGTGCTAAAGTCCATTTTGTGAAGCACTGCTCCTCTATGATTGCTTCAAGTCATCTCAATGGGAACTGCAAGACTTCTGTCTATTTCTATGGACATTGGATACATCCATTTCTCATCATGGAAAGAAGGAATTAATCTAGAAATTGGGATGTTTCTGTTTATTCTAGGAGTAAATTGTCGTAATATTTTAAAACTGAAAAACAGGATATGAAAGAAATAACATGCCATAGTGGACAGTGTTGCATTATGCCCCTCCTGACCTATAACAGAATAATGTTCAGATGAAAAAAAAGTGAACAGAAATAAAGGAAATAAAATGCAATTTTCCCCTACATGAAGGTTCCAAATTCATGTATAAATTAATATTTCAGAAGAAATGCCAAATATTTTATCAATTTTTGTGAATGAAATTTTGAAAATGTATTTCCAAAAATATTGCAAAAGAAATCTCTCCTGAAACCAAGCTAATCCCCTTCAGCTTTTAGTAAGAGAAAAGTTTAGGCTGCTCAGCTGTAGTTGTCCAATTCTTCAAAAGACCTCTGGTGGATCTCTAAGATTTAATGACTATTTCTATATTGCTAAATATATGGCTTCCAGGGACTTAAATTTAGCTCAGGGACTAGATGTGAGTATACTCAATCCATGCCATTAAGAGTAACTCTGTTAGCGTATGATAGCATCCACCCTACATAGCACCTGGCTGTCAGTCTCTTCCCTGTGTATGTGGCTGTCGTCTACAACTTTTATTTAATAATATGATATTTAGGGTACACATAGCCTGCCAAGTTTCTACTGTGTCCTCCACTGGTGGGTTTGTTGAGAGCAGACTTACACAGGAAAAGATTATGGAAGAATGTTTATAAAAACCTGGAGATATGCAGAACAGAGGACAGGTGACATTGTGGTTGCTGCAAAGAACTTAAGCTATCTGAAGCTCAGATATACCATGGCCTCAGCCCTACTCCTGCAGTGTTCATGAAACTATTATACCTTCGTTTCTGTAAAGCTAGGTTTTAGGATAACACAAACTGGTAGGAGGCAGCTAACAGCAAAAGCCAGATCTGTTAGAAATGATAAATTAAAATATAAATTGCAAACAATTCTCCTTCCTGATGCTTGTCCTTGCATGGTAGATTCTTTCCTTAAGGTTTATTTTTAATCCAGTTTCCGGTTTGCAGCAAAGTGTCCAGAATGCCTAATATTTCTTTGTTTCTATCACCCCTAAATTTGCTGCACGTCCACTCCCAGGTCATTCTGGTCCTTAATCTTCCTGGTGGCTTGCGAGATCTCCTGCTGCCCCTCCACCTCCTCTGCAAAAGGGTGCTGTGTCCCTCTCAGAGTGGTCCTGTTGATAGAGAATGTGGAAGTCAAGAAAAGATAAACTGGCATCTTCACTCAACTGTTTTTGAAGAACAGGAAATACAGCAGATGCTGAGCAGACAAAACAGGTATTTATACAAACTGTCACCCAAGGATATGCAAAATATTTTGTGTGCAAAAGCTTTGAAATATTATTTGAAGGTTGCCTCATGGGGTAGAAAATTATATTGTACCTCACAGAAAGCACTGAGTTTAGACAGGCTGTGCTGAGTTGGAGCAGACAGGGTCATCCCCAGAACCAGGGAGACAGCAGGTCACCCCACTGAAGGGTGTGTGCACGTGTGAGGCAATAAGCAGGTGTGTTAATAACTTAAGAATATAAAACTTGATGAAAGGAAGGGAGAAGAGCAGTGAGGAGTGTAAATTCATATCTGAAAGGAATACTAGAAGGATGATAAAGAATGGGCTGAGCATAAAAACTTTTCCCAGACTTGGCTTTTTTTCCATGAATTCAAACTCTAGATATAGTGATCTCACAAACTTTTGTTGACACAATTGCATATCATTCTGATTTTTTCCAGAGGCTGTTTAAACTCCCACCAAACTGTAAGGATTGGAACTTTCAAGTTCAGCTTGTTGTGGTCCGTTAAGAACAACAGGCTACTTTCATGGTCTGATGAACAGGATTGTCTAGGAAATCTCTCTGGCATTTAGTAAAATACCACAAAGAGTAATTGAATCCAAAAGAAGTCTGTAGCACATAGTGCTTCAAGTACTACTTTTCGTACTTAAAAACAGACACTACGTTATCTTTTTTTTTTTTAAGAGCTAAAATCGTGTAAGAACACTGCTTATAAAAATACAATAATTTTGTTTAATTGTTGTTAGCAAAGAACTTGTAGAGTAAATTTGAAAAAGTAGTTTTAGTTACTTAGACCTTGACAATGTGTCACTGAGAACCCATGCATGTACATTGTTTCATTATAGCATTATCAGATATTGTGAGCTCTGCACATTGTTTCATTACAGTGTTATCAGACATTGTGGGCTCTGTTCTTCCTGTAGTCCTGAAGTTAATGTTAATTTTGTAGACTTGAGTTCAGTGATTCCAGCCATAGGCAATAGGAAAAAAGAGTTAAATTCAAATTACTCACATCCCTTTCTGGAAAACTGATTCTGAAAAATCCCTTTCAACACAAAAACTGAATCCCTCTTTAAAAAGCACAGCAAAAGAAAAAAATCTGTGAGGCAAAGTAAAATCTTTTTCTTTGCTGTGGTCGAATAATACTAGCTTGCGAATAACTATTAATTCACACAATTTTTTTGTCAAGATGATAAAAAAAGGAAAGTGGTATCATTATAAGCAAAACCTGTGATAAATAATTGAATCTTACTGAGATATTCATTTTAATAACATTTATTCTGACTGCCCATGAAAAGCATAATGACTTCCAGTGATCTAAGTCCTTTAAAACTTTCCTCAAGACCTGGAGTATAATTCAAACAGAATAAGTCTAGAATATTCTTTGATACTTAAAACTTATATAGTTACTTTTATCATGAGTCTGCTTGAAGTCAAAATTAGCTCTAAGATGGTTTAGAGAACAGTAGTGGATAATGCCTATGCTTTTTCAAATTTGGTTATAAAACCCAAACATTCCCTGCACATTTTAAAAATAATACCAAATTTGGGGCAGACAATTGGGGGCATTTTTACCTATTAGATTCATTTTATTAAGAAGACACGCTTAAAAAAGAGTGACAATTTTGAAACAGGTTTTTAACCTTGCCAGAAAGCCCAAATAAATAGTGCTAGAGTCCAAATATATAGAGCTATGCAAGCATAAACTGTTTCATTTATCTCTGCTATTAAAAGGAGATACAGTGCCAGATCACTTGCCAAAATGTCTAATTCTTAATTAACTAATATGAGTATTTATCACTGAAAGAAGTGTATCTGAGGGAAGTCCTTTAGTGTTACGTTGGTTTATAGTTACGTGTTGGATTAATTGTGGGTAGTCACACTCAATGATTCTTGAAGAAAGGATATTCCAAGAAGTAGTCACTTGAACATTTGATATAATGGTGAAATAATACTGATAAAAGAGTTTGATGTTTCAATAGCTGCTTTGCTGAATGTGTTTCTGCACTGGCAAACAAGGCGCATATCAGCCTCATTTTCCCTGCTGTAGCATTCTGGGTTAATTAATTTTTTCTGTTAGTTCTCTTCAAGAAGATTATTTCATTTCTCTGTCAACTGTTATTTTTTGAAAATATAATTAGACCTAAACCTTTCTGAGATGATTTTATCAAATTTGATAGCTTAAATGAGAGACATTGTCCTTTGCAAATTCATATGTTTTCATTAGATTAAAAGGCCTCCCATTACAACTTTTCATTTAAATTTATATGAGATTTTTGATGTGTAATTCCATGCTTCACAATATTCGATTTCTTCTGCAATGTTATCCGAACACTGTTGCTTTTTTATTACATTTAGTGTTACATTTCCCTCCTTTGGTGCTCTTATGCTAGAGGAGATGATAATTAAAACTACACAACTTTAGCTGGTTTTTTTTAACTGAAAAAGATATTTTTATGGGCATCAGAAAAATAATCACTAATAGCTTCACTAAACCTTTAAATACAGTTCTAATGAGACAAATTTCTGTATTGAATTAGGTGCTTGTTAGCATGATGCAATTTCTTTTTCTTTAGTCTGTGCAAGTTAGGGTACAGAATAATAGTATTAACCCTAATGGAAACAACAGCAGCAGGGGTTTTTTTTGTTAGTTTGGTTGGTTGGTTGGTTGGGTTTTTGTTTTGTTTTGTTTTGATCAAAGAGAAGAAAAGATTAAGATTTGAATATGAATCTGAATATATGACCAAATGATTGCTGTCCACAAATGAGTGCTGTGCTGTTGAGACTGGTTATAGGAGAGACATGTGCAAAGGGTTTGCTACCAAGAGAAACCCACTCTCAGGCAAGGAAATGTCAGTCTTGAAACTCTGTCTCTATTACATGGAAATCAAACACCTGCATTGTACACTTAACTGGATATCCTTTTAAGTTTATCCTTGTGGCTGAATCGTTCTGCTTGTTCTTTAAACTCGAAGTGAGGGAGTTGTCCATGGCCTCCCTGCTGTGCCCTTGGGAGAGGCAAGTCCCTCTTCTGCAAAAGATTGCTGACTTCTGCCAAGTGTTAAAGTACATTTCACTGATAACACTGAAACATGGCTGTGTGCTTTGAGGGTGAAATTGTCAATCAGAAGTAACAAAATGGGAGCTCTTTAGATTGTTTGAATTTATTTCTGAAAAGAAATATTTATGTGTATATTTAAGTTATATTTAATACTTATTTATTATACTATATTTAATATTTAAGTACAGAGCCATAGGTCCAGAATTTCTATAGGTTCTTTCAAAAAATATGCTGCATCCATCCTCCCCATTCCTGCAAATCCCCAAGCATTCTCTGCCTACAATGACAAGGGTTAATCTTAAGAAAAAATAGATAAGTAGGATTCAGCTGCTTGAGCAGGCTAGTTGCTTAGAGATATTGAAAATAGAGAGGGGGCTCTTACCCCCAAGAGTTGAACATGGTCAGACATCATATTCCAGAACGCAGGGAGGCAGTGATTTCCCACAGGAAATCCCTCTGATATGAGATTGTCAGCTACGAACTTTCTAGAATTGAGTACTTATGGCCAGCTCTTTCTCCTGGGAGGCAGGCGAAGACTTCCTTGACATCTATGGATAGTCAATACAGCAGTCACTGGGACAAGGCCGTGCCTTATCTTGCAGTCCCAGTGGCATAGCTTAGAAGAGAAACATAAATCCAGGCTTCCTACAGCCCAGGTTAAAAAAAACAAAACACCAGAAAGCAACAGTCTGAGGGAATGAAAATTTTCATTATTCCATCTGCAAGCCATTGTATCTTTTAAATAAATAATTGCATATACAAAAAACACCACCCCAAACCACCAAACCCCACAACCCACAAAAGAATCTGATTTCCTGTATTCCATCTAAGAGTTTGACCCATCAAGTGAAAAATCAATCATTTCTTTTTCTCTTTTCTGCCCAACTGATTCATTAGACTCAATACACTCTTCCCCCAGGGAATTGAGGAGAAGCCTTCCCAAGTGTAGGAGACACCAAGGGCTCTGAGCCACTCAGCAAGATCTGTGTCTGGTCAAATATACATGACAATTTACAGGTGCATCGGCGTCCCTGTGACTCTCATAAATGTAGATACTATAGGGATATGAGGCATTTCCAACACAAGAGAGTGTCCGAGTGTGGAATCTGTAGCTCAGTAACTATAGGCACTCTGATTAGACACATTAAGTCACAATCAGACTCTCAAATTTCTGTATGAATTTATCTGAGAGGGTCGGGAGTTTCAAATATGTCTAGATGGAAAAGAAACATAGGTTTAATTTGTATTCAGTGGTGTCTCTGCTCTGAAGTCACTTTTTCAAAATTTTGTGTGATCAAATCGGCCAACTGTCTGGAAAGGGAAAGGTAGCCCTAGTTTTTCCTAAAGTGCTTGTGTACCTTACAAATGGAAAGGCCACTCATTTCATACTTGGGCTACTGCTTTGCAGCATAGTCAGGTTACAAATAGACTTTATGGGTGCATGTCCCTTCAGGATTTGCTGAAGGTAGCTAATATGCCCAGGGACACAGATGATTGTACTTGCCTGGGATCTTTTCCATATACCTAGTGAAAGTGAAGGAAAAAATTGTGTCTTGTCAGGATAATATAGGGGTGTTTTTGGCATGTGCAGCACTCAGTTTGTAGCGATGTAAATGATGGTACAAGTTGCAAGGTTTTATAGAGACATAGACTGTGTCTAAAAACCAAAGCCAGTATTAAAGTGGCAGGATGCAGTAAGGAGTGGTACCTGCTCAGTGGGACAATCTGAGGACCTGGAATAATGAAACAGTTCTGATAATGTCTGACACAGTCATTACAGTCCTATACCATAAAATCACTGTCAGTACTGGCTGTTCAGCTGCAGGAAAGGCTGAAATGTTCTGCATTTGTTGTCTTCTCACTGTTCCAAGAGAAATGTTTATAAAGATACTGTTTCCTTTTCAAACCCATAGAATGAAAATTCTTGTGTCAGAGGTCTTTTGTTTATCTCACTATTGTATTACTCCAGGATCCTCTTCAGAGCATTTCTTTCTTCCCTTTAAGAAATTTTTATGTTGTGCTTGCAGAGCAGAACCAGTTGCCAGGAAGTGAACTCTTTTATTGTCACGATCATGAACAGCAGCAGCACACAACTGGAGCTCTCCTGTGTCTTTTTGGCCACTGCGGCAGGAGTGCAGGTGAGGAGGAACAGGACCTGACGTGAATTCTGTATGCACTAACCAGGACCAGTATGCTGGTGTGACATCTTAGGTGGATGCTTGTGCCCCGTAAAATTGCAGAGCTCTCGTGTGTGCACAGCAGGCAGTTCTGGTCTGCCTGGAAGTGTATCTACAAAGCGGTCTATTGCTTTGCCTTTTTTTCATCTTTACCCACCCCTCTCTCTTAAGGAAATGCCTATCAATTACTATCTGTTATTATCAAAACACATTTTCTATCTATATTTTACCTGATCAATTTACCTTTGTTATGTCCATTACTTCTGATTAACTGAACACAATTTACACTTATCTCTTATAACTGTCCTTGTGAAATTACATCACTGGTGAATTTGGGGCATGTTTCTTAATTTGCATTAAATTTTCCGAGCTAGAAGCTATTAAAAAATCAATTGAATTTTTCCTTTACATTAAAATTCCCTGGATTCTCTAGTTTTTCCATTTTCCTTTCTCATTCTTTTCCAGGATTTCTGTATTTTTTTTCTCATGTTTATTCTCTCTTTTTTTTTTGCAGCATTTTATCTTCAGCTTTATTTTATGGTCTGCATAAAATTTCAACACACCAAAAAACTTAGTTGCTTTCTTGCATCTACTTTGCTTTTTGGACCTGACAGAACTAGCAGGGCATCCACAAAATGCCCATAACATGCTAAAGAAAACAAAGTAATTCCAACATTTGAAACTGTAGAAAGTCAGTTGACTTTATCTGGAGAGTATAATATTTTTGAAACATGGAGCACTGCATACTTACTGAAATCCAGCGTCCAGGACAACTGTTGCAGTTACTCTGGACAGGATTTAAATAAGAAGTAATAAATATTTTGACGAACACTGTAAAATCTGTGTCACATGCAAGAAGTGATTTTCCATTATCAGGTTCTCTGGAACTTCCAGGTGCCAATGCAGACTAAAACAAGAAAGAATGTGGAGACAGATAAACATTCATCTTATTGGGACTGAAGAGAAATGGAAGCTTTTTGTGGGAGGACTGTTCTGTGTATTCTCCAAACTATATTGGCAGAAATTCAGAGAAGGTGGTTTACAATGTCACATGCTCTTGGGCAAGCAAATGAGGCAGTTTTGCTGAGATGACCAGATGATTGGAAGCATGGTGTGGTAGCAACTGAAGAACAGCAGCCACAGAAGCCAGAAAATATCCAGAAAATGTGGTTTCAGAAGTCAATAAGGTTTCTGAAAAACACATGGAAGACTCTGGCATGAAAAATTATTACCCTGCTTGTCAAATAACCAAAGGGTTACCAAAGGGATTGAGATAGATTTAGAAGTGGGATTCAAATTAAGTTGGGCATTTAAGATCTGAAAGTCTAATCTCTTGTCCCCACTAGCAAGCAAAATACTCTAACAAGTTGCCTATTGATCTAAGCAGTTATGAACAGTAGGTTTGTGCACAAGGGCGAACCTCTTGAACCATACAAGAGACTTCAACTTGATTTTAAGAGGTTGTATCCAAACTGGTATCTACCTGCAGTGAAACATTTGGAGAATTTGGGCTGGTCCAGTAGGTGTACTGGGAGTAACTTTAGGCTGTCCAGGTAACACAGGAACACAGGCACCAGCAGGCTTCTAAGTTTCTTGATGCTTCCAAAAATTCCTGCAAGGCAGTGCATTTTCTGGGACTCGAGTGTATTGATTTAGTTAGTCCTTCTGAAGTGTTAAAGCCTGTTTTCCAGTTTGTCTTTGCCCTGATTGCCACACACCCTTCCGTGGTTGAAGAAGAAAAGCAGTCTGTTAGTGCTGTGAGAAGCACTCACACACACTCATTGTGTGTGCTCATCTTTTGATCTCTTCCTTAAAACCCGGCACGACTCGTGAGAATGTGTTTATAGCTGAATAGCCCTGAAATGTTATGTCGCTGATGCAGATTGACCTCCATAAATAGCATGTCCTCTATACCAAGATCCATTTTCTCCACTCTCTACTGCTCCTTTGAGATGATTTTTACTGTTGTTCCTAGCTCTGGGGATTTTTGTTGAGAGCCTGTTTGCAGAACACATACCACACATACCTTTCAAGGCTCTCTGACTCTTATTACTGATATTACTTTTAAAAATGATTTAGTGAAGGCTGCAGATGTGCTAAATGGTTTGGCAAAAAAGCATGGAATGCCTCTGGAGAGGGGCACCCACCTGCTGACTCATGAGTCAGTGCTTCTTTGGTTTTACAGTGCTGAATGTAAAATAAATAGCAGGTGATGAGAAATTTTGTACACTACAATAAAACACAGAGAATGCACAGTTCATGACAGAAAAGTAAATCACTGCTGCACATTTTGTTACAAAATGTAATTCTACTGTTCTGTTTCTCAAAATGCTTCAAGTGAAAATGCAAAAATCTCCTTTTGCAAAGCATTTTAATTTCAGATCATTCTTGCAATCCTCCAGCCTGTCTGTTCTCTCCCCCAGGAAGTAGCACCTTTTCTAAGTACTAAGTCACAAATGGCAAGTGCCTGACCTGAAGTATTTGGCTGCTATTAAGTTTCTTCATAAACAAGAGAGAGGGGGAGAGAGAGATTAAATATCACCATCATAAGCTGCTGTTTAGAAGGAAAGTGGCTAAAAAAATGCATTTAGCGTAGACACAGTTCAGTGCCACAAACTGCACTAATGTGGTGAGGTAAAGAAGGAAAAATAAAGGAGTGTTGTTTCATCCTCCCCTGGATTGTGGTTGTGCCCAGTAGTGGGTTTCTTAATGTTTCCATCACATCCCCCTATTTTTAGAAGTTAATAGCTCAACTATAACAATTTGCTTCAGGCTGAAGCTTGGCGTACAAGGTCTCAGTCAGGGAGCACATTTAGTGAAATAGAAGATTACCCATTTTAAAACCATATTTTTTTTTTCTGTCATAAAATCTAAAAATATTCTCCTCACATTTGGGATCTGATTTATCTATAATATAATCTGATATATTATAGATATATCTCACTGCATTTAACTAATGAAAATCTACACCAGAAAAAAAAATAATGCTCCTCTTTTGCTTGTTTTTGTGCATTGATGTGAGCCTGGTGACCACTGCATTCACACTTTTCAGACTTTAAAAAAATCTGTAGCTATTTGAAATTCAAGGAGATATAGAAAGAATAGATTATATGACATTCGCCGTCTGTGTGATTTTTTTGCTTTGGCGTAAGCCAGGAGAAAAGATATAGGACAAGCTGAACTCTGAGTTTAATCTAATACTGCAGTTCTTATTTTTTTATCTGTTTCACAGACCTTGATTGCTTAGGTACTTCAGCAACACCAACCTGAAAAGATATGTGCTAGAAAGACGAGGTGATTTGTCTGAACAAAACATGAAACTTACAGCATGATGCCTGTTAGTCTCCTGTAAATTTATTTTTCTGTATTTGGAATTATGCTAAGTATAGCACAATAGATGGATGAAACAAGGGTTTTGGAGGCAAATACTCAATCTTTTAGAGGAATTAAGATTATTGTAGAAGTGATGCAGTGGTAGTTTCAAAAGCATCATACTCTCATTTTAATGATCTAAAATACTGCAAATAACCTTAGATATTTTGTGTTTGTTTAGAAGTTATTTCTACTCTTTGGAGGTGCATTTGTTTTTGTTTGCATTGTGGCTATGTGAAAATTAATTTCCGAAGTTATATTATTGCCTTGTTTTACAATGCTTCTGGGACTTTTACGGACTGAAAAGCTGTAGTAAATCTCCCTTTCCCCCTCATCTCAGTTAATTTTACTCACATAAAATTGAAATCCTTCAATTTTTTTTTGTTAAGGCACAGATGATACAGCGAAATACACGAAACTTCCATGGAAATAGTGAAAAAGAAAAGATATCCTGTCTCTCAGTTTTTCAGTGGTGTCTCTGCAGCCCAGTGTTCTGGTCACTGACCTGCTCTGAGGTGGGACTGTGACTCTGTTGAGCAATCTGTCCATTTGACACAGCATCATGATAATGTGACTTTTCACTGTAGCATCTACACCAGTTCTTGTTATAACTCAGCTAGAAAACATATTATCAGGCAGTTGTTACACTCAGTAGTTTAAAAATTACCTTGCACATTTTCCATGCAATGGAACGCACTTTATTGTCACGGGCTTCCCTATCATCTCACTCCCTTATGTGGGAGATTTTACTTCGGCATCTTTCTCCTTTTTTTCTATTATTTTCCATTTTAGATGTGAATGACTCAGCAATAGAAACAGGCTTTGTAGGAAGCTGAGTCACCTTCGGGGTACGTTTTTTTTAAAATTTTGACAGGTACAGCAGTACATTACAGGGTGCTTAGAAATTAACCAATTTGTAGTAATGCTTGGTTGAGCAACTTCTTTCATACTCTCTCCGTCCAAAGCAGGAAGTCCTGGCTGATCTTCCCTCCTACTCTCAGACTTCTACCAAACAGTGGGAGCCTACTGCTCAGCTCTTCAAAGCAGATCCGCCAGGCTACTGACATGTAAGCATGTCACAAGTGAAGTGTGCTGGACAGGTGCTCTAGATGTTTCTGACAGCCCTCCAGAAAGTTATAATTATTGGTCCTTTGTTCACTGCAGACTGGGAAGTGTCTGTGCATTTCTTACACATTATCACCTCTAGAATAAGTACAATACTTTTGGCAATCATTTCAAAAAGCAGTTATCTTCAATTTCATCAGGGAATGGAAAATCTGTGTTCAAACAACAGATGTCTTCTGTGAAATGTTGAGGAAAGCAGGGAGAAAAGCCTCAGGCCGTCTCTGGTATGGGAATGTTTGTTGAACAGCTTTTAACAGACTAACCAGTAAGTTTGGTTGGGTTTTTTGTTTTTCATCCTTCTGTGATCTACAGCATATCTAGTGTAGAATCAGCCTTAATAGAAAGGCTGAAATTTATTTCTAATTCTGTATTCCCAAACTTTGTGAATGTCCATGTTATGCAAACTAGATTCACTGAAGAAAGGTAGATGATAGACACCCTTCCTTCCTTTCCTTCCTTCCTGCCTGCTTTCCTACCTACTTTCCTTCCTGCCTTCCTTCCTTTCCTGCCTTCCCTTTCCTTCCTTTTACTTCTCTAAACATCAACATTTATCCTTTGAACTTGTAAGTTATTATATATCATACCCAGTTTGAAGCAACCTTCACTTTAAATTCCATGGGTTTTTTTGGCTAAGTCAGTATTTCGACGGCATTATTACAGTTTTCTTTGTGCGAGTATTGTCAGGCAGACACTTAGCACAGGTAAGTATATTGCAGTTCTACTTGGGGCTTAGTGGTGAATGTCACCTATTAGACCTTTGCAAAATCCTCACAACTGCTCAGAAATTCCACTATATGGAAAAATTGTCTATTGTAAAGCAGAGCTTTAATTAAAGCCATACTTTGTTTTCAATCCAATTTAAGAACAAATACAAAAAAAGGAAGATGTAAATTTTACAATGCCTGGCAATGTATCCAATTCTGAGCTGAACAAAGAAGCTTATATGCTGAAAATCTTGTAGAAATAAAGCAAGTAAGATAAATAAAAAGCTTCCAGTGCTTAATTCCAATCGTCTCCACAACAACTGGAGCTGCTGATAAGACACCTACTCAGAGTAATGATGCATAATGTGAAGAAGCAATAACCCAGACTGCATAAGTATGAAGGAATGCCATTCTTTTAAAGAAAAGTGTGGCAAATGTGAAGCTCTGTTAATGTTCTGAGCCATTTTCAAAGACATTTTTGTGAAGACGGCAAATTGCAAAGGTTTATTTTTTTTCCAAGTGTGATAGAGAGAACAAGAAACGTAACTAATATGAGGGTATCAAGCATGTGTCCATGTACTGTCGTGTAAATATTTATGTTATGTCAGTTCATTATTAGTGGAGGTTCTAATAGGAATATAAATATTATAAAGTGTGTTTACAACAGATAAATCATAGGGGTGCTGAAGTAATTTGCAACATTAAAGCTCATTTTGGATAATTACAGAGCCCCAGAAGATTGTATTTATGTATTACAAAGGAAGGGGATGTTCAGAGGAAAACTGTTCTGGGCTGCTGACATTCTGAGGAGACTGATCCTGCCCGAAACTGACTTAGGAACATATGCAAATACTAATGAAGGATTTTGTGAATAGAAGAAGGGTGAGAATTGGCATAGTTTCAGTTGCAAGGCTAACCTTATTCATTAAAATTTCATGCAGATGAATTACTCTAACTATTGAAGTAATGTAAGAAAAGATTAGTTAAGATTATGCTGGCAATGAAGATGCTAATGTTTTATTACACGCAGAGTTCTATTTTGCATTTTATGTGGGGGTAAATTAGATTGCAATGTTGTTTATCCTTGTTTTATGAAGGCTATTTTCATATCCTTATTAAAGCTTATTATTGCTCTTGCCTTCCCTCCCCTCCCAATCCCCATACCTATTTTACCTATGCAAACGATACAAAGTGTATCTTCTTCTGCATGTCTTAAATACAGTTAAGAACAAAAGAAAGCAACCAATTCTCTCCTCCATCCCAAAAAGGACTAAGCAGCAGAGACTTTGGAAGGTCATATTGTAATGAGATTAAAATGTAGCTCTCTGAGTTTAGCACCAAATAAATGTAGTTCAGCTCTTTTCTATGAATGTTTTATTAATAAGATTAATTTAAAGTGAAACATATTATTCCATTCTATGACAGGGCAGTCAATGTCTATGTGTTAGATGATCACTCAAGTAAAGCTCTATGAGAACGAACAAAATTATTTTCTGAACAACAATAAAAGAGCTTAAAATTAGAGTGAAATCTATCTATCTAGCTCATGCTTTTTTTCTTCATGATAGTAACAGCTATCAAAGCCTTTGTTGCTTGTAGGATTTTTTTTCCCCTAGGCTGGTTATTGGGCCTTGATTATCCTTAGAGGACAGTGTTACACCTAGAGAATTGGGTATGATACCTTTTGGCCTTTATTTTTTTACCCAAACCGTGGTCAGAATGGTGTGTTTCATGGCTTTTATTTTTAAATTTATTAAATTTTATTGTTTCAAAATAGATAAATGAATACATAAATAAAGCATAATAAGCACAATAATAGGCAGCTAATTGGCTCTTTCAAGGCAAGGGATCAGGGTAACAGCTCCCTGAAGTAGGAGTTACTTAACTTATGGATTTCTTCACACTGAGCACTCCTTTAGACAGAGAC
This sequence comes from Oriolus oriolus, assembly GCA_013400235.1. Classification (NCBI taxonomy): domain Eukaryota; kingdom Metazoa; phylum Chordata; class Aves; order Passeriformes; family Corvidae; genus Oriolus; species Oriolus oriolus. The sequence continues at coordinate 238,779 of VXBT01005959.1, read as the reverse complement.
TAAAGCAACATAGCAACATCTGTCCTAAATCCCAGTATGTTAGAAAAAGTCTAAATAGCTGTCTTCACATAATTAAAACTCATTGTCCTGCCCAGTCTAGCTCTCTCCCTACAAACCACCCAGTCTCCCTCTTGATAGAAGTGCGAACTTCACCTGCCAAGGCTTGTATCTGCATCTTGCTCAGCGTGTTAAAGGACAAAGTTGTGACACAAAACAAAACTGCGAGTTGCTGCTGCGAAGCCCACAGTCAGCTAGGCTGCATCCAGTGATCTCTCACTTGCTCTCTTCCCAAACACAGTCTCATTTTCTTCATGTGCTCCTTTTTACCTTGCCAGTGCCAATGTTCATCATTTCCCTCGTGACAGTACGATGTGCTAAATATCCTGCTATGGGATAGGCCTGAGAGAGAACTTCAAATAGTGAGAAATGGAATAGGAGTTGACTTGTTAACTAAATTCAAGAATATTATAAGTACTTTCTATTTCTAGTAGTCTATCTCCTGTGTGATTCAAAGAATTAATTTAGATAGCATTTAACCAGATGGAAGTAGAAATTTATTTCTGAGAATAGAGTAGGTTTAATAGATTTTTCCATTGTTATTTTTGTATAACCTTTTTATCAGTCTCTTTCATTTCAACTGTCATCTCCTTTCCTGTGTTCTGTCTTCACCTTCAGGATTTCAGTGGACTTTACCATCATCCCAGTTTCAAAATTTAACCCTTTAATCCTTATCATTGTTAAGCCATTGTAATATTTTTATACTAACGTTTTGCCCACTAATACTTTCATACAGATATTTTTGTATGCTCAGCTAATGAACGTTTATTAAAATATAATCAAAGTGGGTGCACTGAAAATCTGTTACAAAAAATCGAGAGAGAAGGAAATTCAGCTTCTTCCCTTATACCACTTTCATTGTACTGAGAGCTGTTAGACGCCTAATCGTCTCAAGTAGTAGTTCTATGCTTTTAAGGGGATTATATTATTAGTTGTTTAATTATTCATTATGCACTCTTTTTCCAAATGGTACAAAGGTTTTTGTCACTTAGTTTTTAAAAATATGATGCAATGTTTTAATTTTTTAATCATCATGATTTGCTCTGATTCTGCCAGTACTTTCATGAAAAGTTGCTTCAAGAAGGACACAAGGAGATGTCTGTAGCAGAAGCAGACAGGTCCCCTGCCAGTGCAATGATTCAATCCACTGGGAGAGTAGCACCAACTAGCTGTTCTCCAGAGTCTATGGTTTGATTACTGTCACTACCAGTCAGATCATTAATCACAACAGTGGTAGTGACAGCAGATTTCTTGACCTCATCATGAAAGGCAGGGAGGACATCCACTGGAGCAATTCATCCTCTGGGCATAAGAAAACTGTAGGGAGTATGTCTTTTTTTATATAGTGTGTTTTCTTTTATCCATTAATCCTGTCTATAATCTTGGCAAAAATATGATAGCTACAGGAAGGCAAGATCTTGCATTTCATCTCCTTTTAGAGAAATATCTTTTGTTTCTGATGACATGAAATACATGTTCATTTTCTCACCATTCTGCATCCCTGAGGATGTAGTAGCTTGGCATTGGCAGTCAGAAATGTGAGTAAGTTTGTGCAGCTGTCTATAAAAACAGTGCATGTGACTCTCTTTTGTTATATGGAGGTTGGCTGCATGGAAAATTGCTATGGATCCCCTTCTGAACAGCAAAGCGTACATTCCTTACAGAATAGTTATTCTGTAGTGGCTGAGGAGTATTTACAGTCTCTTCCTGCCAAAGGATTCAACCCTGAAAACCCAGAGATACTTATACTAAAAACTGAAGACTACAAGACAGAAAATGTCCAGTTGCTGATGAAACAGACATAATTGCAACCCACTTTACAGTCCATGAAACCTGTGGTACTTCTTTTTGGTCTTCAATATCCATACCATTTTGTTGACAGCATCTGCTGTTTATTGTGCTTTTTCATTTCCTCATGGAAACTTCCCTCGTTTTCCCAGTTATTTGAATACAACCAGTCATCAGAGAAACGATCTTGATCAACCTTGAAAATTAAAGCCCATTTGATACTCATTTTCCAATAGGATTATTTGCAAAAACTATTAATTTTGTCAACAGAGGATTGTAAAAGTGCGTTTTAAATATTTTTTCAATATAAACAAAGTGAAATTGCAAGGAATTTCTGTTCTGAGCCTGAGAAAATGATTAGGAATATCTTCAATGAAAAGCTTCAAAGACATGATCAAATATAGTAATGTAGTGACTGCAAGTCATATGAAGAATTGCAAAGTATCTATCCAAATAAATACTCAAAAGGAAGGCTAATTAACATGGATGTGTCAATGAGATCTCTTTATGGCTTCATTTTTTCTCTTCTTCACCTGCCACACAAAGTAGGCAACGCAATATCATTGGATGATTAACTAGAAACACACACTTTCCAAGACCATAGAGAACTCCTCATTGGGCTGAGTGTTTTCTGTAATTATCTAATTTATAGACTACACCGAGAGCTAATGGGTACTTAAATGGTTTTAAAAGCAGCTTTCAAAATGAAATTTTATCAGAAATAGCCATGATAAAACTCTAGTCATGGAACCTCCCTCCTTGCACGCAGAAGAGCGCCTTGTTTGGATGGCAATATGTGAAGTGAAAAGCAACTCGGATTCATACACACATACCTGGGGAGCAGGCACTGGTCATGACTTCCAGTCATAGCAGAGACCTTGAGAATATTAGCCAAAGGCAATGCATATAGTAGTATTCCTATTTTAGTTACACAATTGGTGCTAAATTGTGACTGAAAGTAATTAATCAAATGTTCATCGAGGAGTACCAACTCAATTATTTGGTATTTCAAATAAAGTATTTCAAGTACAGCATTTGAAATGCTGACTCCAGGCAGTGCCTTGAAAATGGACATGAAGCTGTGAGACCTAATTTTCACTGTGTTTACTTAAAACATCAACATTGCACTTCATAACTTACAATTCAAGCGTCCATATTTCCTCTCTGTATAGGAAAAAGTGCCAAAAACCATTGTTTTACTTCTTGTTTCATCTATATAATTCATGCTTATATCTCCAATTGTTCAATTTCCCCTGCAAATGGTCACTTCATGTTAGATTTGTTTGGACTCTTGCTTAAAGCCTATCCTTTTGTTTTACACCTGCTGAGACCCAGACATCTTAAATGCTGGCTTACCTTGATCAGAAGGATTCTCACTTCTCCAGTTCTGTAAAATTCCAGTTTGGATCATCATATTTCAGGAAATTAGAATTTTCTGCTTTAATTGGGCCTTTTTAGTTTTTTACCTGTAATTGGATATTCAGTTAGTGCTTTATTTATCACTTTTCTTTTTGATTCTTCACTTTCACTTTCTCTCTCTTTTTTTTTTTATCATATATTTTCACACAAGCAGTTCACAACATTAACGTATGATCATGTAAAATTATTTGGCAAATGCCAGTACTCATACAAGTAGGTCACAGTTAAATCTCACTAGTGCCAAGTGCTAGCACTGTGCAAACTTCCCATGTAATTCACTAAAACACCTCAGTCTTAACCTCTGTCTCATCCACTTAAGTGATGTGGGCTTTATATTATAAAGAGTTTGTAAAGTGTACAGAAGTGACAAGCAATTATTTATTTTGTTCTCTCTCTTAATATACAGAGAAGCCAGTGTGCCAGACTTTGAAATCAAGGCCAATGAAAAAGTTTCAACAACAACAACAACAACAACAACAACAACAACAACAACAACAACAACAATAATTTTAGAAAGAAACATACACCCTATTTATCAGCCTGGAGGAGTCATAGATGAATTCATATTTTAGGGTCAATAGTTGACTATAGTCAGCTATAGTTTGGGAGCTTTGTTATCAGTTTGAATTAATATTTTGGGAAAATTAAAAAAAAAAAATCTGTCCACAAACCCGCATAATTTTATGTACAAAAGTAAAAGGAATTAAAAAATATCCAGTGCATATAAATCCCTGAGATTTTCCCAAACTTAGCACCTCTTCCAATAAAATTTACTGGTAAACTAATTTCATGCACTAATACAAAATTAATGAAAATGTAAATGTTCGTCAGGCTGGAAACACTATATCACTGTTCTTGTTTCTAGTTTCCAGTATGTTTTCAGGTGCATGTAGAGATATGAGGGATTATGGAGAAGGCATAATACTGTTGAGTGTTAAAAAGAGAAGGGAAAAAGGGGACACTAAATGTAACTGCAGGAAAAAACCCAGTAAATTGAATTATGAGTCTTACCTACTAGGGCGGAAATCTTGCATTTACGCATTCAACAATTTTGTGATGGTAGTGTGGGGTTTGTGCTCCATGCTAAGTGGGCTAACTGAACAATTGTGTTCCATAATGTGTTGCTTTGTTTTGTATGTAAAATCCTCCAGTGCAACCTACTTTAAACATGGAACTTTCCTAGCAATTATCCTCCAGCAGTTTAGGAATAGGTAACTAGATTGACATTTTGTTTAATTATCCCTATTAAAATGCAAGTTTGTGGTATATTATTGTAATAAATTCTAGCAATAAATGAAATGTGCTAGTGTTCCCACAAAGAAAAACCTTTGTTTTTGGGAGAAAATTCACATCATAAACATTAAAAACCTACGTCATTTGGGCCTGTAATAATAATAATAATAATAATAATAACGGCAATATAAATTATATGATTATCATCTTCTTATTAAAAATTTTACTTGCTCATACCTGAAAAGGGTATGAATTAGCATAGCCCAAAGTGTTGTTTGTATCCTTGTTTCCACTGAGCACTATCTTAGAGTACAAAGTTAAAGCTCTGTTATTTTTCAAGTTAAGCCTTTCCTAGCTGCCAGAAGCAGAATTTTCTACTTTTTTCTATGCATCCTATTGGGCTGCTATCTGATCTGAAGTTTATCAATACGGATTCTGTTTAGCAACATGGTTATAGCAGTCTTTTCCAAACACCTCAAAAATGTGAGAGACCCACCAGCTCCTGTATTCATTTTACCATCTCGGTCTGGTATTTTGCTTGCTTTTGCATGTGTTTTGTTATAGGTAAAGTACTGCATCATGAAATCTAGAAGCAGCATAATTTTTAAAAGTTCTTAAGTGCTATTTGGAAAAGAATCTCGTAAAACTGAAATTATTCTTGAGGACTGTTTTTCTAAAATTATTTTTTACAAAGGGCTGTGTCTAAAAATATGAATTTCTTGTGGACACAACTTTTTTACTTTGACCCGAAGTGGCTTTGTTCTGGAAGAATGCACCAGGAATTTCTTTTTAAATAGTGCTATGCAAAGAGTGATTGCTTCTCCTTTTTTATTCAACAACCCCACAGGTATCCAAGACACTCTTCTAAATGGAGCTGAATCAAATTCTGGCCCTTCTGTGGCAAGGAGAGCCTGAGGATATCTCTTTTGCCTACTCTGAGTTAATGAGGGTGTTTTTTGGCAAGGTTCTGATGTCCTGCTCTTAAAGTTGTGTAGAGTAATTAAGGATTCCCAGGGCTAGAGCAAGCAAGGGGGAGCAGCTGTATGACACTACAGGTAGGATTAGTGAGCTTGGAAGGGTGAAACTCTACTTTCTCCTCCAAATAATAGTTCATCATGTGGTTAGGTCTTTTGGAAATTTTTGATCTTCAGGTTCTGTAATAAATTACACCCTCCCAAAAGCTTTAGTCTTTGTGTGATATCTATTGTTTTAGATTAAAAGAACAAAAAAAGCAGGATTTAAGGTATCAACATTAGGTAGGTAAACATACAAACTGACTGACTTAAGAGAGTTTCTAATGGGTAGTTTTACTTACACTTCAGAAGATACATAGATTTAGCAAAATAATTACCTTGCCTGCATTTCAGTGCACAACTTTTCTTCCCAGTCATCAGTGTTGGACTGGGGTCATAACTTTTACACTGAAAATCTTGATATCATGCACTTTTAGTAACCCAGAGAAATCCTCATTCTCTGCACACTTTCTTTAACTTACGTTGATTTGAAAACTAAATTAGATATGACCCCTTCCCTCACACCTGAGCACAAAAAATCTCATGATCTATTTCCTTCTACTTGTCAGGCAACTTTGGTATTCTTTTCAAGCAGCTTCTCATCCTTCTTACCCTATCCCATCCCATCCCATCCCATCCCATCCCATCGTGTGCTGTCTCATCCTATAAGTTTTTTTTCAGAGAAACACAAAAGCACCTTTCACTTTTGCTCAATTTTCAAAATATATTCTATGTTCACTAATTAATAGTTTTCTACAGTCTCTAATTTGGATGGATGCATACTGGAAGCATTTTCAGCAGAGGTGAATATACCCAGGTATTTCATGATATAGTCTAAACCAGAAAATCCACCATGGGCAAATTCCCAAACTCTTACAGAAATTTTTGCTCTGTCTTAATCCCAGTACAGGCAGTTGTAAATCCTACTTTCCCTAGAGCAGATGAGTGATGCTTTTAGGATCAAAAACTCTTTATGAGTAAATAAGCAAATTTCTTTTTTAAAGAATCTCTGTTTGTTTTGTCCTGCTAATTAGCATTCAGATTTTAAAATTTAATAATTTAAAAGAATGTCGTGTCACAGATAAAAGAGGTGGGCATATCTTTCAAAATAAATGCTCAAGTTTTTATATACCCTGCATGAAAACTGCAGTAAAATAAAAAGTTTTCCTTATAGCATACTCTTTTTGCTTGAGTATACTTTTTTGTATCCTTTATTTTGAGGGATCAGCAAAATTAAAGTGTTGTTAAAACAAATCAACATACTTCTCCATCTCTGTTTCTTTATCTTTTCAGCTTTAAAGATGAGGCCTAGGGAGGTTGGTAGTGTCATTGTGCTATCTTCTTTGCAAAATCTGTATGGAGATATATGACATGCAAGGAAGTAGGCAGCCAAAGATACAGAAAAAGATTGGGAAATTGCTTTCTATATTGAACTACGCTATGCAGTGAACACTGATTTTCTGTTATATCCTGCAGCTATCTTGTCATAATAAATTTTTTTTGGTAAGTCCTTTCCTTTTGTTTCTAGATTTTTGAAGACTTAGCAGCCTGCCTGAAAGAAATAAACGGAAAGTCTGAAAATTTTTTGGTACAGTATGAATACCGATTAATTTTCTGATGTATTTTTAGTCATGTTCCATTAAATATGTAAAATGATGAGTCGCTAGTATTGGTGAGAGTGGGAAGCAGAATATAATTAATAGATGAAAGAATGCCCCTTCAAAATGTAGCTGCTATAAGTACACTTCGCTGATCATGAAATTTCTAATTCCAGCCCTCATATCTATATTTTAGATTGACTATGCCCTGGGGCCTCAGAAGTAAGCTCCATTTACTGAAAAGTCATGGGAAGTCATGTTTATTGTCTCAGCAGGTAGCTACACTCCAGACTTAATACTGAAAAACAAGAGAAAACGGAGGCGGGTTTATGGTATTTGTTGCATGCTGAAGCTTCCTGACTGATGTGCATGGCAGAAAATAAAAAAGAAAAAAAAAGGTAAAAGAAAAAATAATAGCACATGCATCAGGTTCTATCAAGCTTTAAATATCTCTGTTTTAAATGTGCCAACCTAAGTTCTTCAGCGTTCGCAAATACATTTGCAAGTGAGAACAGTGTAAGCAATTTCTTCTGTGGAAGGAAATGTGACCAATTTAACACACAAGAAACTCTGAGCTTTTGTGTAGGCTGTAAGCATTTCAGCAATATCCTTTAGACTCCTATCAGTTCTCGAACCATACAAGTGGAAGGATTTGTGTGTTAAAATTGACTACAGTAATGAAATATTTGTTTATTCAATTTCAGACAGGATACTTATCTCTCCGAGGTTGCAAAGCAAAACATTATGCTAACATATTTCATATATGTAGGCAGCAGCAAGGCAGCCCCAGACAGTCTGCTCTCTTTTTGTCACATAGTGTTCTTAGTGCCTGATAAAATGGTGATGAAGGGGCTGCTCTGTATCCGTGTAGCCATGTTTATTGCCATATGGTTGTTCCCAAATTACATTGCACTCCTGTGTCAGGATCAGCCAGAATGGTCTGGCTGGCTCCCAGCATCGAGCACTTGCTGACAGGGCTGGTGCAACTCATGGTGCAACACAGTTGGTGATACTGCATTTTCACAGAGTTACCTTCCCTGCCAGCTATTATTTTCTACAGTTACAGAAGGACTTCTCTAGTTTACCTTTATTATGAATTATTACATATCCCTAAAACACATCACCCATGCTTCTGCTAATAATACCTTCCCTGGGGTACAATATTAGATAATTAATCCATTATCTAATTAATCCAAATCCTTGAAAAAGTTCATTTGAGGTGTCCCATTAAGAGTGTCAGTCATATTAGTTGCTCTAACCCTTTGACTCCAGGGCTTGTTGCTAGTACTTCTGGAAAAAGTAGCATATTTAATTTTTTGAACATGAGCCTCACAGTACTGAGTGGGCTGAACCAGGAAAACCTGCTAAGCTTGGACCAGCGCTCCAAATGATGTAGGTGTTTGTTATGATTCTTAACCTCCTGACCTAAAATAAACAATGAGCCGTACCACAGTTTTTCTGATAATTTCATAGACTTTCCTGAATCTTTTTTGACATAAATAAATTGCTGTATCTATATATATAGACGTAATCCAATCCTGAGGTGATCTAACAATTTTTATCAGCCCAGTCAAACAGTCCCATTATGTCAATATGTTCATACTGCAGATTTTAGTGTGACATAACTGTATCTAAGCAAGCTCTAATAAATTATCTCATATACTAGAAGCAGTTTTCTTACAAAGTTGAAAGTTTCTTTATAGGCTAATTTGATTTCTTGGAAAATTAATGAGTTTACATTAATTCTTTTATATGTAGGTAGTTAAAGTATAGTGCTATCAGTGACGTTGACATACCCTCTGTTATGGCCCATTTCTGTGCTCATAATAAATACTAAATCTATGGGAGTAAGAAACATCTAAGTCTGTAAAAAGAAGCACCGGCATTTTGGAATTATTTAATTGTACACAGAAAACCATAATTGCATCTCTTCATATTCTATTATATCCCGTTATCCCACAGTGGATTAGCACTAATATAATTCAAAAACTGTTTCCAGAACTGAAACATACTAGAAAAGTCAGAAAGCTTATATTAGGTCTTGAATTCACAAGGGAATCTTGGTCTGCTATTATACCTAGCACTTCATAAGCTTTTGTTTCTTAAGACTAGAACTGCAAATCATTTTTTGAAACAGAAAGATGTTAAGATTTTATAGATGTTGAAAGTTATTTGTGGAAGTCTGCCAGCCTCTGGCGCCGGAGCCCTCTGCCCTCCCGTGGAGAAGAGATGCCTAAGAGCTGAGCCTCCCGAGAGATAAGGACTTTTCCTTCAGGTTACGGTGACCAGAAAGCAGGCCCAGCATGCCTTGCTTCTCCTTATGGAAATTGTCTGTGCCCTGTTGGCTAACCGGTGTCCACCCCACCCCTGCCTTTCCCTATATAAACACCCTGGCTGTACCCCTGACCCCAGGAGAGCCTGGCTGCTGGCTCCCTTCACAGGGGTGGCTGAATAAAGCTCACCTGTGGAATTCACCACGCCAGGCTCCCTCGTCTCTCTCCGTCCCCGGGCCTGCCTGGGTGGCCTCATACGAGCTGAAATCACTAAGAGCTGAATCACTAAGAGCTGGAATCACTTGTAGCCGAAGTTGCTACACCTTGGAGGCCACCCTCTGCTCGGAGAAGCTGCACAGACCCCCTGGACGGGCTGTTCCCTTTGCGGGACACTTTCTCTAGGAAGGTCGCAACCCCGGTTGCCCCCTGGGCAACCCCGAAAGCGTCAGTTATTTAAGAGTGTTCATGAAATATCTTTATGTCTAACTAGAGCTTTATGAATAATCAATTTTTAGCTGAACATAAAAGTCCAGACATAAGCATGAGACAATCCTCTCTGCTCTTTGTAGCGTTAAAAATCTGGAAAAAAAATGTTGCTCTGAACAGGTGATTTCTGTTGGCTTAAGTCAATTTTATTTTTTCTTAGCCAACTGGCTTTTTATTTAAAAAGATATATTTAGCAACATTTCTGGATGAATAATTATAAGAAAAAAATAGGAAAAAATGTTATGGAATTTAATGATTTTTCTTTGCAAAAAGGTTTTCTTACATTTTCAAGAGGAAAATTATTAACCAAATGCTATATAAATTCATTAAAGATTTTTAAGTTCTTCCTGGAATATGTATCTGTTCACACAAAACATTCCCACAATTGCTTGTTGTTATAAAATACCTATGATTGCAACCAAATCTACTTATTTATTAAGTCCTATTCATGAAATTAGGCCCTTAGCTTCAGAAAGGTTTTCATTAGATGAAACACACAACTTCTTTTCAGTAGAATCAATGAAAAACCATGTAAAGTCATGTTTTGTCTGCAGTGATTTTTTTTCAACAATGATGTGTCATGAACATTACTCTCCAAATCCTCTGCTTTGGTTTTGTATTCTCTAGCTCTGTGCATCCTCTGGAGACTTACTTTGACTCAAACACCTGTTTCCACCCTTAGGATCCCTTATAACCTTCATTTGGTCCCTTACATGACACGTAAGTGTTAGAGACAATGGGTATTTTTCAAAAAGACACTTAAAGGGAAGGCTCCTGGCCAGTTGTGATAGGGTGCATCTCTGACCTTGAGTCAGATTGTTGGGAAAAGGGCTGAGTCCTGGCTTCTCTTTGCTCGAGTGGAGTGTTAAACCTCAGTCTTTGCATGAGATGCGCCTGCCATGCACATCACTGGCCCTGGCCCTGACCTGATGACTTGAACTCTTGCCCTCACCCCGAATTTATCTCACCACTGTGGACTTGCCTGGCTCCTGATGCTGGCTAAACTGGCTTGCTGTCATGGGACTTGCTCTGCTCACCTCATTCAGGGTCTGTGTCCTTTGCCAGTCGGGTCCTTGCCCTGCCATCCTTGCTGTAGCTCCTGGCTCCTGTCCCTCCCTCTGTGACAGAGCACAGCCCCACTCCTGTCTCCCCCTGACAGTGAGTCTCACTTCACAAGACCGTACTTCTGTGTTGCTGCTCTGTATGTAACATGACTGCATCAAAAGACATACTTTGCAGAAATAAGTAGCAATAAAGAAAATTACAAAGAAATTTCTGTTTAGGAGTGGAGCAGCAAACAGAGCTTTAGACAGCTACTTTGGTATGTTCAAATGGCTAGCCCTCCTGTGGTCAAGACGTCCTTTGCAGGAGTGGGGGATGGTTGCTGTAAAGAGCCTAGAGGTTACAACCCTCACAGATACGTGTTGCTAAGGGGAATTGAAATACTGGCAGAAAATTACTTGGCATAATGAAAACATCACTTGATTATCATTCATTCAGTAATATTATTTTCATTAAGTAAATGGAGATTTCAAGAGCTTTCATGCCTCAGTCCCTCAGAAAAGAACACTGAAAAGCTGACCCTCAGCATGAATGTGAGCTAATAAAAGCTTTCCCAAATTGGAGGTAGGCAGTGGTGCCTACCAAGGTGATGTTTGTCACTGTTTGAATCGACCTTTCTGTGAAGCTTGAAAACCAATTCACATGTAATTGCAAAAGCTGCCTTTTGGTAATATCCTATTTTATTGACAAAAGGGGATGAGGTCAACTCATTTTCATAACAATCTGCTTGAAGAAATCCTTAAGCACTCTATCATTTATAGTTGTTTTGCAATACAGCCTATAAAAGTATTACTGAGCTTAGAACAGGCAATAAGAAGGGGGAAAATGACAAGTTTTGTATTAGTTTTGCTGTTTTTTTTTTTTAATAACTGTTTTAAGAAGCAGCCTAAAAGCCTACCATTAATGAGCAAAAAAAGATAAGCAACATAATTTTTTTCTCTGTTCATTAATCTATTCTAGCTTTGAAATATTGCTTCCTTTAAAATCAAATAGTTCTTCTTGAATCCTTTCACAAATGCAACAAATGGAAAAAGAAAAAAAAAATATGCAATGCAAAGGAAGAAAGTGGTTTTCAAAATCAGACACATTTAAAAGTTTCCTTATTTTGTAGCAATAGCTACAAATGTCAGCAGTGGCTAGTGACAATAGGTGATAAGTGGTTGTCAGGAGACCTGGTTCTGGTTTTGGTTCACTACTTACAGTTATGGTTTCAGTGAATTTATTCTTTTATCTAGTTTTATCTAGATTATCCTAGTTCAAGTCATAGTTTTCACTGATTAGTTATTGCTCATGAATGAATCATTTTCTCGGACAAACTGCTGCTTATCAATTGTTCCTAAACAGCTCACTACAAGTTATTTGTAATTTTCTCCCTTGGTTGCATGGATGATTTCCTGTGTCAGATAGCAATGTTTTTGGTCCTTGCTGGGATGAAACAAGCTTTCTGAACTAATGTGCTTGAAAACAAAACCCCACAGTTTTGATTCTTGTTATTGAGGCTGATTACAGTAGATTGTTCTTTGGGCATAGGGAATGACTGATAAAGGTAATATAAAGACATAGGATACTTTAGGATATTTGAAATATTTTGGTGACTTCACTTAGCCTAACAGAGGACATCCTTTTTTATGGATCCCATATTCAGAAAATATCTGATGAAATTCATAAACTGATTTATCAGTGGCTGTATAAGAATAATTAATTCCATTTTCTTTTGTCATATTTAAATTCATGGAGAGAATATTTCTAATAAGAAAGCTGAAGCTAGATGTGTTTTTTCTTCACCTGCTTTATTCTGTAGCTGAACTGAAACTCCACACTCTTTAGGAAGCTGCTGTGTCATTTCTCCATTTTATAAACAGTAGATGACTTTTGTATGGCAGCCGAAGAAGGGCATGGATTACATATTCTGCTCTTTACTTAGTGCCATGCTGCCACCAGTTACTCTCTATTCTTAGCAGCATAAATGTGTACGGTGGCCTTTGCCTCTTATCAAATGTGTTAGTGCTAGTTCTGTTCTTTAGGCTTTTAGACAACATCTCACTGCTCCGTTAAGTATTCCAAGTTAAATAAAACCAAAGGTCACCTATTCTGCCCGTACTTAGTTGTGTTTAGGCAATCAGCAGAACTACCAGATGCATCCTTGGTCCTTAGGGTCTTCCAGGATATGGAGCCCCCTTGAAATCTTGTGGTGGAATCACTTCAATCCATGACTTGTGTCTTCCGCTACTGCTGTTCATTGTTTATTTTGGCTTCCTTTGCTTTGATAGGAGCCTTTCCCTTTCCTTTCCCTTTCCTTTCCCTTTCCTTTCCCTTTCCTTTCCCTTTCCTTTCCCCTTCCTTTCCCTTTCCATTCCCTTTCCTCAGTTTTTGAAAGCACAGTACCTATTTTCATATGCTCACTTGCACATTTGTGCCTGCACAAATCTTGTCTACGTTTTTGGGTTTTGAATTTTGAATAAAATCTTACCCTCTTCAGTGCTTGCAAGAACAAGCCCAGCACCTACAAACAAAATCAACTGTCAAAGTGTTGTTGTTTGCAAACATGATTTGCAAGTTTTCTTTTGCTGTATGTCCCTGGTCCAGCGTAACTCCCTGAATAAACGGGTCATGAGGACTCCAGGGACAGTGCTGCAGAAAAGGAAACTGGCTCTGTTCCAAAGCTGAAAAGTGTTTTATTCCTGCTGAGGATCTAGGCATCTATTTTTAATTACCAGTTTCGTGATCATTCCTTCAATAATGCTACTACCAAAAAGAGTTATTTCAGTAAAACTGTGTTAGCCAATTCAGCTATTTAAAAAATAATCAAAACCCCCCAAAACGTTTGTTTTAATTAATTATAAAGGGCAAAACTCAGAAAACAAGTAAATATTATTAAAAGATGGCAGTCTTGAAAGGGCAAATGGAGATGAATACATGTATGTACTATTGTATAGAAAGAAGCACTTTAAACAGAACTGTGTGCAGAATCAGATGCAGCAGAATATCCATTCTTGCAAATTGTTCTTAGTAAATCTGTCTAATCTATTTATTTATCCTCCGATCATGCACATTTAGATCCGAGTTCTGCCAGCTGAGTTAATAATTCTTATCTGAAAGTAATTACGCTGGTCCATAAGTTTTCACCACTGTGTTGTTCCACATCATATCAAACTGCGTGACATCTCATCACATTAGCATAAAAAGCATTGTGGTGGTGCACAGCGTGGTGCAGTGGCAGACTAGAAATGATGCAGCATTCCTAGTGGTAGTGAAGGAGGAAGTGTCACTGGTATTTAGAAACTTGTGCCTACTGCAGTTTGATTACTCGCTAGAGGATTTGGGTTTTTCTTTTCTTTGTATTTAAAGGGCTTGAACTGGATATTAACTTTTGTGACCCAGATTTGGTGCTCTGGAGAAGCAAAACCCAGAAGAGCCCCAAAAGACTTCAAATCTACCTTCTAGTTAGAAAAATGTGTCAGTTATGAATTTACAGACCATCTGTCAGACTTCACTCACTATGAGCTAGCTGTCATTGTTTGTTATTTGATGCCCTTCTGTAATGACTCACTGCAGGGAGCTACCAGTATCTCCATCACAGCAATTAATGAGGTCACTGTCTATCTGCAAACATCTCAGCCTATAATTATCTTTAGTTGCCATTAGCTAGTGTGCCAGATCAGATGAAAGTAATGTGTATATGTATAATATTTGGCACTATTAATAATATTTACCTGTTGTGGAGATATTTGGCTGATTGTTTCTATTAATATTTTTCCTTAATTTTATATGAGATGTCTCTTAAGCTAGGCCCATTCAAAATCAAATTCTCATGAGCAGTAAAAGCAACTGCCACAACTGAGCTCCAGTACTCTATTCTATTTCTCACTCTCAAAATATCTACTCTATTTCATATGCATATTTGGTATGAATCTTTGTTTTGTGCTTATTTTTCTAGACAAATATAAGTTTGAAATTTTTTCATTATTATTACTGCTACTGTTGTAGTTTTAATAGAGTGGTCCCAGCCACAATTCAGAACAATTCAGAATGCAGCAAGACAGCACAGGGTGGTAGGTTTTCCTGTCTTGAAAAATATTATGAAATTTTCCTCATATTATTTTTAGAACAGTAGTTCCCCTGGAACTCTATGAATATCTCCACTCCATTGTGCAATGGATTTACCAGAGTACAAGAAAACATAATTCCCATCCTGAGGAGTTTAAAATCAGAAGAGGCAAACTTTATTGTGTATGGGGCCAAAAAGAAGGATAAAATGTTTCAGAGGAGTTGAAGAAGGATTTTCCTGTCATTCAAGTATCGTAGTAAGAGAAACATCAGGGCTTATCTCCAGCAAATTATTTCAGACTGTACAAAATATCCCTCCTGAACTGATAGATTTATTTTGGGTCCTTTTTTTGGAACTAAGACAAAAATGGTCTATATTCGGAAAGGAGAAACAACAGTATGGACTCCTGGACTTTTCCCTACCTGGTGCACTTTTCCTGTGGTGACACAGCAAAGAGGGGACTTATCCAACACTCAGGAACTGTCAGGTTCAAATCTTTTCTATTCCAAAGTTATTTGACACAACTCTACAAAAGCAGAATGACAAAAAGGATTTGTAAGATATATCAGAACACCTTTCTGTCATGATAGATTTGTGTAAATTATTGGAAAAATTTGAGTAAATCTGCAAGTAATTTTGCCTGCTTTAATTTCCACAATTGTGGGGCTCACACAAGATTTGCCAATTTACACTTTTAATTGGATCATTGAACCTCTGGTCCGTCCTCAGAAAATAATTTCTAAGGATGAATGTGGCAACATTGTGACACAGTAAAATACTACAATGGCATAGATGATGCCATCCCATGGAGGCAATAAGGATCTTATGGATGACATGCAGCAATGTTTTAATGTTTTGTGTCAGATAGACAGTTTTGTTCATGGATATTCTGATCACTCATTAGTCAGTGGAAAATGCTATGGAAAAGAAGTAAATATGTGCAAAATATATGTTTTACCACGTTTTTTTTAAGGTTTTGAAAATAAAATTGTTCTTCAACTGTTTCCTTTTATGATGACCATTATCTTCTGCTGCAATTTTTTCTTTTTACCAGAATACCTTGCAGTAACTATTATTCATTATTAAACTAACTGGCTTTTCTATTAAGATATGATAATCAAATTCCTTTCTTTTCTAAAGCCCAATCACAGGTCCACACTAAAACCCACGCCATTTTACTGAGGTTATAATTTCTTTTCTCACCACCAGTTCTGTTAGTTTGCCCTTTCTGCAGCAAAAAACCTTCACTGCACTGAATAAACTGTTTGCCCAAGGAGCCCAGTGAGGCCTGGAGTGAAATCCCCGGAAAGATACAGGATACAGCAAGAATTCTGGGCAGAACTGAAAACAGGAGCAGAGGTGTTTGCCTACATACAATTCAGAGATAAAGATGGTGAAAGCTGGGCAAACAGCACACTTCCCATGATATGTGGTAGGAGATTAGGGATAGGAAAAGGGTTGGGGTAGGAGAGCAGCAGAAACCTTTTTCAGGGCTTAATCAGAAAAAAAGAAAGAGTGAAAGCTAAGACAGCAGTCTTGTGTGCTGGTTTCTCAGTGCTGAAGAACCAAGGATGGAGACCCCAAAAGATATGGCAAAGTTTTTCAAGTGACGAGAAACTGAGGGGATACTGGCAGCTAGCAAGCCTGATGAAAGGAGGAGACGGTAATTGTGGAAAGCATCTGAGGAAGTCCTGCTCAAAAATCTCCAGAGAAGTTGTCTTAGTTAATCAAAGATTAACTACACTGTCTGTGTAATGTTGTACGTGGGACTTCTAAAATCTAATTCCCAACAAAAAAGTTTTTATGATGGTATTTTGAAGGGTATTTTTTTGTACTGCTAGAGGAAATTCTCCATATAGAAGCCTCTCCTGGGTTGCAAAAAGGAGTTTATTGTCAGGATTCACTATTTTTAGGCAAATACAGTACTTCTTGGTTACTTCTACACTTTGATGGGAGGAGTAGTCAAGATTTCACTTTCTTCCTTAGTTTTTGAGATACAGCTTTGGAAAATGGAAGCAAGAGATAAATTGCTTTTCTTTTCACAAAGGAAAAAAAGGGAGCAGAGAAAACCGGATGGAGCTAATGTGTTCTCTCCCTCCTCTTTCTCTGAAATCCTACTTTGGGAGAGATGGATGAATAATTTCCAGAGGAAAAGGTAAAAAAGAAAGAAGTTAAAATTGGGAAATTGAATGTACATATTTAATTTCTCAGGTGGCTAGAGCTGTCTATTTGAATGGATATTCGTGCTTCAGGATTATATTTCATATGGGTAGGCTGGGCAGGATATAATCTTCTAGTTCTTTTTGATGGCTTGGGGGATGCTTCACAATATGATGCAATGAAGCACACCTTGTTCAGTGAATATTTAACTCTCCTAAACATTTAAATTTGAGAGAGTGAGCAAGACTGGTTTCCAGATGATTTGAAGGTGGCCCAGGCTTATTTTGAAAAAGCTAGTCAGGAAAAGGTGTACTTAAGAAAAGCCTTGAGAAAAACCTATTAACTGGGACAGTGGCAGTACATTTCACTCCACCTTTTTGTACTTAGAAAATCTGCAAACAGCTCTAGTAGATTGTACATTCTCACTTAGCTAAAATAGTTTTAGAAGGTAACATATGTAATACTGAATCAGTCAAACACAAAGGCAAATTCCAATCTCAAGTGCTACTGCTTTTCTTGATTCTTTTTATTTAACAGTCTATTTGCTAGTTAAATGCCATTTATTTAGGTTCATAATAGCACAGAATTAGCATTTTTATCGTAACGAATAAAATTCTGGTTTCATCAAAAGCTTTACTGTGTAGAGCTCTAGGAAAATTGTACAATCTTTTTCTCACATTAGCTATTTTTATTTTCCTTTCAGTTTGGTATTGTTTTCCACCACACAGCTTTGTCTCCTGCAGATTGTCAGATTTGTCAGGATTCCTTATTTGTTGGAAACTTTTCAAGCATAAGCGTTATTCTTTTACTAGCAGCTCTAAAAATATATCCCCAGAAGGTATGACTTGTATGATGATAACCTAGGCTGTGAGAAGGGACACAATTGAATAACAGAATACTGAATAAATAAAACTGACTTTTCTTTCATCTGCAAAATTCAGCTGGGAGTACTTCCTTTACATGAGTTGTTGAATTTGAGTGGATCCAGTCATTTGTTATGACAGGTTGCAATTAGTCAGCATGCTGCTTATGTTTGCTTAAGATTCTTCTGCTTGCTGGAATACTGAAAATGTTTGAACAACAGAAAGCCATAGGACCTTTGACTGACCTAACCACTGGTCTGTCTGGAGATATGAGTAGGTTCAATGTTTACATGAACACCAGTTTCAGGAAAAATCCTGTAAAACACAGCTTTGCTCTGACTACTGTCCCTTTCACTGTTTTGTTTATGCAATTTATTGAAATACAATTATATGTTATAAGATTTTTTGGGGTGGGATTTTTTCTTTTAATTATTATGTAGCCTGTAATTTCTAGCACAAGGGGAGCCTGAAATGGAGACTTGCATCTCTACTATTACACAAACAGCAACAACATTTAACAGCCTTTTGTCTCTGAGGCATTAAGACTGCAAATTGAGCTGTGTTAATGACTAATTAGTGTCTTCAGCATCTTCCCTGTGCATGAGTCAAGAAAAAGGTAATTTTCTTGACTTTTAAAAATTTATCCCCCATAATTATGAATATTTTCTTAAATTGAATATCTTTATATTCTTAATGGGAAAATGTAAAATTTTATTTTAAAATTTGAGAACAGATCACGTTTAACTTGAGAAATTTCCAGCTATAGGCAGTTGTGATTTGTTTTCTCTGTATTGTGGAAACTCTGTTGTTATGACAAATGATGTTAATGTAAAGCCTATGATGAGAAAAGAGGATAAACATTTTATATGACATTGTCCACAGACAGAAACAGAAGGAGACATTGCATTACTTATACCTAGTCGTTATAGGGTCCATGCAGTTTTAAACACGTAGCTTTTCCAAGTGAATGTTCTGAATTCCAGCAGACAAGCTTTTGAGGTTTGTAGCAAGTAGAAAAAAGTGAAAGAAAAGTTTGATTCAATTTAGTGAAGAAAATATAAAAGCAGAAAGGGATCTAGAGGATATAATGAAGCCATCTGAACTGTTTGGAAGACATAGGTGAATAACTTCCAGATTAAAAAAATCCCCATTACACCATGGGTATTTTTACATGCTTGAATTTTTTAAAAATCATTTCAGTCCACTGTCTTCTTGACCATAATATGAAGGTTTTACACTCAGATTTGAATCATATTAATGAACTTAGAATTAACAAACTACAGAATGCTCTTAACAGTATTTTAAAATTATTAAAACAAAAGGGTTATTATGAAGTGAAAGAACCCTTTTTCTTCCTCAGATTCATTGCGGGTTTCTACCTCTATCCTGCCTTGTCTGGAAATTTGTTTACAAAGCTTTGTTGCTCATCCTAGCAGCTATGGATTGCATACACTCACCTAGAGATTTTAAAGATCAAATTTAGATTAAATTTTTCTCAAAAATAAAGAGGCACCTAGGAAAAGTATGGAGTTTATTTAAGGAGATGGATAGCTCTTGTTGACAGATCAGAAATCTTCTGAAGGACAACTATATTTTTAATGAGGTTTCCAGAGAAAGAATATACTGCTTTTGCTTTCCTGTATTCCAGGTAAACTTAAGTCATTCAGGTACTGCAAAAAAATGGATAACAAAATATTTTTCATATTTAAACACTAATTTTTACTTAAATCTAGAACTCCTGACAGGAGAAAATGGAACTCTCTCCGGGATGCAGATCTGCTGTAGTTTTAAAAGAACAATGTATATTTTGCCAATGATTTCCTATATGCCTTTTTAAATCTTGTAAATGTTAAGTCTGGATTTTCCTATCTTCCTGAGGGCTTTTTATCACTGTTCCTCAAAGAAATACATAAGATAGTTTAAATTACTTTTTAAAAACATTCAGTGCTCCATCAAATATCAGTGGTCAAAGTCTCCTCAATTTCAGTGTATAAGGATTCAAACAAACTTAATTATAAATATGAACCTCTGCTTTTTATTTTTTTATTATACAATTTTTTATTTTTCCTGAGTTCTACAGATTCTTCTATTCTTGCTCTTGAGAGACTGTCAATTATTAGAGTTTGAATTCATAACATAATTCTGATGTGTCTGTCTGTAACATGGCTTCAAGAACACCGTGAGATAATATACCTGGTATAACTCTCATCCTATCAGGATGATCAGGACACTTTGTATAGTTCCTGCTTACATCCAGTTTGAACTGCCTAATGCTGAGCAGGATGATAAACCTGAATCTTCCACCTGCTACGATGCTCCATCTACTAGGCTGTAACAGTATATGTAGATACAACTTGATCTTTCTCTCTAAATGACATTGGCAACATTTCATGAGCTGTCTGTTTCTTCAGGTATTTGTGTGTTATGGGAATGCAGATTGGGTTTGTTCCCTATTAGGAATGAAGAATTTGTAATGGGACTGAAGGGCACAAAGGGGCAGTTCTGAGAAGGGCAGAAGCAAAAATATGCGTTCAGATAGCTTTCATTCAAACTGAAGTACATTTAATTTAATATCCTGCAGTAGCAGAACAGGGGTGTTAGACTGACGTCTTATCTTTACCACAGTCTTGCTTATGTTCCACCTTGTGATATTCTCTCTCCTCTTTTTCTATGCTTCCTAATCCATTGAGATAATAGTGATTTACTGATGCTCTGACTCATAAAGATGCACTAAGAGTCTAATCCAGGAAGTCAGTAGGGTTTTTGCCACAATGAATCAGTACAACCCATGTTGCATAAAATGAGTAGATATAAAGTGCATTTCAGGACATGATATGGCCTTGTACTGTCTCCTGTGATGGTGCATGGAATTCCTCTGAAGAAAGCAACTACAGTCTTGTTTTTACACTATGGGGCAGAAACGTTCCATCTGGAAACTGTAATTTCTCCTTCAATTTCTATTGTTGATTCTCCATATCTATTGGTCTCTGTGAGGTCAGTATAAACCACATCAATGCTAGAGTTATTCTTTCTGAAGCCATATCAATTAAGCCTGTGAATCTGTCTGCCTTTTGAATGTCTGTCTCCAAGAACTATTAAACCTCACACCGCTTGCAGATTTTTAGGTTTCTAATTTCTCAGGTGTATCATCCTATATAAACTGCACCCCAAAAGACATACAGAAAGGAGAAAGGAAGAGACAACTCAGTACAATATAAGGACAGACAATCAGTCAGAACTCAAAAAATCAGGAGCAGATGTAGCCCAATTAAACTCAACAGTTTCACAGGTGTTCATAGGAATGACTTAAACATAAAACATACTTCTCTTCAGTGCTCCTTAATTTTTTTTCCTAGAGCTCTTTAAATTTTATATACTTCACCAAACTAAACTAGAAAATGCATATGGAAAAGGCAATTGGAGTTTAGTTGCATATAATTGACAAAATTGAGCATGCTGTTTGATTTTGGAGTCATGGTGAGCCATATTTATTGAGGGGATAAGGGTTAAGTGATATCATGTAATCATTTGGTTTTGAACTCCTGGCAAAAGGCATCCACTATTAATACTGGTATACACAAGATCTTAACGTTGCTAGAAAATGCTGGAACTCTAGCCCTAATTGGCTTCAACGTGTATAATTCTTTCTCAGCAGCATGTGCTGGAATTTGTCATTGTCTCACTACCTGAACATTGTGCTATCAGCCAGAAACACAGCATATATGCCATTCATTCTTTTCAAGCTGGTGCTTTCCTGACTGCAGTTTCAGGAGTTTATTGAAGGGAATGGACAGAGTGATAATGCACACATTTTTCATACATATCTGTTGGTATGGTATTAGCATTAATCCTTTGACTTCCTATCATATTGCAGAATGAAAAGGTTTTCTTCTGCTCAGGTGCTGTAACATCTGGAAGACAGAATCCATCTAGTTTTTGTATTTTATTTAATATTTGGATTAATTTTTTTTTTGCCTGGAAATAATATAACACATATTCTTCTGCAGCATAGCTCTTTAGATGATGTGTACTTTCTTGGTAAGTTAGACCTTACTAAAGTCCTTCCTTCCATTCATGGGGAGCTGCACCTGCAAGTTCACAGAACAAACTGGAATGTATGCATGTCATTGCCATCTTGAACTACCTTTACAATGCAAACTTTATATTATTTGACTTTATTTAACCTACTCTTCAGTGCCGTATTTTTTTCTTTTACCAGTGCACAATTTACTTCTTAAGCAAATGAGTTCTGCCTGTCAGAATTTGTCAAAATCTTCAGGAGAGTTTAATGGCTTTATGTCGGCCAGCAGCCAGACACCTGCCCAGCTGCCTTCTCACACCCCTTCTTCAATAAGGCAGGGGAGAAAATAGGATGAAAGAGCTCATAGGTGTGGTGTGGGCTCCTCCATGGGCTGCAGGTGGATATCTGCTCACACATGGACCTCCATGGGCTGCAGAGAGACATCTGCTTCACCAAGGTCTGCACCACAGGCTGCAGGGGAATATCTGCTCTGGTGTCTGGAACACCTTCTTCTTCACCAGTCTGGGTATCTGCAGGGCTGAAGCTTTCACATATTCTCACTTGAAAGTATCATAGGATCAATTAGGTTGGAAAAGACCTCTGAGATCACCGAATCCAACCTATGACCCAACACCACCCTGTCAGCCAGCCCATGGCACCATCTGCCATGTTAAGTCTTTTCTTAAACACCTCCAGGGACTCTACCACCTCCCTGGGCAGCCCATTCCAATGTCTAATCAACCCTTCTGTGAAGAAATTCCTCCTGATGTCCAACCAAAAGCACCCCTGATATAGCTTAACCTGATACAGCTTAAGACTGTGTCTATTTGTCCTGTTACTTGTTGTCTGGTAGAAAAGACTGACCCTCACCATGCTACAACTTCCTATGAGGTCCCTGAGCCTCCTTCTCTCCAGGCTAAATATCCCCAGCTCCCTCAGCTGTTACTCATAGGACTCACTCTCTAACTTCTGTCTCTCACAGCTGCTGTGCAGCAGCTTTCACTGTTTCAAGTTTAACCCAAGGCTCCAGCCCTTGGCTGTGGGACCCTGATGTGGGTCAGTTGGAGACAGCTGGAACCAGCTATGCCCAGCATGGGGCAGCCCAAACTGCTTCTCACAGAGGTCCCTGCAGCTCTCTCCACCCGTGCAGTATTCACATCCTCCATGACATCCATGATTGTATCCCTCATTAGCATTTTTATCCTTCTCAATTCATCCCTCTACCAAGATGAAAAAACTTAATTACCTCATTTTGGCCCAAGAAGAAAGAGGATGATATTGATGATCCTTTTTTCCTTTCACTATAGGTTTCTCAGGACCCTGCCTTTGCAATGGGAGCTTGGCAGTGTGCATGGAAAGGGTGGCTGGATGTGGGCTGAGGTAGAAATGTTCTCCAAATGACATTAAAGGCACCAAGCTTTCCCATGGAAAGAATATAAAGTTTCTAGCTTTTTGCTTTGTTCATGCCTGTAGGCAACCTTCAGTCTTGGGTGTTCTTAGGGCTGATGCTCTCACATATTCTCACTTCACAAAATCACGGAATCAATTAACTTGGAAAAGACCTCTGAGATCAATGGGTTCAACCTATAAAGTGTTGGACTGAATACAGAATATAAGAGTTCCACTCTCTGTTTTTTCCAAGGCAAGGATATTACTTGACATCTCCATGTTAGTTTTCACCACCTGTAGTAAAATAAACTGTAACTTAAATATTAGGATATTATACAAAATAATATTCAATACTTGAAAGGATTAAAATTTGAGGTTTATGGAGTAATATGTATTTTTTATATGTATGTTATCACTCTCTACTTTGAGGAGTTCATGACAGCTGACTTTAACTTTTAACATTTAAACATTTCTGAACCACAGGTGGTTTTTTAAAAAAGTTAAAAGCTATTTCACAGCATGAAACAACTGTGAGTTTCTTATACTTTTTGAAATGTAAAGTAAAACAATTACTCAGTTAAAGAATTAAATTATTTAAGTAGCAAGTCAATTTGTTACTCTTTCAAGTAATTTTTTAAAATTAATAAAACATTACTTAAGTAAATTTAGTGCTTATATCTCAAATACAATGTAATAAATTTCACATAAATGAATAAGTCATTATTTAATTTAAGTGTTAATGCTAGATCTTCTGAGAATGAGATCATTTTTGCTCTGAGAGTCTGTGGCTCCTTGTGCAGTAGACATTGAGTATAGGATGAACCAGCCTTATCAGTTGGCTTCCTGAACTAGTCTAGGTGACAAGAGAGCAGGGGCTGGTACCATTAATACCTGGAGGGCTTAGTGAAGAAGGAGAGGTTGATGGAACTGATGGATCTCATCAGTCTGCTTCAGCGTACTTTCTATTTTAGGCACAGCACCATCCTTGCTGGAGTTACACATCTTGCAGAATTTTCTGTGGGCTATGTTGTTTAAAATGACTTCTGTTAGAACAGTAGTCACACTGCAGAGCAGAAACACGCTGCAGACCACATCAGGAAACCATTATGCTGTTTGACAGGCCCCTGCGATCCATCCACATCCCAGCTGAAAATTTGACAGATCCCAGAAACCTGACCTTAGGCCAGCCTGGGAGGACGTAGGTGAGATTCCAGAGCTGAAAAGGGACATGCTTCTGAGATTAGCAGCCTCCCAAGTGTGAGCTGTCTGATACAAGCCTGGAGAGCTCTGCAAGCCAAAAGAGCATTGTGATACATCATGGACTCTTAAGGCAGAATTTTGACTACCTGCTATTTTAAAAATTTCCTTTCATGCAGCTTTTGGTACATCGACTTCTACTTCCAAGTGGGTGATTTTCCAAATTGCTTTTCTACCCCCTTGTCCCTCTGTGTTCTTCTCCCCTAAGGTACTGCCTTGATGCATGGTTACAAATACTTTGTGCTTTCCTTGTACTCTGTAGCCCTAGATGATTCCTCTGGAAGCCCCAGCTTGAGCTGTCAGTCTTGGCTCTTCAGGCATTTCAGAGCTGGCAAGGAGTCTAATCATAATAGGATTTTTGAAATTCAAAGGCTTCTGTACATGGAGACTGAAGAACAAGTACCTTAATTCTAAATACTCTTAATAAAAGGTCTGCAATTAATGTAAAAACCTTTCTTTTTTCTTTTTTTCCTAGTGCCCAGTGTGTAGTCAGTTAATAGCTGAGTTTTACTGGGGATGCTTAAATTATATTTAATACAGTAGGTTTTTAAATTACATTAATAAATACTATTTAGTAGGGTATGATGTGCTAATAATTTCCATGAAAAGCAATTGAGAATTTCCAAAAATTGGTAATTAAACTCAACTTAAATCCATTCTGTCTGCTGACATACAAACTGCCTATCACAAACCATAGGCACCTCCACTCTGGTTTTGTATTCCTGTCTACATTTAATTACATAAATGATTGCATTTTATTTCACCTTTCAAAACTCCATATGTAACAAGGGTAAGGTGCATTATTCATGAAAAGTGATACAGGGTATTTTCATCTAATCCAACAATAGTCGGTCATAATTACTTTTTAATCGTGTAAATGACTTAATAGCATTAGATGACAGTAACTTTATATCTTCCCGCTGAAAAATACATTATGGGTAAGAAACTATTCAAGTGAGTGAGAACTTGAGGAGCTCTTGACTCCTGCTTCTCGTAGGGCGGGGAGTTTTGCAATTCTGGTAAAGGAGTAGTGTCAAAACTCATCAGTTCCTTGGAGACAGAAAGCCAGAAGGAAATTAAATTATTAATCCATGACTAGTACACTAGGTCTAACAAAACCCTTCAGCTGTGCTGCTTGCTCATTTCCATCTATCTCTAAGTGAGCCAAGTCGTGACTGATTCTCACCTTCAGGTGGTTAATTGGGAGAGTTTGGTGAGCTAGCCAGCAGTCTTTCCTTTATTTGGATTTTTTATTAGGACTAGGCAGTCCAACAAATCTGGAATATTTACTAAAACTCTTTTATTTTACCTTTCACCACCAAAATAGTCACATTTCCATTGGAAGCTTTAACTCAGGGCTTCTTCAGAGACCTCTGGCCATGAATGATCTCTTTCTGCAGGGCAGGGCTGCTGTGCAGTGTGCCCTACAGTATAGAAGCTGCAGAACTCGGGGAGCTACAGCTTGACACATCTCTTCATATTTTTATTTTCAAGCTCCTTTGATAGGGAACTTTTCTCGACTTTTATGGACTCCTAGGTGCATAAGGAGGCTTTCCTCCAGACCTCAGGAGGAGTTTTATTGTTATACTACAGAACTGGAATAACTGTTTCATCTTACAAAGTTTTTTACAGAAATATTGTATTTTTCCTTGCATGTGTTTAATAGTGTTTTATCAGTTAAGATGCTGATGTTTGTAATTAACCTTTCAAATCAAGAAATCCTCTTCCTAATTTTTCAATTTCATCCAGCAAAAATGTTTGGAATTTTTATTATTTATGATCACGGGGTTGGAGCATCTCTTCTATGAGGACAGACTGGGAGAATTGGGATTGTTCAGCCTTGAGGAGGGAAGGCTCCCAGGAGACCTCGCAGTACCTTCCAGTACCTAAAGAGATTAAAAGAGAGCTTGGGAGAGACTTTTGATAGTGCTAACACCAGGGAAAATGGCTTTAAACTGAAAGAGGGTGGGTTTTAGATTACAAATTAGGAAGAAATTCTTTACTGTGAAGGTGATGAGGCGCTGGAATACGTTATCCAGAGAAGCTGTGGATGCCCCATCCCTGTGTTCAAGGCCAGGCTGGATGGCACATTTGAGTAACTTGGTCTAGTAGAAGGTGTCCCTGACTGTTGGAACTAGATGATCTTTAAAATTCCTTCCAACACAAGCCATTTTATGATTCTATGATTACCTGCAGTTGTCTTTGCCCAAGGAAGAATACAAAGTCAGTGTGCATTTCTAGAATTACTTAATTGAAAAAAAATCAACAATTCATGTGAACACATTCTGATTTTTGAAAGAATTTCATTAAGGTGTCAAAGTGCTTCATTTAAATTAAATTAAGAATTATATTTCAAAGAGATAGAGAATTATTTTTCTAGAACTGACTTTATTTTGATTTCATTTTTTTTCTGGCTATATCATATATCAATAAGTCCCACCTTGAGAACATTATGAATTATGACTGGGGAAAAGACCCCCAAAAATAAACACTTCTGAGTTTGCAACCTCTAGTGCCATTAAGTGTTTTTGCATTGCATTTTCTGAAGCACTGAGAAGAGTACCAAAAAAGTGAGCAGCTCTGGGCTGGTAATAAAAAAGTGCAATATTGCTGGAAATTCCAGCAGAGCACATGGACAAAAGGAGTCACTTTGAAGGGCAATTGTTGGGCAAGGAATGATGTAAGCTTTTGTTTTTTCATAATGCAGAGAATTATCTTTACCTAAAGAGAATTAAGGATTGAATTGAAATGAAAGTTTTAAAAATAAATATATTTGACCCACTAACTCTCAAGATATTTCAATGTTTTGTCCTCATTTTGGCTATGACTTTATTTCAGAATCTCAACATTTTTTACTATGGAAGTTCCGTTTTTCAAAAGGAAGTTCTTATTTCTGACTGCTTTTCCTAGTCTGCTGCATCTTAGACCTGTGACTTAAATGTCTTTTAAATCACCACAGCATATTGGGGCCAAACACTCACTGTTTTATCATGATTGTATAGCAATCACTTTGACAGGTGATTGTGTAAATACATATAGATAGGGATATACATGTAACATTTTTCTACTCTCTTACTTCCTGAATATGGAAAAAAAGTGGGAAATCTGAATGCTCAACATTCCTTCCCTGAAAACAGCTACTTGATTTTCAGGCAGATAAAGCTTTGTGAAGAAATCCTACCTAGCAGACACAAAATCATGAATTCTCTTCTGCCTTACTGAGAATCATAATACTCATTATCCCATGGGGAAAAAAGAAACATTAAACAATGGGGGGCTTCATTGTTATTGATAAAACTGAGTCTGGGTGGAAAACAGCTAGAAGAAAATGGAAGAACACATGAAGAAAAAAAACAGGGAGAGAGAAGAGAATGGACAGAGATGAGGTGGAAGCAATCTTACAATGAGTTGCTGTGAATAACTGTACCTCTTACTGCTTCATTCATAGAATCATATAATGGCTTGGTTTGGAATGGACCTTGAAGACCATCAAGTTCCACCCACTCCAACCTGATAGCAACATCTAGGGCCAGAATAAAAGACTGACACATTTTTCTTGTCAGCTAAGCAGTATGGCACAGGACATTATACCCAGTCTCATTCTTTTAATGTTGGCTGAGGAGATGAAGGATGTAGGTTAGTATCAAACATGTAAAGGGGTATTTGGAGACTGGAATTCTTTCATGGTTTTGAGAGAGTACCTCTAAGTAAAGTCCTAAAGTAGCTTCTTCTCTCAGATAGTAATTTGTGTTAAATCTGTTCTATCAGAAAGCCAGTGTCATGTGGAAAGCATTATTAACCTTTGTAAAACAAGCCAGAGGAGCTACTAAAACTGGAGGTATAATGATTATTTTTGCAGTGACTTACCAAATCAAGGTTAGCACAGTCTTAGGAGAAGTCACGGATCCCATGGTTTTACTTTTGTTAAGTGAGTGCTTATTTTTGTCCCTGTGAAAAGTTACCATGGACACACTTGTCATGACATTTTTTCCACTTCTCCAGATAATCTAAGGATTTTCTCTACTCTTCTTTACCATGATGAGAAACTCTAAAAGCTTAGCTGTATGGGACACTGTATGGGACACTAGTCTTTTCTTTTTGTATGACTTAGTGAGATCCTTTCCAGAATGAGTGGAATCTCTTTCTGGCTTTATTTTCCTTACCTTTTCTTCCTGGGTTTAGGAGTGCTGTGCTTACTCAAAAATGCTCATGCTCTGCTGTCATTGGTTTGGGTCCAATGCCTGAGGCACAAAAGTTGCCCATTTCCAAGGCTTGGAAGGTACTTGAGGTTAGTGCCTTTGGCAATGAATCTTTTTTAGGAATAACCTGTATTTCACTACTAAAATAAATTTCCAATTTATTTTTAGCACACTGATTTTGCAGCTACGAATTCCTTCTCTGGATACATAAGAGATTATTTATTATGCAATAAATTGTGGACAAATTTTATCTTCTTCACTTCTGTGGTAGTGGGATAAATACCAACACCATTTTTGACTGAAATTTTGAAGGACGTTTACTCTTTTCTATATTGGCCATGGAACTAGAGGCATCACAGAAGATTAGCCAGGGCTCCACCACTGATTCTGTCTCCAGGCAGCTTTACACAACGTGTCAGTGTTAAAACTGTAGAAAATATTAGTGAATAACAATGTATTACAAAAGGGTTTTGCCTTTTTCTTTGCTGAAGATCTATACCTATTGGGAAGTTTCAGAAGATTCTAGGAAGAGCAATGGGATTTTTTTTCCCTTACTAGTGAATAATCATCTATGCTTGATGGAACCCAAAATTTCTGAGCTATTGTATTCTTTGTCCTGCTTCTATGTTTAAATATCAAATGCAAAAACTATTTTCAAGAAGAAAATGCATGCTCAAAACATGGGGTAGAACTACAAAACACCAAGAAGGAGTATGATATACATATCAGTGGGACCTATTTTACCCTCTTGTGCTCCAGATGTGGCATGGAATATGGATTTTGCTGCATAATCATCTAGTAATGTCAAGGTATAGTGTTAAGTATTCTGTGACATAGAAAAAGTCATTTTATAACTTGCGTTTTGCCATATTGCATTCATGGCATGCAAGTAAAATATGCACTCATAATAGGTAAGACAATAGTCTGGCATAAAACTTTCTGAATTCTAGTGTGATTTGGAAGTCTTATTTTATATTTTGTTTTAAAACCATTCATTGCTATAATGTGCCTTTAAAAATGCTCTAAAATGCAGGAGTCACAAATTTAATGCTACATTTTTGAAGATCTTTAGTCTGGCAGAAATCATGTGAAACGAAAATCAGCTCAAATATTTGGCTTAAATTTTTTTTGTTTCACCTGTAAGGATGAAATCTTTGTCTTATACATGCATGCATTTTTTCCTTTTGATTCCTGCTTTCATAAAAATTAATTGAATCATTAACTGCAGTCTACATAATTTCAATTTAATATTGGTCATTGGTCCTACAATAATTGCTCACATTTTCCTTTTAAAAATACTTTGATTTAATAGATTCCAATAGCACTATAACCATTACCTAAAAATGAACTTCTTTCATAAGTGTTCCAATTTATACTTCAAGACAAACCATGCTGACATGAAAAAGTCAGGCAGATGTTAGTTTTATTGTGTAAATCACCATTAAAATGTATGTTCCTTGATTTGAAATGTAAAGTATTTCAAAAGTATTGTGAAGTTGGAGAAACAATACATCAGCTCAGCTCTGGAGGCTTAAGATTTGTTCTTCTTTACCCTACTGAACTTTGTGTAATAAGTAATGGAAAATGCCTTTTCATTTGTGCCGTTGATAAAGTCAAAACTTTTTGGTTAATACTCTTTTGCAGAAATCAGGTACTGTTACAGATATGTCTTGGTGTTTGTAATTTCTTTTGCAATAAAGATGCAGCTGATAAGGATTTTATTTAATAAGGGTAATCGTAGTTCAAGGGTTTGGATGTTTAATACTCCTTAGGCATCTGTACTGACAAATCTGAAAAATGTGATAATCTCTGATACTTGACTATGACCTTCAGTGATATTACAAGAATTTATGCAAGTCTGATTCAGGCAAATGGTGCAAGGAATATGGTTATTCATTGTTCTCCTGTTCACATAACATATTGTCTTGGTTTGGCATGGCCTGGTTTTGGGTAGCAGGGGGGCTGCAGAGACGGCTCCTGTGAGAAGCTGCTGGAAGCTTCCCACCATGTCCGGCAGAGCCAATTGCTGATGGCTCTGAAGATGGACATGCTGCTGGCCAGAGCTGGGCCAATGAGAGAGGTTGGTAACGCCTCTGCGATGACATATTTAAGAAGAAAATCAAAACAAAGTCAGGAGTTTTTGCTTCTAGTCAGAGAAGAGCAGGAGGTGAGAACATGTGAGGGAAACAACATGGCGACACCAAGGTCAGTGGAGAAGGAGGGGGAGGAGGTGCTCCAGGCGCCGGAGCTGAGATTCCTCTGCAGGCCGTGGTGAAGACCATGGTGAAGCAGCTGTGCCCCTGCAGCCCACGGATCCACGGGGAAAGCAGAGATCCACCCACAGCCCGTGGGGGAGGTGCCCACGCTGGAGGGGGTGGATGCCTGGAGGAGGCTGTGATCCAGTGGGAGACCCGGTGGAGAGAGAGGGCCCTTGCTTCCAGGCTGGAGCAGCCTGTCCTTGGAGGACTGCACCCTGTGGGAAGAGACCCACGGCACAGCAGTTTTCGGAGGACTGTGTGCCCGTGGGAGGGACTCACGCTGCAGCAGGTGCGGTTCGGCTGCTGCTTGTGAGAGTGGAGCCACGGCGGGACGTTCACGGAGAACTGTCTCCCATGGGAAGGACTCCATGGATTCAGAAGGAAGGACTCTTCTCCCGGGGCAGCAGAAGAAAATCTTGGTGATGGACTGACCAAAACCCCCCTGCCCTACCTCCCTGTGCTGTTGGTGGGAAGGAGGGAGGGCCTAGGGGACAGAAGGTGTTTTAAGGGTTTATTTTACTTCTCATTAACCTCTGATTCTGTTAGTAATAAATTTCACTTAGCAATCAAGGTTGAGCCTGTTTTGCCCTTGAAATATTTCTCCTGCTCTCCTTATCTCACTCATGGAGCCTCCGTTAACTCTTTTTCCTCTTTTCCCTCCTTTTTTCCAGCTGGGGTAGGGGAGGGCGAGTGAGCGACTCTCTTGGGTGCCTGGCATTGGGCCAGCGTCAAACCATGACCCATATATAACGTATAAAGATAAGGCTGTAGGTGGTGGGTACAGTGGGCAACTGTATGAATCTAAGTTTTCTTTTCGACTTTGCTTATGATTAACATAGTTTTGAAATGGCACCTTTTAAAATCCATATAAATCTTACTTCGAAGTATTCTGGAAGCATTTCAATATTCTGATTATATCCCAAGTCAATTTGGAATAATCAGTTAATTAATTAATTTTAACTACCAGTTAAAATTAATGTAACAGTAACAAGCACTGCACATGCATCAGCTGCAGGATGTACTGACCATATCAAATACAAGTTGAACATGACTGGGAACTTTCCTGGGCACTGAGATCAGCTGGTAAGAAATGGAAACCTGCTGATGCCAGTCTTAGCTTGCAGAAGGCAGAATGAATGCAGCCTGTCTGCTGGGAACCGTTCTCAGAACATGTTAAATGTCGATCCATGTTCAGGATTTATTTGGCAGAGTGATAGCAGGATCCCAGTCTAGAATTGTGCCAGGGTCTTATTAAAAACAACAAAAAATTGATAAGTGATAGTCTCCCAGTACCAAGAGATGTTCTACAACGCTGTCTATAATTTTTCAAGCTATGTGGGCTTTCTTTGCCAATTACTCCTGGATAGATTGCTGGTTGCAGCAGGATGTCTATGATTATTAGTGAGCGAGGAACACATTCAAAGTTCTCTAAAAAGGAAAAGAAAACTTGTGTGAGGTGGGAGTTGGTCTCTTCTCCCAGGTAACAAGCCACAGGACAAGAGGAAATGGCCACAAGTTGCTCCAGGGGAGATTCAGATTTTAATAGGAAAAATTTATTCCCCAGAAGGGTTGTCAAGCACTGGAACAGGCTACTCAGGGAAGTGGTGGAGTTGCTATCACTGGAGGTATTTATTTAAAATACATGTAGATTTAGGGGACATGGATTTTTGGTAGACTTGACAGTGTTATGTTTAAGGTTGGACTGGATCATGTTAGAGGTCTTTTCCAACTTAACAATTCTGTTCTATGATCTGTGAAATTCAAGAACTCAGGAGGAGAGACTAGAGTGACAAAGGAGAAAAAGGTCAGTCAGGATATGTATCTGGACTTAGACACGTATATAAATATTTGTATACGCTAACATACTGTTTCTGAGTACTGGAGGGCAAAAGTTCTGCTGATGCAAAGGGGGATCTTCAACTCAGTAAATTCTTTGTCTTTAAGCATTTTAGTAGCTTCAGAATGTGGGATCAACAGACCAGCTCTGTTGACGACTGACTCCTTCACTGCTGGTGACAAATTATTCACAAGTGCAGGGAATATTTAAAAAATGTGAAGACATTTTCATGCTCACAGAAACCCTATGCATTCAGCTGAGTTTACATGCTGCATAAAAAGCCAGCTGTGTTTTGTGTGCTGGCTTCCTCAAACAAGGCAGGAAGAAGGAATCCTTGTACATGAACCATCAGTGTTAAAGTTAATGGAAAACACACATTTTCTCTGAAATTTTTACTTTGCTATTTTCTCAAATGGACATGAAAGATCTACTGGGGATGGTTGCCTGGCTACTGTAAGGTGTTGAAAGACAGTTGAAATCAATGGGAGATTTAAAGCACAAAGAACTTGCTGAAAATCTCTGCGCTGCTCTTTCCACTAATATTTTGCAGCAAGTGTAAGACACTCACAGGACTTTAAAGGTTGGCACTTAGCAGCTGCACATATTCATCATATTGTTTGTTCCTCTCCCCTCCCTCCACCCTCTTCATTGTCTTTCTTATGGGTATCTGAACTCTTTAGTTACTGTTGTGTATTCAAGAACATTAATTCTGTTTTAATTCCACAGTAGTCATGTCCTCCACTAAGTTTATGTTTAGATTTTTTCTCTCCAGGTGCCATTTCATTGGTGAGTAAAATGTGGTTAATGGTAGGGGTGAGATGCATTAGATGATTCAGGGACATATTTATATTTTTTAAGAATTTTATTTCTTTAAAAATAATTTCTTTGTAGTATTTAAGACAGAGTAATCCATGGTGGGCTGATCAGAACTTTGATCCTGGTCTCATCCCTGATCACTTTGGCATTGATTTAACATTATTTTTGCCTTACCAGGCCGACTAGGATAAAACCTGTCATGTGCATTCATCTTTGTTAAAAGATGAATGAATAAGACAGGCTTTAAAAGCATTTTAAAGAGCAAGATGCTGGAACTGCATTCTTAATCTGCATTCCTTCCTGCTGTCTTATGGGATGTTCTGAAACTGTGCTTTTTAGAGGTCAGATCACTTTTCTTCAGGTTTGTAAAAAGGATGAAAACCATAAATTAAATGGCCTATGGGATAAGTTCAAGAGCTAGTCCATTTCAGCTACAAACACCCTATTCCCTTGAAACTTATGACTCATCAAAAACAAGAATTATATCTCATTTCTAGAACTCCAGCTAGTTTAACTCTTACCCATTTGTGGATTGGACTTTGTCATGTACAATAAAATAAAAAAAAAACACAGCAACAAACCCCAACAGAAAACTTCAACCCTCCCCCTCACAACCCTTTTTTGTTCCATTAGTTCAGGATAGAGAAGTACAACCTGCTGAAATAGAAAATTCTTAAAGGACGTCTTGATTGTGTTATCTACAAGGCCATCGTGATATACCGTCATCTTTTATTCTACTCTAAATTAGAAGTCAAAGGATCGTTGACATAGTGTGACATATTGTAATTAGCTGTCCAGAGTCATCTCTGAGTGAGAAAAAAAGGGGAAAGTAATGAATTCCTTTGAAGTGCTGTGAAAAATACACAGGGAGGAATCCTCAACATAGTCAAGCAAGCTTGTCCAGTGTGACAAAAAATGAAGTGCTCATTGACATACTAGGTCTGAAAATTTCCTGGCTTTGTGAAGAAACTACCTCTTTGCCAATATTCTTGTTCTCAGGTGAAGAAAAGAGATCCAAGGATATGTGCTTCACACTCCATCTTCTTTATAAGTGTTAGTCTGAGTTTATTTTTCTAAATGCGTTAAAAATGATCCTGAGCTTTTGTTGCTAAAATTAAATTAACAGAAGCAGATAGGTTAGGTTTAAAATCGCTTCTTTGTGGACATTAAGTAATGCTAGAGAAACAGTGAGATTATGCTATATAATGTGGTCTAAGTAGCCTGTCACTACCTTTTCCTTCTGCTACACAAGCTGTTTTTCCAGCAGACAGTCTTGTACAATATATATAGAATGGGGATTTGAGTTACAGTGTAATGTGAGATTACATTTGGCACTAGGATTAGGGCCCTTACTTCCAATTCTCCTCTGGTTTGCTGTAAAAAAACTAATAAGTATGTGTCAGATCCTTTTCTCTTTTACAGAGGCTTGTGACAGGGATAAACCATAGTCTCCTGTTATTCTTGTTAGCTGAAGGCTCAGCAATCAGGTGCTGTAGTGTTTCACTCATTTATTCAGCACTGCTTTACCTTCAGTTGTGAGTTGATTGATTTGAAGTTACTTTAGCATTTCTGCTCCACAGAGAAGAAAAGAACATTTCCATTCTTTGAAGATTTTCCCTTAGGATTTTGAGTATGGCAGGACAGTCATGGCATTCCTGATCTGGAAGAAAAGTCAGTGACTGACTCATTAAATAGAACTTCACCAGAAACCAGAATCAGGAAACTCATGGTCACTTATGGCCTGGGACTTGTGACATGTAAATTTCATATATACATGGTTTTATTATCTTTGACACTGAGCAGACACTGAGTCCATGCCTTTGCATGTGCCTAACAGTACTCAGTACCACCTGAATGGGATTTAGAAAACATAAATAGTTTAGGTTCAATTAGCTTTAGTTATCCCTACTGCAGAGTCAGCTTCTGAACTAATAGTGATAGATTCTCTAGATGATCAGTAGAATAATGTAGGCATTTCTAGGGTGGGATTCAGCTCATCCTAACCTAAACTGAACCAAAATAGAACATATGAATCATGCCACAGAAGTGTTTCTTTCTCTTCATTAGCTGAAGGGGAATCTAAACAAATATGTCAGATGATGACATCAAAAGTTTGTTGCTGTTCTTCCTCCTAGCTCTCTGGGGGATTAAACGTTGGGTGCCTTCTCAAAGCATGTACAACAGACTGAAAACATTGGCCACTGCATAAATGTGACTAAGGCTGCCCCTTTCTTTAGAAGAAAAGTCTTGTTAGTGTCTTTGTGTCACATTTCATAACAATCTAATAGCCATGATAACCAAGAGTGGACAGTCAGTTGGTTGAGATGACCACATTGATGCCTGGATGGTCAGTGATGCCGGCATGACTCCTCCTAATGTGCCTCTGTGCAGCATCATGAAGCAAGGAAGAAATGGACAGGGAAGACAGCAAGACTGTCTCATACCTGTGAAAGAGAGGGATACTTGCAGCCCTTCTATGGTATAAGATCTCTCTTTCCCTCTGCTGACTCCTGATATATCATATTCTCAATGGTGAATGACTTAAGATTTTCATGGCTGATAGATTTAATTTGAAATCCATCACTAATTATTTTAAGGAATGTTTGCTGTTCATCAGCTCCAGGTATGCTGAAACAATTCTTTTGCACTACTGAAAACTGTAATTGTTCCAGTCTTATTATTTCTATTAAGCTTAAAAAGGTGTTCTGAACTACTTACGGCATATGGTGAATCACATTTTCTCTTTTTTGTATTATGAAAAATTATTATTTCCTACAAGAAGCTAAAGCAGGTGACATTTTTAGAGTGAAAATGTGACTAATTAAGGTTTGAATGACACGATGCTAACTGCTTTGGGCTGTCCCACTTGCAGTTCAGAAAGAACTGTTGAGCGAGTTTAACTTCATGGTTTGTGGTATCATCACACATCTCTTTGTTTGCTCTTCTGCTACTATATGTCAGCGGAACATTCTTCTGTTCCCTTTTCCCTGAATAATGACATACTGAAAGTGGGATAGCATATAATAGTTAGTTTCACGATGCTGGTACAGCCTCTTGAAGTATTTTTTATCTTGTCATTTTTAGAGAAGTTAACAATTTTGACAAAGAAGTCCCTTATGATATTATCCTTCTCATACCCAGTTTCTAAATCAACAGATTTTCAGAGATCGTGGAGGATTGTTGATCTGTGTCTTTACCTGGAAAAAGCACATGCAAAATAAAGGAAGGAGCATCAGAGATGCTTTAGGAAAAAATAAAGGACAGAAACTCCTTTCACCCATTGGTTTTGACTTGCTGGATTGGATGTTATTAGCAGTTTGATTCTACGGCTAGCACCTGTTTGCAGTGACATACTCAGCAGTGTAAGGTACCTATGGGTAGGTCAGCATTGATGGGTATAAACTGGTGTCATTCTTTACATCTACCACATTGCAAAGTGACATCTGCTTTATTTCCTGTCTTTGAATATCCTGTTGCTGGTAATGTTTTCTGCTTTTTCTGACCTAATTCTGGGTTTGGCTAATCTCAGCTGTGGTGACAAGTATATGGATATCACAAACTGTTACTCCTTCTCAGCAGAAATATTAATTTAAGACTGATCTTACTTAATTTTAGATATCTAAATCAGAGACACCTACTGAGCCTATCACTGCTTGATGACACCAAGCTCTGTTTTGGGGTCAACATAGGCTTGAGAGATGGGCCTGTGCAAACCTTGTAAAGTTCAAGGAGTCCAAGTGCGGAATCCTGCACCTGGGTCAGGGAAATACCAATTACAAGTATAGGCAGGGTGGAGAACGGATTGAGAGCAGCCCTGAGAAGGGCTTGTGGGTACTGGCTGAAGAGAAACTCAACATGAGATGGCAATGGGCACTTGCAATCCTGAAAACCAACTGTATTTTGTTGCATCAAAAAGAAGAGTGGCCAACAGGCCATGCTATGATTCTATGATTTGGAAGCTTTCTGGAAATTTAACTCCAAATTTTCTGTACTGTAGAAGACTTATGTGTGCATTGAAATTAGAATTATTTGATTATTATTCTTATTTGTCTGTCCTTTGGCTGTTACCCAAACTGCTAACAGTTTTTCCTGTGCACATTGAGGAGAAAAACAAGTATATATCAAAATTAACACTGATTTGTAATGAATACACTGTTTCGTGACAGGAAAAGCTGCATGAACAGGAAGAAGTTGTGTTGCTCTGGCTGCATGGGGTTTCTTACATGCTGTAGCATGAGCTACTGTTTCTCCTAATCCCCGTCATTCTTTTGCACAAGTTGATTTCTGAGCCCCTCATGCCTTAGAGTCTCCCTTTAACAAAAAAGGAATCTGAGTCCTTTGCATTCAAAAATCTGTCAAAATCGATTACCACTGAACTTATGAAGATGCAGCCTCTGGGACATTATTTAAAAAAAACATTAGAAAGAAGTTTCATAACAGTTGGCAATATCCAATCAAAAATAAGATTCAGTGTCATGCTGCATGTTTACATAACTTAGAAATCTCTCAGGTAACACTCATTTGTGAGAGGTGGGGCTTCTATGAGCAATTATTGGTGACCCTTTCTTGAATACACCAATCAAATTAGCCTTTCTGAGGACAAAAGAAGTACAGTTGTTTCACATTAAAGAGAAAAAGGAAGTAGTCTCAGAATAGAAAACCCTAATGAGTGCCAGAAGTTCTTCCACTGGGAATTATTCATGATTATGCCAACATTTCTTAGACAAATTCTAGTTCTAAGAGAGAAAAATGAGACCCAAAAAACTAGGATTCTAATTCTGATTCTAACTCTAATTCTGTGTGTGTGAGAGAGAATGAGAGCCACAGGACTAGGAGCAGAAATTTTCCAGTCCATTTCTTAAAAATAAATGTATTGTATTGGCCTGACAATAAAGTTTGAAGATTTGACCTAGGAGTGGTAGACAGCTCTTTCTCATGTCTAATTATACCCAAGGACATATCTGCCAGAACAAAGTCCCAAAGGAGGTGGGTGAAGCATTAAACATCTAGTATTGAAAATGATGAACCCCTTATCTCTCTGAAATACATTGGTTTTATTCTGCTTCAGAATTTAGTGGATGCTTATAGTTTCTATACTCTTTCTTTCTTTGTCTTCACCCAGTTAAACGGCACAGTAAGGAGAACAGAACTTAATCCTTGTTGGAGTCTCCCTGTAATTCAGAAGCCTTCTTATACTTAAGGATGTTTTTTTAGAGATTTCATACTCTCAGTGTGAATGCTACAATTCCCAGCACTGTCTGCAGTTGTACCTTCTACATTAAATACACATAGGTTAAAATACAGACCCAGTTCAGGGAACATGGATTAGAACCCATGACTCTTCTCCCAGCTTAGTGCACTAATAATAGGCTGAAGTCTGTTACTCCCTCTTTGTAGAACAGCTTCAATAATCAGAGCATAAAATTAATTTCCTCTCTGCAAGCAATCTGTGAACTTGTAGAAAGGCAAAAGATACCAGTGTGTACTCTACCAAGCCAAAAAGGGTATGTAACCGGTCTCACAATTTTTTAACTTCTTTTCTGTAGAAAAGAGGAATTACCATGACTGCCTCTTTCATCTGTGTTTTGTTTGTCTTTTGCTTCCATCTACTTGGTTCTAAATAGCATGACCAAAGCAAGTATTCCAAAATGCAAATTATGAGTAGACAGGGGTGTTCTGCAGACCCTTTCTTGTCCACTGACACTCCAGAAAATGGATTTGATTTGAGTGTGCACTTCTCACGTTATTTAAAACCAGTAAGTTTTCTAAGTCTGTGTTTACAGGTCATGGGCTTTCATAGATTCATAGAATGGTTTGGGTAGGAAAGGATCTTAAAGGTCATCTGTTCCAACTCCCCTGTCATGGGCAGGGACACCTTCCCCTAGACCAGGTTGCTCGTAACTCCATTCAGCCTGCCGCTAAACACTTACAGGGATGGGCCATCCTCAATGTCTCTGGGCAATCTGTTCCAGTGACTCATCACTCTCACAGTAAAGAATTTCTTCCTAACATCTAAATCTCTCCTCTCAGTTTAAAACTCTTTTACCTTGTTATATCACTTCATGCTCTTGTAAAAAGATGTCCTTCCTCTTTTCTATAAACTTCCTTTAAGTACCAAAAGGTCTCAATGAGGTCTCCCCCGAGCCTTCTCCAGGCTGAACAATCCCAACTCTCTCAGCGTGTCTACACAAGAAACATCCTCTGATCATCTTTGTGGCCCTCTCCTGAACCCAATTTAATAGGTCCAAATCTTTCTTGTGCTGAGGACGCCAGATCTGGAATCAGTACTCCAGGTGGGATCTCACGAGGGTCTACTCTCTCAGAGTAGAGGGGCAGAATCACATCTCTCGCCCTGCTGGCCATGCTAATTTGGATGTTCTCTGAGCTGCAAGTGCACACTGTTGGCTCATGTCCAGCTTTTCATCCACCAGAGTGCGTAAGTCCTTCCCTGCAGGACTGTTCTCAATGACTTGTTTCAGTCTGTACTCATGTCTGGGGTTGCCCTGACCCAGGTGCACTTATTGAACCTCATGAGATTCCCATGGGCGTCCTTCTCATCCAGTCCCCCTGGATGGCATCCCTTCCTTCTGTTGTGTCAACTGCCCTACTCAGCGTGGTGTCATCTGCAAACCTGCTGAGGGTGCACTCGGTCCCACTTTCTGTGTCATTGGTGAAGGAAATGAAGAGCACCAGTCTGAAGACAGAGCCCTGAAAGACACCAATCATCTGCCTCCACCTGGACATACAGGCATTGACCACATCTGTCTGGATGCATCCATCCAGCCAATTTCTTATCCACTTATTAGTCCACCCTTGTTTATGACTGTGTCAAAAGCCTTAAGGAAGTCTAGGTGGATGACATCCATTGATCTTCCCTTGTTACTCCATTGTAGAAGGCCACCTGCTTGGTCAGGCATGGTTTTCCCTTAGCAAAGCCACACTGGCTATCTTGGATCATCTTCTTGTCTTGCATGCATGTGCCTTAATCTTGCTTCCATAAGGATCTGCTCCATGATCTTCCCAGGCACAGAGAAGAGGCTCACCAGTTTGTAGTTCCCTGGATCTTCCTTTCTCCCCTTTTTTAAAAAAGAGAGATGTTTCAATTCTTCAAGTTAATGACTTCACCTGACCACTATGACTTTTCAAATATGATAGAGTGTGGCTTGGCAACTACATCAGCCAGCTCCCTCAGGACCCTGGGATGTGTGTCATCAGGCCCCACAGACCTGTGCTTGTTCAGTTTAATCAGATTGTCTCAAGTCTGCTGTTTGCTTACAGTGGGTGACAATTTTCTTTCCCAGTGCCCACCTGGAGTTTCAGGAACTTGAGAGATGTGGGAAACCTGACTGCCAGTGAAGACTGAGGCAAAGAACTTTATAAGTACCCCAGCAATCTCCAGATACGTCACCATTTCTTCCTTCTTGTTTTGAGGGCTACACTCTTCTTGACCTTTCTTTTCTGACCTATGAGTTTATAGAATAACTTCTTGTGTCTGTTTTGTGTATTCCAGTATAAGGTGCCTAATTTGTCCTTTGAATTTAGTTAGAAGGCAAC
The DNA here is from genome assembly GCA_013400235.1 of Oriolus oriolus. NCBI lineage: Eukaryota > Metazoa > Chordata > Aves > Passeriformes > Corvidae > Oriolus > Oriolus oriolus. Next base: position 197,448 of record VXBT01005959.1, on the reverse strand, counting down.
GTGTGGCAATGTTCATTATCATGTTACCTGCCACTTGCTTTGTATCACTATGAACAATTTTTCTCTAATAAGAACAACCCTAGAGGTAGCAGAGTCAGAGTACTGATGTTTGAGTATGATTATATGTTTAAAACTAAACATATTGGTCCTTATTTTGGTTATATTTATTTATTTTCTCATGAATTTGATTTTTCATTAACTGAAATTTTAAGGATGTCAAGGCTTTTTACATTAATCAGCATAATTTTTATTCTTTTTCTGTTAGCAAAAATTGAACCGTGTGAGCTATAATCCCTCCTTCCTGCTATTTCTGTAGGCAAGGTAGGGCTTGTACTTAGAAGACAACCAGTGTAACAGTTCTGAGCTTTGTCTCAGTATGGAGTCACTGCTGCAATGGTGAAGATAATAAGATTACAGGATGTGATCACTAGTGTGACAGCAACTCATACAGACAAGATCAGCCTTTTTGCAGCCTAGCTCTCACCCATGCTGCCAGTGGGATAACTGCGATAATGCAGGACTCAGAAAAGGGATGCAGAACACAGATGGTGCATGGGACAAGTGGTTGGGTGTCCCTTCAACTGTGTGGCCACAGTTAGACATTAATACTGAATGTAGAAATTGTAAACACAAACTGAATGCATCTATGTAATGTACAGCCACATTTATACTTGTAGACAGTTTCTATTCAGAGTATGAACACTTTTCTCAGTATGTGCTGTTCTCAGTCTTAACACCCAGCACTATAATATAACTGCCTACCTCCGTCATTAGTTTTTCCAAGTTTATGGCAACCTCACTGCCCTCAGCCTGGCCCCCAATCTTACAGAAATAAAATAACATGGTGATGTTGATTAGGATCATTCAAGAAAGAGAGGGAAGAAATGTGTGTTTGTCATGAACTTGATGCACTGGGAAAACTGTTCTGTTCTGTCTTGCCTCTCTGCCTCTCTCGGTCAGCAACAGTACTTGACAGAGATGATGTGTGATATAGTTTGATAATGCCTTTAGTGTTTAGTATAGTGCACTCAGGGAGATAAAGGAAGAGTCATACAAACAGACATGAGGGCAAGACAGGTGTCAATTCTTAATGTGAACTTTGTCAAAGTGTCTAGATAAAACAACTACCTTTTGTGTGTATCTTAATGATTTTTATTATTTTTTCCATATGTATTTTTGATTTTTTTACCAGTAGTGCTAAAAGTGATTTTTGGTTTGCAAGTAGTTTAGCACTGTGTGAATGGTAGTGTTTTTGTCCCTCTCTTCTTGCTCTTCACTTGTCTCAGTTCTTTTAATCTCAGTTTTCCAAAACTGGCTAAAAGTACCTACATCTGTTAATGGAGTCTGAAGGGACAGTCCAAGGGACTAGGCACTTAGTTGGACAAATTTATTTAACTGACTAGAAGTGCATTATTATGGTCTGAAAGCAAAGGGATTCCTTCCTCTCAGTTTGCTGGTATTTCTTTTTCTCTTTGTGGGCAGAGCCAAATACCTCTGAATGACGCGTCTGCTAAAAAAAAAAACAACCTAAGCAAAGGTCACAGACACTCAGTTCCCTGTCTGTTCGAGTAAAGCCTGTCCCTTGTTCTGACCTGTTTCTCAGGAGAATTGAACAGATGGATATCTCCCAAAATATAGACAAGTATAGAAAGCTCCTTTGCAAAGAAAATGATACAAAACACATTCTAAGATTTTAAAATTTCTGATGGTGCTGAGAACGGACAATGAAGAGTACAAAGCTAGGCAGAGAAGAAATCACAAAAGTAATACAGAAAGATAAAATACAGACAATTCACCAATGAAGAGGATGAAAAGGAATGTAAAAAGGAAGGAAAAGAAAAGCAAAAAGATTGCGGGACAGCAGCCCTTCTTTGTGTGAAAGAAAATGTTTGTCTGGAGATTCATAAATTCTCTGAAAGGCAGAAATTAAACGTAGGTGGTGCATGCAGAGCAAGCAATATGAATGGGGGTGTGCAAAGCATTCTTGTCTGCAATGAGTTGGGACAATGGACACCAGGCAAGCAAGGCTTGTTGACATGTATAACAGAGGTGCATGGGATTTCACAAGCCTTCAAGAAGACTGCTCACCAATGGGACCGGTTATAGCATGGAGACCATCGAGTGATTAGCTTCATTCTTTTTTTGCTAGTTTAAGTATAATTAAAAGTTTGTTTGTTCTTTATTTTAACTTCTGTTCTAGGACAGTTTTTAGAAGACAACTCATGGATGTAAAGAACAGTGACTGGTCTATGAGATGAAGTTTAGGTAGGATACAGATCAGAATATATTGGCTGTGGGTCTCTGCTAATCCATTTTAGCATTTCAGCAGGAGCACTTCTATGAGGTTTTTTTAATCATCTGCAGGCTTCCTTCCACCACAATATTTGATCTTTCCCAAGGTTATGTTTTCATCTTCAAGTTCCTCTCTGAACGGGGGAACTGAATAGAGAGCTTTCAGGTCTCTGGATTCTCATGTTAATGTCTGAGCATCCAATCATGTTTGTAGTATCCCTCAAGATATTTAAATTGCACACACACATATATATATACACACATACATATGTATACACGCACACATACATGCAAACAAATTTTGTATTCTTAAAAAAGGCTGGATGAATACTTTTATATTCTCTTGGGTACCTTAATATTAACTTGGATATCATGATTAAGACATTTACTATTATATGAATGTCTAACACAAATAGTCTATAAATGCTATCCATACTTCTTTTTTCTTGAAAATCTTAAGCACTCTTTCTTGGATTCATGAGACAGAGAAGACTAAGAAGAATTTTCTTTTCTATATTTCCCAACCAAACCTTGTGGGATCAAGCTTTTTACATGAGTGAAGGGGGAGGAGTGAAGAGACAGGGCAAGAAGATAGTATCCATTTTGTCCTAAAAACTTATGAGTCTCTTGGCCTGTTTTGAACAGATTTTAGAAGAAAAAGAAAGACAGTTTTTTCACAAACGACTGAATTGATGAGAGTCTCTCATTAGGCTGCTCCTGAGGGAAACAATACAAGATTTCATCTCCCCTTAAAACATATTTAGCCCAAGGAGAGAGACACTGTAACTGTCCTAATCTATAGGAAGCTAGTTAATCAAAGATTGTGCACTAATAAGCATCAAAAATTCCACTTTTTGATCAAAGTTTCTCTAGTGAAGAAGGCTGATAACACTAACAAAGATCAGGTTTAGGCCTTATTAAAAATTCAAAAGGAAATCAAGACAAAAGTTCATTAACGGCCAGGGTTCCTTAGTTCTTCTGTTTAGGAAACTACTTGTTGTCTCCGTAAAGCAGCTGGTGATGGATTATATCATATCACATCACATCCTGCTCTATATTAGGAAAGCTGTGAGAAGTTAAATTCTCAGAAATTTGGTAATGGGCCATAGCCTTCCTGACAGTATTTTAAAAATATCCAACACTGATCTAACTCTCAGCTTACTGAATAAAAAAATAAATTAATATCACTTTCATGAACTTGTTTATTCTTAGTGCTTATCACTTAGCAATTCGTGGTAGGACCATAGTTTGAATTTAGACTAGTAGTGAATTAGACTAGTGTGTCTGTCCATCTGACACACAAATTTTAGATTGCTTTGATAAACTAAGATTTTTTTTTCAGAAAAAAGGGGGCATAAATCCACCTGCTGCCAGGAATCCTTGCCCACTGTGACAGCAGGAAGCCCAAGAGGGGACATGGCCTACAACTACAATATTAAAAACATTAGTCTCAAGGAATGATTCCCTACTCTACCAAATGATGCTCAGTGCAGCATCCACTCTGCTCACACCTCACCTTTTACTGAGCAGACTGATGTGCCCTTTCTCTGAAGCACTTGGTCCTTGGCTTCTTTGAGCCTCAGATAAAAATTTCTGGTGTATGTGTGGGTGCATATGTGTATGCACAGGTGAGTAGGAGGCACAGTGGTGATGCTTCAGCTTGCAGAATGTGTTTTTATGCCATGAACATACATGCCCTACCATATGGCATGTGAAAATGAGATTATTTGAGGGTAAAAACCTTCCGGCATAGTGACAGATGATTCTTTGGTGGGGAGCAATTCAAAGCTTGTTCCACTGTATTTTCAGGAAGATATTCCTGGAAGTCTCTCAGATCCCATCAAATCCTGCTCCAAAGAGAACTATATGATTTGGTAAGTGGTGACTGGATGAATTAACATTTGTGTAGTGAGGATGACAGGAGAGTAGGGGACCAGTATCTGCTTTTGGCAGTGCAGGAATATTTATTGCCTCTTCATGAGTAAAACAGGGACTGAATGACAAGGCACTGGTCATGTTACTTAGATCCACAAGGCAAAACAGAGCTCCTGTCCAGATCCACAAGGAAAACCAGTACTGACATGAGCTGTTCCCTTTTCTTTTGCTAACATTGACTGGGAGAATCAGCATAGCCAGGAGGATGCTTAGAGTTAAAGAATGGAAAGATCTGAAGGCTACTGTTTGAACTAATACACTGACACAGATTTTCTTACTAAAATGGATACAACCAAAAATCCTATGCTTTTTACAGCTGCTTATTCAGCATTTCTAGTAAGGGAAGTGTTTTGTTGTTTGGTTATTTTTAAGGAATAAATATTTCGAAAATACATAATTGTAATCTAAATAAATAGGTGCATTCAAATCAATTGCGTGAGTGTACTTACCTCTTCTCCTAATTGCTGTAAACTGTAGTTATTGAGCATTTATTTTTGGTAACCATTTCAAAATTAAAATAATGTCAATTCCCTTTCAAATGCCTTTTCATTTAATTCTCCTCATTAGAAAGAGTAAGTAGACTCCCCACACCACCTCATTTTTTGGGGGTAAAAAGTATAAAGCTGTACTTCAAAGGCCAAGAGCAGGATGCTGACAACAGATACCAGAGTATGGTTTAAACCACTTCAAATTTAGCATAATTAAAATAAAGAAAGGGAATGAGAAAATGGGCAGGAAGGTCTGTCACACTCAATTCATCACAAAGTTTCTGGATACACAAATATTCTAGATATACAAATATTTTCTATTAAAGGGATAGAAGCCACTTTTCTTGGGGTTATTTCCAGCAGGTTTGTACGTATCAAAGTACTTAAGGAGTTAATCTCTCAGCATGTCAACTTGTTGCTTCCACATTTACTGTTTGAACAGCAAAATTCCTAGTCTCTGGTGAGACTCTGGGCTTAGTTATGCTAGATGCTCTCTGAGCACAGAGCAGTGTCTTTAGTCTCACTGGTACAGGATATGGCAGGAATTAATTAATGCTGCCTGGAATAAAAACTGCTAGTTTCATGTCAAGACAGTTCTAAAAAAAAAAAAAAATATTAAAAAGAGGATGTTATGGGACAATCCCCACTCTACGTCAAGTCATAGCCTTGTTCAAAAACACAAGACCAACAAGTTGCCTCAGGTTAAATATCCGGCTGAGTGGAATCTAATAAATCTTTAGATTCAGTTTATTATTTTTCTCCCTGAAGTTACTGTTAGTACTTGAGAGAGAAAAAAAGAAAGAAAAAAAAGAAAAAAAAAGAGGAAGAAAAAAATGCCTGTATTTTTCAGCCTTGTTGGTAGCCTGCTGATTTTCTATACTCTGCTGTGCTCCCTGGGTTATCTTCTATCCTACTTCAGCAGTTTTGACAGGTGTATGTGGATCATAGGGTTGACTGCTTTCCACGTGTTTTGGTCCTGCTTAAGAAGCTGCTGTGCTATCTACAACATTTTGTTTTCTACTGCAAAAATAGAATTGTATTTTCCATCAAAACTCTTTGGCTTTAGGAAGATTCACCTAGAAAGCAACATCAAAAGAACTCTACTGGCTGGCCTTCAGTTACCAAAGTATGAAAATTCACAGTTAGGGTAAAGCCTGTGAAACCTCAGTTCATCGGTACTCTCTGTGGGTAGTCTTAAGGCAATGACAAAGCATGAGCAGGCAACGGGACTTTGATTTTTAGCTGTGCTGTCTACTTTATTTCAGTCAGAAAAGTAATATTCTTTTCATTAAATATTTAATTTGAATTTTCTGTGTTAAACTGGAATTTTTTCCAACTTGATAAAAAATCTTGTCCGCTTTGGGCCACAATGGTTCCACTATCATTTTGTGCTGTCTGCCTGTTCTCCTTTTTTCTCCTTCTTTCTCTTTCTCTCCCTCTCTCTCTCTCTCTTTTTTCTTCTTCTTTGTTCATTCCTATGTCTTCTTTCTTTGTGTTTCTTTTTCTTTCCCTCCCTCCTTTCTTTCCTTTCTTACCTTCTTCTTTGACTCAGCACTCCTTCTCTCTTTCTCATTCTCTTCTTTGTCCTTCATTTGCTGCCCACACCTCTTAATAGGCCACTGTATGTCCAAACATGGTTTGAAATAAAGTTACTGCTTTATTTCAGGTGCACTAAGAAGTGCATTTCTTAGGAAGGCATGTTCCCCCTTTTGTTCTCCTCTATTTCATTTTCTTCTTACCTCCAATGAAGTTACTTGACACCTGGCTCGGACCTTATTGATAAAGACTATTTGAAGGGAAGAAAGGTAAGGGGAAAATACTCAAGAAAACACTTGATGTCAAGTCTGTTGATACCAACAGTTCTTTGTTACGATAGAAAAATAGACAGGACTGGAGCCCAGCAGGATATTAGGACTAACCTAATTTATTTTTCAGAGCCTGACTTTCTTTCCTCATAACCTGCTAATTTGTTCTGTCTCCAGCAACATCAGTAATTCACAGAAGAAAGCAGATACAAAGGTGAGTTTTATTAGTCATCTGGTAAATCTGTGAATGACTGTGCCTGTCAAAGGCTCCTTTTCATTCAGACTAGCAATAATTTCTTCTGCATTAAGTAGTCCATTTATATAAGTGGAGGTCATTAAAGCTCCTATGAGAGCCTCATGGAGTAAATTTGGATGAGTTTCCCTTGGATATGTTACTATTCCCCATGTCAGATGTGTAATATTATTTCTGAAAAATGTTTACAGCACTGAAGATAAGGGAAGAAGGATGGTATTGTCATACTTTCTCAAAGGTTTTACATAACTCTGATAAGGATTCTCTTTATACATTGTATTTCATATTAATAAAAAAAAAATCCCCCTATATTTATCTGCACACAATTTTCAGATAAAATTCAGTGCAATGCTTGTACGAAGTTCCTTAAAATACTCAGCCTAAGGCTGAAAGAAGAAACAAAGATATTTGAGGTTATTGTTATTTTTTTGTGTTCTTCAGGGCTGAAAACACCTCCAGTACCATTTTTGTAGTTTTGAAGCACCTATCTTATCACAAATTCTTCAGTTTTTTGAGGGATGATATCTCATATTCTGTAACTTGGAGACCCTTCTGAGATGGATATAGAGAATTCTGCACGGTAAAAAATATCCTAGATATCTGTCCTGGCATAAGGAGGGTTTGAAGCAATACCAGCTATGATAATCCTTTTTTTGGATGTAAATGACAGTAAATTTAACTGATATGTAACTGGGAACTAAAAAATTATTTTTTTCATGTGTCTGAAAGCTTCCCAGCTAATTAAGGATGAGAGTTCTAGAATAATACATGTATTCAGATTACTTTAAACAGTATCTTCTGTGTTTAATATTTAATCACATCAATGCCATTTCATTGTCCTGAAAAGCTCATGTATGAAAACATTGTCATTCATGTTCCTCATAGTTTTGCCTAAAGACCATGTCAGTTCTAAAGAGCTTGCCATCTAAGTAAATAAGAGAGATACCCAGAATAGGGAATAATAAATACTAGCCCAGCCATCTCATACTCCTATAAAACTGTGCTTTATGGGCTGCTGCAGATGACTTACTAATTAAGGCTCTCTAGGCTTCACAGATAGACTCTAGCATAGTATTGAGCCTTCTAATCTCACAGTTTGATTCATCTTCATCTACACCCACTGATTTCTCCTTTCTTTTTCTACATTCTCATCCTCAAAGAGGTGTGGGGATAAAATCCACTTTTATCTGTTCTATCGCCAAACTGAATGACTTAGCATTCTAAGAACAATTGACTTTCAGTATGTCTTAAGCTCATAAACATCTCTTAACAAGTCCTTCTTGGCTATTCTTCAGTCTCATTCTGCCTGATAAGTGTGCCTTAATATCCCCTTTGGGGCTGAGTCAAATGATTTCAGAAATCTAGGTTTACTGGTGAAACCTGAAGATTTTTTTTCAAATTATAGAAGAAACTGTTTGCTGTCCAGGAAAGTGATTCAAACAAAGTGATTTTAAATGCAAAAAGAACAGCTCATAAAATTGCTTTCAGGAACAACCCTATTACACAAAAGCCCAGGTTTCTTCATTTTACAACAAAAAATTGTGTTGATAATAACATCTGAGCACAATATATTTGTTCAAATTACTTAGTAATATTTAATTATTATTGTTTAAAGGAAATGGTACCTTAATTATATTAAATTATCATTCTCCCATACAACTCCCAGGCTTGCTTAAGAGTTAAGAAAGGCTAGATATCTTTCACAAAAGTAAGGCTGGAACTAAGTATCCTCTTTCAGGATGTTAAGTGTATTACCTACTATTCCTACTCTTGTTGGACCCAGAGAGAACAGTTGTGGCCTCATTTAGTTGGTTAATATAGGTATGACCCATGTGGACTAACCTGTGGTTTCCATGCGTACAGAGGTGCATCTTTAGGTGGAACTACATGTTTAGCTTCCTTCTGACATCTACTGTTATACGTTCTTTTTGTTAAAGAAAATACCTAAACTTGCCAAGTTCCAGCAGCGGGCCTGGTGGACAAACAAGCCTTGCATACAAAGACATCCCAGCTGTCCAGTTTCTCAAAACAAAGCTGGCAGTGGTGCAACTTCTTACTTCTGCCTAATTTCTGCATATCAGACAAATATCTGGGGCAGTCACCACTGAGCAAGAAACATGACTTCTAGACCTCCTCAAGCTTGTATTTCCACTCCATTAAATATTTCCAATTGTGTGTGTGGGAAATCTCTGAATGAGTCTGCTGAGGATGAGCTATTGTGAATGTAGAAATGTTTTTAGAGTCTAGAAAAATCCTGAAGTCTATAGCTTGAAGGAAAGTATAACCAAGTCTAATAAAGATTATTAAAATGAGGTTTTTGTATCCCTCAAAAGGGCAGGTGTTCAAACATGACTTGTTCATAAATGATTGTTTCTGGACATTGTCCTGACCAGCATAACTGTGGGAACTATCTTTTTCTTAGTGTACACTACAAGTCTAAGTACCCAATTTTAACATTTCTTATGATCCTGTGGAGACAAAGCCTTTAGTTTTCATTGCATTGTGGTACTTACCTCACCTTGGCCAGTCAGCTTAGGATCTCTGTAGAGTCAGTGGAGAGAATTAGTTTTAAGGTGCATTTATCTTAGCTTGTCTGCATTTGGTCAGAAAATTCACACCTCAGAAATCACAATTCTCCTTACTAATTCTAAGGAAAATCTAGCTTAGATTTAACCATTTAAATTTTGCATATTTTTAGTAATGCCAGTCCCTTTTTCTGAATATGGCTACAGATATCTAAAATGTGACCTTAAAATGTAAAGAATAAAATCAATTTCCTAAATCTTCTGTGGCTCTTTGGAAGATATATGCTCTGAACATGCTGGATAAGCTGACATGTTCATTTTCTACAACTATGGGTATTCCTTCAGCTTTCAAGAATGGTTCAGATTCTTTATTTGCTCAGAATCAAGCAACTAAATAGTAGGAATTCCTGTTAGATTTAGTTGCTAAAGTTCAGAAGATCTGAGGTTGTTTTATGATATGAAAGTTGACTTCCTAAGACTGTGCAACACTGTACATTAACTCAGTAATAGCTTGTTGGCAAACACCCATGACTCTGTAATTTTCATCACATTCATTGCTAGGGCTTCTGTTGCTTAAATGCACCCTTAATTCACAAAAAACAGCTTCTTGTATTTTTTTAACTACTCAATGAGAGAGAAAAAATTTCAAACCTACCGATTCCTATTGCCATGTACTTTCATGGCATTAAAAGCTACAGGTCATGGCAACAGGATAACTTTTAAGGAGAAAAAAAAAAGGCAGTAACAATTTATTTGCGGAGGAGGGTCTTCAAAGTCATCAGTTTCATATATCAGACCTTAGGGCCGTAAACACAAGTGTCCTGGTTCTGGCCAGGAGAGGGTTAATTTTTGCAGTAGTCAGATTAGGGCAAGGCTGGGGCCCAGATGTTATTCTATACCATCATATGTCATTGCTGGGGATGGGGAAAAGGGACTCTGTTCCTGGAAAAAGGGGGTCCTTCTGGTTGAGTAAGCACAGCACCACTCCTGAGCCAGAGGAAGTGGTTGGGGGTGGTGTGGCTGGAGTCAGGCCATGGGCTCTTCAGTGAGCATTTTCGCATGTGAATCACTCCCTCTTTTGTACAATTCTGTTATTAATATAATTGCTGTTACTGCTTGTTTTCTTCTCTCCAGTAGATTGTTCTTACCTCCACCTGTGATCTTTGCCTTTGTGCCTGCAATTCTCCTGCCACCCACAATGGGGAGAGGGGAAGGGGAGTGAGGCAGTGGAAGTGTGGTTTTAGCGAGAGCACTAAATTGGAGAATACCATTCCTAAACCAGGACAACAATGCTTACTTCATATGAATATTCAGTATAATAACCAACAGAGGACAACAATAGCATTAATTAAATGATTAACTGAAATTTCTTATCATTGGTTTTGCCTTCTACTTGTTGAGCTACAGAAAATTGCCTGTAGAAGTATGGAAAAGTGACAGAAGTACAGCAAGGTTCCCAAAGGTGGAAGCTTTTCCTCTCATTACCACTTTGCCCCATTCTCTACAATTACACTTTGTCCAAGTAGTTGGCATGTAAGCCTATCTGTTTTGATAGCCTTATTTCAAACTTGAGTTACTGGTGATTTTACTAGCCAATTCTCTCAAGCCCTACAGAGTGGTAAGACTAATAGGAGAGAATGATGAATGAGTGTAGAGGCAAGACTCTAGGCTAATTATAATTTTTAAAAAAAGACTGTGAAAGGAAAGTAGTTCTTTGCCATCAGGGAAGGAAAGAAATATGAACGTCTTTGGATCATGCAGTTCAGATGACTTCAGGCAATTCATAACCAACTACTAAAATAGAATATACTGTCAGCAAACAGAAGAAGTACAAAGTATGGTAACTGAAAACAGGTTTGTCAATGTATCATCCACAATTTAGTAGAGTAATAAAATGTGTGTGTTAAACTGTATAGAATTCAGAAATATAGGTAAAGGAAAGTTGAGAGCATGCTGCTACTCTAAAGTAATCCTGCGTAGAAATTCAGGTCTCTCAAGTGAAGCTGTGTTTACCAGGTTAACTCCCTGCTCTGTTTTTTTTAAAGAAAGAGATCCAAGAACAAATGCATCTGGGCTTGACACTGAAAGCCACAAAGGAAGGGCCTCACATGTCTTGGTGTTTTATCTTTATGGAATCGCAGCATTTTCATTGTCTAGTGTTCCTCCAGTCCTGTCATAATGTTCAATCATCAGATGTCCGCAGATCAAGTATTCCCTTCTGAACTAGTTTGTTTTGGTGTAGATCTTCCATAGCTATGCTTGTTTGTACAGTGAGGTACTTCATAAGTTTGACTGTATCAGTGGTTTTTCAAGGGTCGTCCCAAAAATAAACTGACCCTGTTGACCAAAAAGAAATTGTATTCCAGTTCGGTTTTGATTAAAACTCTTGGTGCCAAGAAACACTGTGTGGTCAGTTGTCTTCTAAATGCAATGAAGCACAAGTGAGATCTGGTGTTGAACCAAGTGCAAAGACACAAAATACCGGGAGATGCAAGGTCAAATTACCCTTTATAAGAAAAGAGATATTACATTTAAAGAATTGTCCTGTTTCCAGCACTAAAAGTAATGTTTATCCACTTAAAGATGCTTCACAATACTGCTTGGACAAAGAGTACTTCATTTCTCTTCCAAATCTGAGTTTTCAGCATTACTGTGAGCTTGGAAAGATTTCCCTTTTTTTTTTCCAGTCCAAAAATCACTCACCAGCAGAAGAGATTAGTTATATGTAGGTTTTTCAAAATACCTGGAACATGAAATAACTAGTGATAGATTTAAGAATAACCAATTTAAGGCCAACAGATTTACAGCTACAATACCTAAGGATAGAAAAGGGTTGTGTGTATGTGGGATGCACACATACTAGGAAAGCATCTTTCTTGAATACAGTGTCACTGTAGGTTTTAAATATTAATAGTATGATGTAGATGTCAGCAGCTTGGACTTAGTCTGTATTTGATATCAGCCCTTTCTGGTCTGTGTTCAGAGAAAGGAATAGTCCTTGGTAAATTGCCATGGTAATAGGTAGAGTAGACATGTCTCAGGTAGAGAAATGAAAGCAGAGCCAGGGTGTGGTTCACCTGACTCACTATAATAATCTAGAGCCATCCTAGATATATAGGACTCTCCTCCTAATCTCCAGCTATTGCATCAGAAAGGCATGGGATTCTCATGTGTTCTGGCTCTCAGCTCCACATTTAGACCTCAGGTACATTAGAGTAACTCAGATAATATGAAATAACCTATATTTAGGCAAATTATTCATTCTATCAGACTCCTTCACTACTTGTGTCTTACATATTTAGATGTGCCTGTTTCTGTATAGCTCATCTTCTTTTCACTGTAAATGCCTTTCTGAAACATTGTGTTTTCTCCAGCATATCCTATTACTTTTCAGTTGAAACACTTGCATTTCTGTGCAGACTGAAGATTCTGAACTCTTTTGCACCCAGCCTAATATGCTGTAGACATTACTACCAGACAAAGTCTCAGAGCTCTGCTATCTTTGCAGAAATCAGTCCACCAATTTGGTGCCATCAGGGCAAATCTACAAAATAAACTAGTGTTCCAAATAAATATGGCATAACTTAATGCTTTTGTACAGCTGATCAACTTTAAACATGTTTCATATATGCTTTTTGGTGATCTTACTTTGGATTTAAGTATGTAACATACATGCATTCCTTTTCTCCTTTATTCAATTCTTTCTACCACCCCTCCTATTCTATCAGCTGTCAGTGTAATTTGGAGGATGTTTCATTGGTTAAGCACACTAATATGAATCCCACATATTTTCACGTCTTTGGTAGGAGGAAAGTAAAACATGAGTATTACTATTTTGAAGAGACCATAGGGGAGAAGAAACCCCCACAACATTTTTGTAATTGTGAATCAAAAAGTCCAAACTGTTATGGTTTCTTGTCTTCTTTAATTGAACTTGTAATTTTATTGAGTTTTGCTCATGATTTACAGATGAAATTCAGGCTCTAATGTAGTTACTTAACACATGAGATCTCACCGTTTTGATAATGAACGAATAACAGGATTCTATCACTGGCAGCTGTGCTATATAGGTCTTGTTATACATGGATGTGGCATTACATCCATGTCTAACGATTTGTCCTGACAGTCAAAAATCTTGTCAGATATTGATCTGACATCAAATTCATGTATAACAAGATTTTTGATTGACAGATGAGCAACTGTCCAGAATGAAACCAAAACCCCGCTGTTTTTAAAAGCTAACATCGCCAGTCAGTAATCTGGCTTTTCTGTACTATTTACCTACATCTACAGCGTCTCATATCTTTAATTTTATATATAAAACCCCCTTCAAATTGCTAATATTACAAAGATTGGATTTAGCTTCTTAATGAAATTTTAAAGATAAGAATTGGTATAACCATGTTAACAAATGCTATAGAAAACCATGCTTGGCAGCTTCAATTTCAGTGCAGACATATGTGATATCAAAACAGCAGGGAGAAAGTGAAAAGGCTGAGGGGAATTAAGGTGATGTGTGTGAGAGAAACACATTAGACATGAGGTTTTAGAGCCTTGGTATTATCATTAAAAACCACCATTGGGATTTGTGCAGTTTATGGAAACTTGACCAGAATAAGTGTCTCATAATTTCTACTTGCTTATCTCTTACAATATTTATGCTATTCTGAAGAGGTTTTCTGGATTCTAGCGATTAGTAAGGGGAAAAGGAGAGAAGAGCAGTGTCGGCTTCACTAACCTTTCGGCAGGCCTGTGCAAAGGATGTTGTTGCAGCCATGAGACAGAGAGGGAATACGAAAGAACATAAACTAGAGTGAAGAGATTAGGCATTCATCATTGAAACTACCACAACACCCAAACCATTCAAGGTGTACCATCAGTAACAGAGAATTACTCAGGCATTGAAAGCAACCAAAAATATGGCTCAGAATTTTATCACAGAAATGCTCTCTACAGCACAACTAAAGTTTTATATTTACCTTTAAAAATCACTGTAGCTAATGCTGTGTGTTTTAAGCCACTCTGAAGTCCCTGGTCGTTATTTAGAAAACAGGGCTAACAAACAGTTTTTCAGGTCAACATTAAGCATGCAGGGCAAATGGCTGATGCAATCCATTAAGTTAGACTAATTATGATCAGCAGTTTAAGACAAATGGGAATCTTACTACTGATGTCAATTGGCTGGGGATCAAGCTCTAGGGGATCTCACCTACTTCAAAGGTTGCCTTCCCTCCTTTACTCCAACTGCTTTGAATTAATCCGATGACCCAAGGCATCCACTACCAGGATACAAAGCACCCGTTAATGTAGCTTCTCTGGCTGGTTAAGTCAGTTTTATGGCTCCTTTGTGTTACTCAACTAGCGCAACGCATCCAGAACATATAAAGCCTAAAAGCTATAGAGACCGATTTTAAACACATATAAACACGTATGCACCATTTCTCCTGTGCTTATCTTCATTTTATTCAGTATCCTAAGCCACTTAAAAACTATTAATTGAACCTTACAATAGCTCTGCACGCATTTTAGTTGCAAGGGCTTTATGTCTGCTTTATGCTTCAATGAACAGTTGTACAAGGACAAGACAGCTTGCTTGGTTAATTCTGTACTTGCAGTTATATTTCTATAATGTTGGTTTCCAATTACTGTCGCTACTCAAATAAACAGCTAAGTAGACAGAACGACTGGTAGAGAGAGATGTCCACAAACACAGGAAAATAGAAATGGATGTGTATTTATGTACACATTTCCCTTCCAAAATATCAGATTCAGTGCTGGAATCTGCAGAAGACCAAAGTCAGAAAATTATAGAACTGCAGAGCTTGGAGCAAAATCCAGTTTAAACTACTGAAAGCCAGCTTTCAGCTTTACTAACGAGGTTTGATGCTGTCATGAAACACTAATTCATTGGTGGTAATATGCATTACATTTGTCTGCCTTAGCCCCATGCGTCCCAGGATAGGGAAAAAGTGGGAAAAAACTCTTTGTCAGTGTGAGGATTTTTATGTGCTGTTTGTGTTTTATTCAGTGCAATCCATTATTAATTCCTATATTCCTAAAACCTCCAGCAATGTTGAAACCAACACTTTCAACTGCAGCCTGAGCCGTGGTATCTAGCAAGTGAGATCTTTGAAATTGCTACATTTGAAACCACTCTCAAATCAGAGAATCTCGTTAATCTCGCCAGCCTGTGCATATATATGTGAAAAGGATTATTTTCAAAGAAATGCTTTTTTTTTTCTGCTAGGTTGCGGGTGGCTTCAGCCTGAGAGCTGATACTTCAGAAGTTTCCAACTACAGTCTGATGTGACTGAGGCTGAATTTCAGATCATAGTTTCAACAAAGAATGAAGCTTTCAGTGTCTGAGAACTTTAGTTGTTTGAAATTATTAATTTTAATTAACTATCAATTGTTAATTTATATCGCAATATGTTCTCAATACAGTGTGTGGAAAAATATACATTTTTATTTTGGATGCTGAGTGTAACTGAAACACATACTAAGCTATTTCAAAAATCAAAATCAGGCTTTAAAAAAAACCAACAAAAAACTAAAAAGCAAAATGGAAGATATATTAATATGAACAGATTTATACAGACCTGATGCATTACAAATAGAAAGAAACTTGTATTGTACATCCCAAACAAGTGTTTTGGGATCCTTCTGCTGCTCCTTGCAGTACCCTGATCTAGCAAGGAGAGCAATTACAGTAATGTTTTTTTATACACATTTTATGCTTTCCAAATCCTAAAATACAGGTAGGTGTATTCCAGAAGGTTGTCACAGTCTTTCTTTATTTAGAATTTCTTTAGTTCTTCTGTATTGTGGGTTTTTCTCTTTCATTTTCTTGGGTTATAACATCTGTCAGTTCTGTTTTATGGGTTTGTTTGTCTACAGAAAATGGAAAAAGTAATGATTGTGCCAAGAGACCTCTGTATCATTTTATATGACCATGAAGAATGGCCATTCATGACTTGCTTACGATGGAGACAGTGGGTCTGATGCTGATATCAGTTACACTGATGTAAATGAAAAGAAGTTCCTCTGTATTTCACCACTGTAAAATTAAAATAAGATTTGAGGAAAAGCTTTTCAAAATCAGACAGGATATAAAAGAAAATTTTGTGAAAGGTCAAACATTGCTTTCAATAAATAATTTAAAATTAGTTCTAAATCTCTATTTTCTCCTCTTAAGATGTTCTAGTTGGCCATAATGGGAATAACACACTCTAGGCCTTTCACTTTCTTTGGCAATACCAGATTTCTCATGCCTCACTATCTATCCAAGCTGTATAGTTCTCTCACAGCAGCTGCACGTGCTGTCTCAAGTTAATAGCCCCAACAGGAAGACTGAGGAGCTGCTGAGTAGCTTCCTTTCCTACAGAGTTTCTATGCTGGCTTGCTGGGCTCCTGCATGGAAAGTGGATGGTTTAGAAGAAACCATCCTCTTAATAAGGACTCTTGAGAAGCTTGGTTCAGATACCAAAAAATGACTATGCTTCTTATCCTGTTCCAGGCTGTGTTTGGGGAACAGAAAGAAAATAAAGTTGAGGGAGAAATAAATGTTCAGCAAAGTGTCTTCTGTTTTGGCCACTCCAGCACAGAGTGGGTTTTCTGTGAAATTTATCTCTGTGTACTGCATGTCAGTGTAAAAGTGGCAGTATTATTTCTATAGATCAGGTCGATAACTTCAGAGAATAAAAAGTTACTTTTGGGGTATTTAAATACCACAGTGATGGGTGTTTACATGAACTGATACTCATGTTCAGTATGTAAAATTTGCTAACTGAGCTGTACATCTGGCCAGCAAGTTGTGCAGTGTATTACCTGTTTTTCAGTAGCTTGAAGCAGAGTACAGTGAAAACACTGGAGTGATAAATTGTCTTATGAGATAATGATAAATCTTTAAATTGATAAAGAAGCCAATGAAGTAACCTAAAAGGTAGCTTAGTTTCCTCACTACCTCTGCATGACAAATTTTACATTCAGTCAGTTTTGTAAAGGATCTGGCTTCTTTGCTTGATGGAAAAGAAAAAAATACAACAGATATAATGGCTTCCTTGTGTATTTTGCAAGCAGCTGGTGGATGCCAAATTGCTGAAATCTGATATGCCTGTTGCCAAGGTGCTTTATTTTTAACGTTTTAGTCTAGATACAGGCCAATTGGGCACACAATCGTGTCCATAACCAGGTATGTTGCCAAAACCATAGGTGTTTTCCAACATGAATAATATCCCACATTCCAGTGGGATACACAGTTAACATCTTCCTCCACTGTGTCTGAATAATGTATTTTGCAAATACCTCTTTTCCTTAGTGAAAGAACCTCTTTTTTTCACATTCCAAAATGCCCCTCCCTTTCCTTCACTTACTATTGCTCATGCAAGGTGCCCAGTTAATGGAATTTATGGGCACAATTAAAAAAATAACTTTCCTTCTCAATCCTCTTCTGTGTTTTTATGTCAAATAACTTCTGACATGTGGATCTTTTTGGAGGTGCAAATAAAGTGGCTGAGTGAGCACTTCTGGCCATCTTCTTCATCCAGATTAAAAACCCCATTTTCCCAAAAATATTTTTGCTGGAATTAATGCTCTTGGTAATATGATTCTGAAAAGATAAATATAAGGGTTCTGGAATAAAATATATGCAGACATACACCTGTATCTTAAAGTGAGATGTGACAACTTAAAAAAAAAATAGATAATAATCAAATTAATCAAAAATAGATCAAATCAAATTAATCCTTTGCTGTAAACTTATGGCAAAATGTAATTGACAAAATTGTGGTCTCATGAAATTCAATGACTGGGCCATCACGGATTTCAGTAAGTTAAAATTTTCAAACTGCATGTGTATAGTGACTCTCTGTTAATTTGAATTTAGAAATAGTTTGTTGACTACTTAGTGTTAGAATATCTAAATTGAGAATTTCCTTTATTAAAAAATGGGAAGCGAAAGTACCTGTTTTGTTCTTCTCCAAAGCAATGGAGAGAGATCTGGCTTCATTGACTTTTTGATTCTATTTTATTGTCGGTAAGAAGAACAGAAAGAGGCTCTACCTGTCTATTCAGCACTAAAAACTCTTTACTTACTGCCTTGGCTTGGGACATATGAAGAGTTAGAGAGCCCATAGAAACGACTGGAACTCAAAGATGAAAAACTGCAAAAGTCAGCAACTACTACAGATGCTGATGAATCTACTTTTAGCTCCTGAGAAGGGAAGATTCTTTTATCTATGCAATCATCACAAATTAGTTTTATGTTGCCATCATTATACTGTTTGATCGTCCCTTGCCTAATTCTTTCGATAAAAGAAGGTATGTATAGGAGTGAAATTTTGCTGTATGACACAGGAGCTGTACTAATGAAATCTAGGTAAGCATTTGGTAAAAACTATAATGGCTGAAAGTGATGAGAAATGTCTGATGCTCAGTAAATGCAATGAATTTTTTGATAGAACATATGCATGTAAGCTCCAGTTATATCTTATGTAATGTCCTGGGCAATCCTTTTGAGGCTTTTAAAAGCCTTATAACTCACTGCTGAGATATAAATGTTGCTGACATTAATATGTCAATCAAGCTCTGTACAAAGTGGAATAATATTACTTAATAGAATCATGTCAATTATTGTAACTTCCACTATTTCGTGTAAGTCCTCTTCAAAAACTGTAGAGAAAGGTCAACAATAACAGAGGCAGAAAGTAGCATTAATTCTATCAGATTTCTAAACGAGTCACTCCTTTAGAAAGTTTTGATGGTATACTTTAAGGATTATTATGAATCAATTATTCCTTTGCCCGGAAGGAAATAATGCCTGTAATGTGATTGCTATGTCAATACTAGTCATGAATTAGGTTTGGAAGCAGGGAGAAATGCAAATTACTACTACATGCTGAGTATTCATCCTGTAACTAATGAATATTCACTTGACTCTTGTAACCTAACCTAATTACCCATAAAGCCACAGAGAGATTTCACTTGACCCTAAACTTTAAACTGTTAGCTGTTCTTTTGCCTGATAACAAAGTGATAACGCAATTATTTGTGTACCAAAGCAGAAAGAGGCTGACCCTCAGTAACATGTCTGTGAGGTACACAACATGGAAAAAAAGCCAGAGTTTGGGAAAAAATCTATTGCATTTTTAAATTGTCTGCCTGAGAATTGAAGGAGTCTTTTAAGAATGATACAAAAGTATCAGTTTTAAGGGAAAGGAGGGAAAAAGTAGATAAAATAACCATAAGGGAAAAAGAGTAAAAGAGCACATTTACTTAGGCTTAAACCAAGATATTGCTGTTTTACTTTCATTCTCTGTGTAAAACAAAATCCTCAAATCAGTGGATATGGGCCTGCATAATAAAGGAGTCAAAGTTGATGAAAGGCCTTCTCTTAATTTGATTTTCTGTTTTAACAGTGAGGCAAAGGTCTGACAAGTAAAATGACCGAATTCTGCCAGCTCTAGCTAAGAGATATACATGATAAATAGAGCCTGTATCATAGGAACCCTTAGGAAAACTGGAAATTGCACCTGTACTTTTTGTATTTTCCTATCATATCTGTATTTTCTAGGGAAGGATTTTTTTCATCTCACTTGAAAAACTAGAATTTTTTTTGATATTAATACAATATTTGATTTTGATTAGAATAAAATGTTCTCTATCTGGCCACATTCCCAGTGACAGTAGACAACAATAGAGTTGCTTCAGCCCAGTGTTCTTTAAGTCGGTCTTGCAGATATGCAAACAGACACCTGATGTTTACTTTGTGGGCTTGATTGGAAGAAGTTTCCGGTTTTTTTAAGTTGCAACTTCATGTTCTTCAGTAGCAATGTTTGTGGAAATGTTTCCCACCCCTTGCTTCAGTCTTTCCCTGCTTAATCTTTTTGTAGGGTTACTTTTCTACGCAGGTATGTTTCTATGACCTAGCCCAAGTCCTAGATTGACTGGGAAGAAAGATGTCTTACAGTACAGGGAACCAGTAAAAGAGTCTGTAAACTCCATTATGAGGAGATTATGTAACTCCTCTCCTGCTCTAACACAAAAATTTGGGAGAGATTCAGACAGACTTACCTTTCTTTTACTTGTGTATTAAACAGTCTGAGAGCTGAAAAAATGCACTTTGACACCATGGTAAAAATGAAGAGATCTGTCTTTTTATTCATATACCATAAATCTTCCTCTTTTTTTAAAATAAGTCTTCCTTGTTTCTCTTTGATCTAATGACAGTGACATGTAATGCAAAGAGTTCAAGGCACCTGAAATACTTTTGTGGATTCCTACTCCAGTGAACAAACCTGCTATTTTGTGAGGAGTGTGAGTGTAAAAAATCCTTTTGTGGCTACTTGCACTAGGAGGAATAGAAACAGTAAAGCTGGGGCTTGATAAAAACTTGGATGACACTGCCAACTTGTCTGTCATGATCAGTACTGCTGAAGCAGGAGGCTGTTGACTTGTTCCCTAGAGGAAAGCTAAGGATTGCTGTCTTTCCCACTTTTCAAATTTGGAGATGGAGACAAGTTTACAAAGCAAGTATTTATGCTTTCCCTTTTATAGCTGTGGCTCACAAATGCCATGATTCCGGGCATTGTAGTGAAACTACAGTACAGATTGCATGCAGCATCAGAAAGTAAAACCTAGCAAAACTTCAAGATTTGTACCAGAAGCTTCACATGAATAGCAAGAGGAAGAGATTTATAAAAAAACCCCGTCCTTGTCAAAGCAGGGAGAGTGTTTATCCATACTGGGGAGGCATGTATCAGTTCTTACCTCATAGAAAGACCAGCTTGTCCAGGAAATCCTTGATTTCTCAACAGCTCTGTAGAAACCTTGCCTATAGAACAGGGTTAATTAGAACAGACAGGAGATCACTTCATTACTAAATAAAATGTTCCCCTTTCTGCCCAATTTAAGACCTCTTCTACAGGTGAAAAAGAGGCTTAATTTTGACAAACTTTTGGTGAAAGCACATATGAATGTTCATGTAGAAAAACATAAAAACATGAGACACTTTGCTTAAACCAGTAAATTTAAATAATACTGCATCTGTTGCTTTAAAAAACCCCAAATATAGAAATATAAGAGTCATGATTTGAGCATCTCCGGTTGCTGATGAGAATATTTTAAGAAACAATGGTACTAAATACTATGGGTCACATTCAACATCCAGTGCCTTCAAGGAAAATTGCACTAATGTAAAAGTAATTGTTACCATATATGTCACTTTCCTTTAAAACTGAGTATCTGTGAAATTATTTTAAAAGCAGAAAAGTTTTCAGATTACCTGCTGCTGATGTTGAAGAGATGCATATATTCTTGTCAGTAATTTATGGATAAGTACTTTTGTGTTTAGTAGATTAGAGGTTTCAAAAAAGACACTCTGACCTGAAGCTAAAACATCTGTGAATCCTTCTTCTTGTAGATGACAAGATGACTCCTGAAATTATTTCTTTTGTAGTGTCTTCACAAAGTCATACTATTCTCTCTGCAGACAAACAAGAAAAAGTAAAGAAAAAAGGAAAAAACTGAGTAATGTTTCAAGGCCAAAGAATTCACCTTTTTCCCAAAGTAGCAAAATCACCTCTGCTTAGTCTATACAGACTTATGAGCTTAAAGAAAGAATTTGTAGGGAAGGATACTAGGAAGACCTCTTTTTTCTTATTCCAAAGAAATTAAGGCTCCAAATAGAGGAGAAAAGATACCCTTTTTCACAACTGATGATGCCAACAGGCTGTTTGATATTCAGTTTGGAGCGCACAACCTATCAAAGATGACAGGGGACTCTCTGTCTCTCCAGATTACTTTGCACACCATGTGAATAAATTCCACTGGTTACTTCTGGACTCTGTTGTAAAGCGGAGGAAAGATAAAGATTCTATTTCATCAGCCACTCTTTGATCAGAATTCTATAGAGTTACCCTAATAAAACCCACAACATGATGAGTTATGAATTAGGATAGAAATTAGCTAATATAACCTGCTATCATGCTGCAGTAATTTCCTAAGATGTGTGACCTCAGTCTGGATGGGACATTATAAAAAAAGAAAAATGTGGAGACTGGGAATAAAAATGATTTACATTGACTCTTTTCCATTCTCATGCAAGTCTGCTTAGAATTATTTCAGGATTGGGGAGCATCCGGGTAGGTCAACATACTGCATGGCCAACTTGTATGGGTAGGAAATACTGAAAGCAGCTTATGTCGTGCCATTTTGTACCCTTTAGCACATTTGCAAAACATTAGTTACTAATGCCTGTAATTTCCTTCTTTTTATGAAAATCGAAGTAACCTAAATATATCAAATTAAAACAGCAGATAAATCGTAAAATTAGAAGGTCTCATTTTGGCCAAGAACATTTTCTAGGTGCAGTATAAAAGCTTTCTTCCCTTAGTTGATCTGTTGTGTTGTTAGGTGGAATGCATACGCCTACTCTGATGATCCATCACTGCTTTATTAACACACAAATTTTCCCCAAAATATCACAAATATTATGTCACATATAAATCATATGTAGATCAAGAATTTTTTCTGAAATAAAAGAAAAAGGAAAAATTTGCTGAAAATATTGTGATTTAATTGGTTTTTTTCCTGTTTGAAAAAACCAGAATGAAACATCTAATTTCATGTTGTAGTCATACCATTTTGTTTGTGTCTAAGATCATAGGGACAGTACTTTGTTGCCAATAGGCTTTAAATTACTCCATGGCGTGTACTCCCAGCCTGGCCTAAAATTCTCAAAATGCATTCTGGAGTGTTCTCCTACTGCATCGCCCAGTGCTTTCAGGAAGCTTGTCTGTGATGTGCACTAATGGTAAGGTGAAAAGGAATAAAGGAAATAGATATACAAGGGGCCACTGTGTTTTAGGTAGACAAAACTTACTTTACTTTTGGGTTGAACTGTCAATGAAATTAATCTACTTGAAATGTACGAAGCACGAGGTGCTTTGTGTTTCACTTCCCTGTCTTTCAATATATTCCATCCTAAATCTCATGGTCTGCCAAAAGTCAGTTTTAAATGTTTTTCTTTGGTTTTCATCTGTTCTCATTATGAAGAATTCTTGCCATCCTATTAAATATTTGGCAGAAGTTACTGGATTAAATGACTGGTTGGTTTTTTGAGGGAGTGGGGGTGGCATAGCAACTGCTATTAGTAAAGCATAAATTCTTTTTTTTAAGTTCAAGTGAGGACACAGATTTAGCAATGACGAACATCTAGGTAGGTTTCTTTTTATTTATGTAAACATATTGTTTTAATATTGACCCTATTTTTTTTTTTTAAATACCTATAAGAAAGGTTAGATCTAAATGTGACTTCTGTAGGTACAGGGTGGCATCCAGAGAGACCTCTGAAGGTCGAAAAGTGGGTCCATGAGAAGCTCATGAAATTCGACAAGGCCAACTGCAAGGTCCTGTACCTGGGCTGGGGCAATCCCCAGTACCTGTGAAGAGCAGGGGAATGCATGTATGGAGAGCAGCCCTGCAAAAAAGGACATGGGGATACTGGTGGGTGAAAAGCTGGCCGTGAGCTGGCCATGTGTGCTTGCAGCCCAGAAAACCAAACATATCTTGGTCTGCATCAAAACTGTTACCAGTAGGTGAGTCTGCCCCTTTAACTCCATGTTCATGAGACCCTACCTGGACCTCTGCTTCCAGCTCAGGGGTCCTCAGCACAGGAAAGATATGGATCTATTGGAACCAGTCCAGAGAGGGAACATGAAAATGATCAGTGGGCTTCCAGTACTTAAAAGGCACTACAATAAATCTTGAGAGAGACCTTTTCACCAGGGCCTGTACTGACAGGACAGCGGTCAATGGTTTCAACTGAAAGGGAGTAGATTCAGAGCAGATGTAAGAAATATTTTACAGTGAAGGTGGTGAGATACTGAAAGAAGTCTCTCAGAGAAGTTGTAGATGGCCAGTCTCTGGAAGTGTTCAAGGTCAGGTTGATACCAGAGGAAGTTCATGAAAATTGTTTCTGCCATATTTTTACTGCCTATACAGTATGGATATATCTGTGATGCACTATTATGCGTCCCTCTGGAATTCAGGATCTAGCTCTGATCTTTAAATTCTGAGGCCACCAAAACTACTTATTAAATACCCCATAACCTTGTTACCTCAACTCAAATGGCTACCCTTTTCTTTCTAGAGTTTCTTTGAGGTAAAAAAGCAGTTTTATTCAGTTAATGCAAATATACTTCTGTCTGGAGTACCTCTTCCTCTACCTGTAGCAGTTTCCTTAAGAGTAGTACTTTCTCCATTTTATCTATACTATATCATTTCATTATTTTTTACTTCTGCAGCCTTTCACATCTTTCGCCAAAAATCTGAAGAAAAAGTCTATCCTCCTGATCTGCTTCTAACTGCTGTCTTTTGGCTCAGCTATCTGACTTTTGCTAGTGCACTAAAAATAGTTGATAACATTGGACAATTCTAAAACCCCATACTGCATCTCCCTTCTTACAAAGTCTTCAATGGACATTCACTGTATCATCCAATTTTAAGAAGACCTGACTAAACAGGAATAGAGGCAGTTTCTGACTGGATTGCCAAATCAGCCAGATATTCTTACATGATGAAATGAAGTGTTTACATGGCTCAGCCACTGCTGCCAATGATTATCTTCTGTTGAGGCTGTTGGAGGGAATAATTTACAGTCTATTGAGCCACAGAAAGAAAAAGAATGAGCTACATCAAAAATAAGGATTTGATAAATTTCCACTTTAACTTGTCTTCCTTGGGACAAGGTGGGATTCAGATTTTAGAGCTGGGTATATGTCTTCTTCCCTCATAGGATCTAGAGTGAGCTGAGAAGCTCAGAACTGAATCCAGGAAACTTCTGGGGTGCCTGAGGAGCTACCTTGATATAAGCATAGGAATCAGTGATGACAGGTGTATATCTAACAGACTGAGCCTCTCTGCAGTTTGCTGGCTGACTGAAAGCTCATTGGAAGATGCCTCCAGCTACTTATGATCCCTGACATTGTACCCTACCTAGAAGGTAAGTTGCTTACTTACAGCTCCTCTTCAAAGAATGAAACAAGATTCTCCCTGGTGGTAATGAAAAAGGTGCTACAATTGCCTAATTTGGTGAGATTGCCTAACAGACATTTATAAATTGGGAATTCTCTAGGTACAGAAAGGGTTTTTTTGAGACAGAAGGAGACAGACTCACATCTCTTCTGGTCCACTAGAGACTTTTATATAGAGTTAATGTAACAAGATGCCCTCTCTGTCATATTAAACTGGTTTCAAGATGCATGGAGGCAGAAATAGAAACATATGAAGAAAAATGCCGACCTGCTGGGTTCTTTTCCGGCAGGTTAAAATGTTTGCCAGATATGCCATGTAAATATATACAGAGAGACTGCATTCGGGGTGGCCAAAACCAAAACCAAGTTATTACAGAGTCCTACAATCCTCAGTGAACAGAATACTGTTAGCCTAGTCATGTCTGTTTCACCTAACCATTAGCCTGAGAAAATTATGGGCAAATTGCATGCTGCTGTACTACTGGGGAAAAGAGTGACTATTCTGGGGATGTCTGCCTTACAGTTAATGGCTGCTTTGCTTTGGAGACACTGCTTGAGGAATACGTGGTTGTGAAATTCAGCTGATTACAGGCAGAAATAATCATCCAGGAGAAATAAGTGCTTCTAAGGAGAAGTTCAAAGTGCTCTCTTGAGTTAGATGTCCAAACCAGGTCTGTTGTACTGTATGCTGAACCATTGTTTCTCATCAACTATAAAAGGAAATAGGTACCGATACTTGAACTGTAGCATGCTTAAAGTAATAGGAAAATCCAGGTCATCATATTTACTACAACAGCTACTAATTTATCATATCACTGTTCAGTCAAGTTACCTATATTTCTCTGGGTTACTGACTTTAAGTACAATATACTTATATTATGTATAAGTATATATAAATATATATATTGTCCACATTATGACTGGTTACTTGAAATTCAAATCTGTTCATTGAGAGGATGAAATGCACATTTCAAATTGAAAAAGAAAAGATAAATAGTAAAAAATATTAAAAATAAAAATATTCAGTGGAAAATAATGTATTAAAATTCACAAGATGACTGGAATTTGCAAAGATATTTATTAAGTGCTGTTAACCATGTACTTAGGCAAGGGATAATGTGCACTGGGAGAAAAAACAAAAATAATTTTGTACTTTTCTCTTCCTATTTCAATATAACTTTTTGATAGTACAAGATATGCTTGTTGACTTTGATATAAACTTTGAAACTCCTAAGTAACTGCAACATCAGTAGCAGATTAATGAAAAGTCCAAAACCAGTCTTTTTTTTTTTCTGTTTATCCACATTTACATCCAGCATCAACCGAGAAAGCAACCTTATCTAACAGGAAACAAGCCACAAAAAAGACAGAAGCTATTCCTAGGAGAACAGTATCTCTTCTTTTTACTATAGCTTAAATATTCTCCTCAATATATCACAGAGAAAATACAGTTCCTGAATTTCGACATACAGAGTGCTGCAATCTGAATTCGACACAACTAATGAGAATATCTAAAGGTGAATGTCAGCAATACTTAAAAGCTTTTTGCTCCTGGGGCTTCTAAGTTAGTTTGGGGTAATAGCAAGGCGACCAATGGATGTTTCACAAGTGACAGCTTGCTTGTAGCCTCAGTGGGGTTTAATCAGCAGAGCTGACTACAACACAAGGACACTACTGCTGATCTAAACCCAGTAACTGCAGTGCATTGGGAGGTAAGGCAATAAATTACTTAGGCTCCACATTATGCACTTGTTCAGATAACACCACAGCTCCCATTTCTCCACTCACTTATTTTTCACGTCCTGTGAAAATTAGAACTTGAAGTTCTCAGGCCAGTGAAGGGTAGTATATTGGAGGTGGGATCTGTAGGGTTTTCAAGCCATCAGAGTACTGGGAACAGCTCAGGCGAACATCCAGACCTGGGAATTTAGAACTGTCAGGTCCCCAAGTATTCACATATACTTGCACCTTAGCCTGAGCCTGTGGTCTGTTTCACTCACAAGTCAAAAACCAGGCATCCTAAGTCTAGAGTGTAGATTTTTCCAGACAGGTTTTCAAAGCCTCAGTTGTATAGGTTGACTTAGACCTTCATTACTTATTTGATGTCATGGTAGAAGGCAGTAGAAGAGAAACTTCTACAGCTTGGTCAAGCCTGTGAGATTGTAACTCTTGAGGCTGAAAGTCCAGGTCCTTACAGGCACTCACTCAGCTGAGGGTGCTGCTGCTTATACACCAGACTCATAAACAAGGCTCAGTAGGGTCCCCAAGTCAAAACCCATGGCTGATTTGGACAAGTGGCACCCACACGGTATAGTCCCAATGAACATTGCATACCCATTCTTTCAACCTTTCCATTGAAATATCCCAGTGTATCACTTCATAGAGCAGAAGTTTGAATATATAAAATATTCTATAAAATATGCCTGTATCTCCTTGTAATGAATTTAATCGATATCATCAGCACTGCACTGTGTAAAACACAGTAGCTGTGGAAATAAAAGCACATCTTTGAAACTCTCCAGTACAATTAACTTTGCACAATAGTTTTTTCAGGGAAGCACAGTAACTGCCAAACAGAAATACGTGCTCATTATTCTAATCCAATTACCTTTCAACAGCTAGAACAATGATTTTTTCTGCCACTGATTTTCAGATTTTAACTTTATTTTAAATCCAGTAAAAGCCATAAGACTTCCTTAACCATGTGTGCTTTTGGCTTTGGGACAGATGATAACCAAAAATTATAACAGAAGTTTTGGAAAGTCTTACAGGATATGTAACAGGATTGGCTGGGTCATTGCTTAAATAGTGATACATGCTTTCTGCTTCTAAAGCAGCAAAATGCCTCTAACCTATATCAATGCTACAAAGATTACGTGCAGTAGGCTAGCTTTTCCTAACAAGAATAGATAACCCTTTTCCATTTTGAATACTCTTTTTAATGCTATATACTTACCCCGGGAGGAACTTATATAAGTGGTTGTATAAATGCACATATGTTTAAATAAAACACCACAATAAAAAGTCACATCATTACTGTAAAAGAAAAAGAATTGAGATATGTAATACTACAATAGCATTATTCAGTTCTAAAACAGAAAGCAAACAAATATATATATATACATATATAAAAAATATAACAGTATGTAACAAAACCTATAGGTATATACTGTAATAGTTTCTACAAAATATCACTTCAGAGTTATGAATCTCAAAACTGTTGAGAGTTGCAAATTTTAATGGATGTTACTTCTACTGAATTCTTCATCGAAAGCAGAAGACCCTGATTAATTAATTTTTGTGCCTTACTTTCTAATATCTCTCAATGCATTTTGTGAAATGAGAGATATTTTGGAATAGCTACATTTCTTGACTTAAAAACACTTCCTCTTCTTGCATTTTTTACTTCAGCCATAACTAGAAAGTTATCAGCCAAATATGATAAACCTCTATGCTGTTAAAAAACAGCTTCAGCAATTCTGCTCCACTTTGACTAGGAGAAAATGTTTGTTATCTCAGGACATGGAAATGGAATTACTCAGTGTATATCACATTGAATTAAAGCCTAAAATCTGTGAACTGAAGGTGCAACCCTTAAGAGGGTTTTTTTTCCCTGGGAGGAATATATCCCTGGGTGAATCAGTTATACATTTATCATAAATAGAAATATTTACCTTTAGATGCAGAATCAAAACTTTTCTCAATATCTGAAACTGCCTACCTATCAGTATGATGCTGTCACTGAGCTTATTTCTTGAATTTTCTTCTCTCTTTATATAGTCGTTGTTTTAGTCCACGATATTTTTCTTCTGAAAATGCAAAATAAATGGTTTCTTTAGACAAAGCAAACGTCCTTCTTCCCTAAAAAACAATCCTCAACATAGAAACTAGAAGTAAAAGGATTTTTTTTCATATTACCTAAAAGTTTAATCAAGTATAAAAATTACATGTCTTCCAAATGAATGTGGAAGTTTCTTTTACATTGTGTGCCAACTGAACAGTGCAGTAGACAAAAGAAAACATCATTAATTACAGCAGTGATTATAAGGTTATTCTGTTGTATAGAATTATCTGGAAGATAATGTTATAAGTTTAGGTCCAAGACTAATGTATTGATACTTTTGTTTTATTTTGAGGAAACAGTGCAAAGAATCTCTTCTTTTAATTTGGCACTTCTGGGGTGAAGTTCAGGACAAAGTTACTCAGCTTGAAGCCAAAGTGTTGATAATGTGCTTGAAGTATAGGGTTTTTGTAGGCTTGTGCAGGTCATCAGTAGAAAAGGAGATTTTTAGCCCAAATGTTATGTACCTAGAGAGCCACAGTCTAGAAACATCACTAAATGATGTAGCTGGTTGCTGTTAATGGGAAAATTTTTGGTACTATGAATTCACTGGAGAGCTACAATTCACAAACAACTTCAGTTGTTCGTGTTCGTTAATTGTTAGTTATTGCTTATTAAACAAGTAATTGCCAAAAAGTACAATTGTACCCTCATTCAAAACACATTCCAGAATATCCTTACAGGATATAGCACCTATATTTCATTCGTTCTTTACTTTGAAAAATGTGTTCCTGTGTTCTCCAGACATTTTAGCAGACTTTTATATGTAATTTCTTCTCTAGTCTGGACAGGTCTACTGCTTTTATTACCAGTTACAATTTACAGCAACGGGTCTGCAATATTTTTCTACTTGAACCCAACGGACCACATCATGTCCTGGTTACATTCTTCTGATCCTGAGAATGTTGTTTCTTTAACTCAGTGAGGGATGTGGCGTGAAAATCTGCAGAGCCACATGCAATGTGATTCTATTTGTTGTGACTTATAGTGTCATCTTTATTGTAATGATATCTTGGCTTCTTCATCAAGAAGCACAATTTTCTTCATTGACTTCATGTCCCTCATTCAAATTTGTATCTGTTCTGTCTTTCTTCTGGTTGTTTGCATGTGATTCAGCCAGCTGAAAATTGTACTTGGTTTGTTTTATACCATGACCTACTGCTAGATTCATTCAAAGATTCTGCAGAGCATTAGTCAGTTGTTGGTCTTCTGTTTTTACACAAGAAAAATCCTTATATTGAAAGAATCCATAAATCAGCAAACATTTGAGAAAGAAGGCAAGGCAGTATATTGGGAAAAGTTTATTTGAAAAAACATGGGTTTTTAAGGCTCGGATATTTTGAAGAGAGTGAATAGCCTAGAAATACTCACTTTAAAATAATATTTATGATTGTTGTTCATTGTTAACTTAATTTTAACCACTGTCTTTTCAGATCTTGAGTTGGCCATGAATGATTCACTGTAAGCCATTACTGACTTCCAACTCTGGTGTTCTGTAAACAATCACTCTTGTGATCAGTATTATGCTACTTAGGATCTGGAAGGCATTCAGGGGCTTTGTATACATAGTACTTCAAATACATGTGGATATATGTAAGCAGACATACTGTGCTAAGTAATATTAAGAGGATTTTCATTATATTGTATATGGATTTGAGGTATTATTCTTCTTGAGTGGCATGCTATTCTAGCTCTCTGTTGTGTGCTCAGTTTCTGTGACCAGAGGATAATGTTTGCTGTGTTCTACACATAGGTCAGTAGACTGTTCTCACAAATAACTATGTACGTATATATAGAGCTTGACTGAGAGAATGGCTCACATACAGTTACTCGCACGTAAGTGTTTGTAGGAATAATTTATAGGAGAGACTGAGGCAGTGTAAAAATGGTCTTTGTATAATGAAAACAAAACTAGGAGAAACTGTAAACTGGCTTTAGCGTTGTGGATTCAATTGTCTGAAAATTCATCCTGAGGAAGACTGCTTCTTAGCATTTGACATGTTCTATTTGCTCTGCTGAGACAGCTAGTAAGTGTTATTTTGCTTTGTGCTGGCTGACAAATCTAACTGCTGATGATTCTTTTTCTATTATGTGGTGTTAACTATATCTCTATACAGTTTTCACAGGTACCAAAAGTGATGCTGTATACCTTTTGCCATTTACACCATGTTAGAAAACAAGTGCTTACTTGGAGGCAGGAGGAGATGTTATGTTGTAACTTTGCCATATATTTTCCCCTGTCTTAATTTTTTCTTTCTCTTTTTTTTTTTTTAATTAAAATTCAGATGAAAGTCTTTTCAACTAAAAATATAACCTTTTGAAGTCATTCATTATTCCCTAGCAAAGTAGGAAAGTGTGAATATGATAAAAGCTCTCCAAAATGAAAGATAAAAAAGTATTCAGTTTGAAATTATCGAGCGGAATGTCTCTTTTGCATAGAGAATGTAGTTTCCTCGTACACTGTGTATTTGATATGTATAACCATGATGATATATTTACTTTTCATATATGGTCTAGTCTGGTAATGGCTTTCTCTTTTGTAGAAGTGAGTGAGCATCAAGGTTAAGCAGTCATATATTTTAAATGCTGCTTCTTTCTCAAAATATTACTGTGAGAGAATAGGCTTGAAAAATGAATTGGGGATCATGGCATATAACATTAAATTTATATCAAAATATACCAATAATATCAGAGAGAAACAAATTGACTATATGAGTTTATACAGCTTAAGAATGTTTATAGTGCTGTGTATGTGTCCTACAGGCCTTTATACTGGATCTGTTTTAACCTCTCATTTTCAAACGCCTCATTTGCTACATGATATTCCTTCCCATACCATATAAATTTTGACAGATCTCAAGCTTCAAGAAAGCATACACACTAAAAGGAAAGTCTTTAAAACTTTTAAGTTTACTTAGGTACCTATTTAATTTCAAAGATACTTCCTGATGATGTCTTTTAAAGACTACTTAGAGAACTGAGTTGTGGAAAAAAAAAGAAAATGCATGCACTGAAGATACGGCCTTTTCAACCATCAAAGATACCCTTCACCAAATTACTTCTTAAGAAAAGTGTTCTTCTTTTGAAATGAGGAATGAACGCAGTCCTCCTGGACTATCTAAAGGAATTTTTGCTAGTGGGTGTGTTGCCTGTTCTTTCACAGCTTATCTGGTGTCTGTCTTGCTCTTTTGCAGATCAAAGTACCCCTTAACTGTCAGATGCTGATATCTGTGAGAATGATACACTCAGTCTGTAGCTGTCTTATCTCTTGGTGTGTGCCCATGTTCCACGTTTCTTCACAGACCTTAGCTTAACCAAAAAGTACAGGTCTCAGAAACAAGTGGAGATGTCTGGAACAATATCTTAAAGACAGATTGTGAGTACTAGTTTAGTACAGTCATCTATTAATTAACTAGACAGGGCCAGTATGTGGGTCGAGCAGTACCTCACTGAGAGCTAGGCAGTTAAAACTGGATCTGTCAGTGTGTAAGCTGTAACTGCTTAACCTTTCGTACATTTAGGTTATATTTGCATCTAGTTTTAAATAGCTTGTATCAGGGTTACTTCAAGACGCGTTATCCTCTTTCCTTTGTTTCTAGCTGAACTCAACAACAGTAGCTCAGTAGTTAGTATATAATGTCGCACAATGCAAAATTTAAAATCTCTATGACCCAGTTGCTAATTACAACTAAGTAGGAATATGTGATTTAATCTTAGATATGCCCTGCATGCAGTCCTAGGACAATGCAGGAGTGGAGACAGTGTTTCCTGTGAGAAATAAGGATGACTACTGTCAGAGAGCAGTAAGTCTATTAGCTCTGGTTTTGCCATATCCGGGGGCTCAGTTGTTTCAGCTGACTCCAGCTGTTCACCACAGCATGTGGAACATCATGTTCTGGCTTCAATAGATTCATACTTTGACCTCTGAATGCATTTCTGCCTCAGGTGCTCTTTCTTTCAGTATTCTGGATTCTCTATCACGTCTGCAAGTCTCAGAGGACTGTCTGCAGACCATGACTTTGTCCGATCTGTGTAGCTCTCTTTGCTAGACAAATTCTGATAACTGATCAAGAGTTAAATCTGAGTCTTACACTAATTTCTCCTTTAGGCTGTTTTTGTTCCAGATTCCAATCATGATCTGATATTATCAAGGATTCAGTTTATCCCTGGATTGCTACATTAGCTCTTCACACATGAGCACTCCTATATTTTCAGGTTTTTTGTGCTCTCTGCTTATAAATGCATTGCTGATGTGTTTTATTTTTATGTAATGAGCAGCACTTCTCAAATCTCTGTATTAAATCCCTGCAGTTAGTCTACTCTGCCTGAGCCTCATCTACCTGAATTAACTGCAAAATACTATGAACATTAAGTGATTCAAGACCAGCTGTTACCACCAGTTTCCTCTGTCTCCTTTTCTGAGGGTAACCATGGCTTGCAGAAACAAAATGATTCATTACCTTTTAAACCTTTCTGTTTTCATCTCCCTTTTCAGGAATGTCAGTTTTGACCCAGCTTTTAACTGCTCCATCAGAGACCAAGTGATCTTACACAGATCTGTTGTTTCTGTGCCACATGTAAATTGATCTTTGTAGCATTTTGTAGTGTCTTATCATTGCAGGGTCCTGGTCCCCTAACAATCCAAAACTGAAGCTTCGTGCAACTGCAGTGTTTCACAAACACAACCCCTTTTTTTCTGAACACCTACATTTATTTTATATGAAAAACGGATGGGGAGAGAGGTGGACGTGTTAGGATATTTCAATGGCTCCCAGCCAAATGTGCTCTCAGGGCAGGGTTGGACGACACCATTAGTCCTGGGCATTAGCGACACCCAAAGTCTTGCTGTGAGCCTCTGTGAAACACAGCAACAGCCACTTTCTAATGGTTGTGGTTATGTCATGACTTTGAACACCAGAAATACTCCATTAAAATGCAAGACTTATGCTTATTTTATAATACCGTATCTGTGACAAACCTTTAACTTCTACAAACCTCAGTTCCTTGCATTCTGTATAATTTCCTCCTTTTCATAGGAGATTTACCTTTCATAAGATTTTTTTCCTCTGGGGATGCTTTCCTGACTGACTAATTTGAGCAGGGTCATGCTGCAGCAACCCTTCAGCAATCCTTTTAACACTTGGCAGTGATTCATTTTGTTCTTTTTTATCCCATGAGGTAAATACCTGTTTCATTTGAACTCCTCCTTTCTTAGAATAATGACAGATTCATATATCTTTCATCTGCTAATTTTGTAATTCTGCTTTATATAACTCTTTTTTTTCTCTGGACATGAGACTTGCCTAGTGTGAAGCAAAATATTTGACCGGAGTTCTATTTTTCTCCATTCTCAAACCATCCCACACTGTCAGTGAACTGCAGATGGAAGAGGTCATCCTTTCAAGCTCGAGTTTGTATTTGGTGTGTTATGAAGCTGTCTTCCACACAATGAAGTCTTTTTTCCCTCCTCTATTTCACATTACCTGAGTAATTAAACTTATCCATTACTCTAACTTTCAACAGTCTCAAGAGTTCTTCTGGTAATGGCATGTACTTGTCAAATTCTGCTTTAAGTGGCAGATAGCCATTGCTGTTCCAGGCTTAGATGATCTTGTGAAAGTTTTTCTTCCTCAGTTACTTTGGAATTTGAAAGTTTTCAGAAGTTTCCGGTAATAGGCTTTCAGGTGGCAAAGATTGTAACTATTCTGTTGGGATATGTGGGCTAGGGAATAAGGTAAAAGCTGATGAATTTCCTACTCTGACTCCATTTCTAATGTCCATAGGATGCTAGATCCTGCTGGCACAGCCATGTTGTTCACTGGGAATTATATACAAAGGAAAATGAAAACAGGCTTTCCTCTCAATTAGGAATTTTTTTCCAATGGTAAAAAACACTTCCTCTAAAGAAAAATCTTGAATGTCTCAATTTTTTTTCTTTTGGGAAGAGAGAAATGAATATATTTTGTCTACATTTTGCATGCATCTGCTGTCACTGTCCCATTGTAACATAAGGTTGTATACTTTTATTTTTACTTATCAGGAATTCCTATGAATAAACCAGGCTTGATGATTATTTGATAATAAGATAAACAATAGACAAAGAAAGATTTTCATTCATTGGGTTGATGAAATTCACACAGTCTGTGTTACTGTAGGAGGATGACATGGAAATAATTGCATCTAACATGTGATAACGTGGGACATGAGCAGCTCTGTGTCATTCATATAGTGATAGTAACTCAGATGATGTTGAGTACATAAATAAGATAATCAGCTGAGTGAAAATGCATGATAGATGCATGAAATGAATTTTTTAGTAATTGGAAACCATTATTTTGATTTAAGCCACTGCAGAAGTGACTGTCTTGTGTGAGGCTTGTCACAACCATAAAGAGTTAAATATACGAGGCATCATGCCGTGGATCTAACATGAAATGAAGTTTATGGTTAAAAGTTTTTGAATGTATTGAGATATTTTATCTTAGAGAAGGCAGTATTTAAAACAATCAAGATAAA
This sequence comes from Oriolus oriolus, assembly GCA_013400235.1. Taxonomy (NCBI): domain Eukaryota; kingdom Metazoa; phylum Chordata; class Aves; order Passeriformes; family Corvidae; genus Oriolus; species Oriolus oriolus. The sequence continues at coordinate 161,762 of VXBT01005959.1, read as the reverse complement.
TAATGGCTGAGCACTCTACCTGAAACACTAAAGAGAAGTTTTGGGTCCCAGAAGCAAGAGCTGATAGACAGACCTTGGCTGAAATAGCCAGCCACTTCCTATGAATATTAGGCTGGTAAATTTGTAACTAACTTGGCAAACTGCTAACTGTGAATGTGAGATCCACCTGTAAACTCTATTTCTGTGCTACATGCCCTAACTAGACTCTTTCTGCGGTATATGTAAAGAAAGATTCAATTTATCTCATTCTAATGTAGAGATTTAAATTAGTTGTGATGAACTGCCTCCTAAAAGCATTATTTTTCACAATATCCCAAGGAAGAGTATAAATAGGTAAGTGTCTTGAGCAGGGAGAAACCATTCTGCCTCACTCGTGATTAATAAACAAAGACAAGATATTTGTCATCATTTTCCAGTAGCTGGAATTTATTTCAGAAATAACCAAAGAGAGCAGTCATCCTTGTTCCTGTAAGCCAGTGCAGGATAGGCAGAGCTATGACTTCCTTCATCGAAGAAGCCAGTTGGCATGCCATGAAGAAGGGCAGAAGAAAAGAAGAAATGGTCATGTGATTAAATCACTGAAAACGTCCTCAATAAATATCTGTTTGGCTCCAAAATATGCCATGCATAAGTGTCTTTAGGCAACACTCAGACACATTTTCCTATTTGTAGATTTTCCTTTCCTTTTCTTCTCATAAGTTTTGTCTGTGTTCTCTCCTGTGACTCTTAACTTATTAAGGATGGGAGGGGTCATCCCTTGGGTGTGTGTTCAGACACAGAGCTTCAAGCTGCAAGTGTAATGCAAATGTATATTAATAACTAAAGGTACAGAAATACCTCTTGTGAACACGGAGATCCAGGAAGCACAGGCTCAGCTGTGGGGCTGTGCATAAACTGCATAAATGAGAACTTAATTAATAAAAATAATAAGGGACCACTCACGCTGTGTTTTGTACATCATCATGCTATTTTCGAAACTAACCGATGAAGCTGGGGAGAAGCTTCAATCTAGATCTGGAAAAGTTGTTTTGCAGTATTGAAATGCATTGTGAAAAAAATTGGAGGACTGTGCAACTGAATTATTAGGTGATACAGCTGAAGGAAGAATACATTTTGATGAGAATGCTAGCAAAATGGCCATCTGGGTGTTCAGCATCCTGATCCTCATACTTCATGGAAGCATAGAATATTTCAGGTTGGAAGTGACCTTTGTAGATTCTCTAGTTCAACTTCCTCTTCAAGGTGGTGCTGGTTTTGTAATTATATCAGGTTGCTCAGGACCTGGAAATCTAGAGAGACATTAAAAAGCATCCCACAGCAACTTGTTTCATTCTTGTGCTTGAGCATTCTCAAAATGAAATTTGTTTTTCTTGTATTTAGTGAGAATTATTTTGCTTCAATTTAGGATTATGGTCTCTTTTTCTTCATGATGCATCTCTGCGAAGGGTCTGCCACAGCCTCTTCTGTAGCTCACCATTATGTAAAGAGAGCAATTAGATCTCCCCCAAGCCTTTTGTATTTGAGTCTAGACAAAGTCAGGTTTCTCAGCTTTTGATGACATATCATGTGCTCCAGTTCCCTCCACATTCCAGTGCTGCTTTGCTATATTATCTTCATTTGGTCAATACCTCTTTTAAATCAAAGGGCCCAACAATAGATAAATCCAGATGTGAACTACAGGTGCTAAATAGATGGCAATACTCACTTCCCTTGACCTTCTGACAACTCAACCCACTATTAGGTGATGTTTCATCACTATAAAGATGTTTTTCATCACTTGTTTAATGCTAAATAATAGTCTTCACTTATTCAAATTATTACTAAGCATAACAGTCATGATACTGAAAGATACAACAAGAGGAAGAATATATATAACAAAAGTCCTTTAGCTGAGGTTTCAGGAATCACAGCATTCTCCAATGGTTAGAGTATAACCCTTACTGAGGTGAAGAGTGGGACGTTCTTGCTGATGTAGACCAAATCTTTTGTTCTTTCTTGCCTTCCGGGAGAGAAGGGGCTCCTGATTTCTTGCTGTAATGATTCCTTGATAATTATAATTTCCTGAGGAATTCATAGCGATTCATGGAAAGGTCAAACTAGAGAATTCCCTTTCCCTGCAAAGGTCTAAAATACTACCTAGCCACGTGGTAGACTTTGCCCTGAAAGAAAATTAGTATATAGGAAAGAGACATGCCTTCCAGCAAAAGAGGTTATAAATATCCCATAATTCTTTGCAAAATAACAAAAAACCTGGGGTGTGAGGCCATTATAAACAACCAATGAGACATTACTTTAGACCTTCTTTCTCTTTTTCCTTAGTACTGTGTAGAGGGACACAGATCATGCCCTCCAAAATAGCCATTAAATCTTCAAAGAATGTATGTTTGATCTATGACTTTTTTCTCCTCATATTTTACCTTAATACATAACTTATGTGGTTTGGTACTTATGGCTTAAGTTTGGTACTTATATATTTAAATATATAAAAGTGAGAAATCTTATGTGTTGTTAAACAGTATTTGAAAAAATACAGTGAAGACCTGAATATCCAGTGAGAATACCTTACTGTGGAAGATTTCTCAAGAAATCTCTTGATGATACAAGTGATCAGGTACAGGAAGGATTCTTACTGTCTCTGACCACTGCCTCTTCCTCTGGAATCTTCCGTATGTGTCCCCTGTTTAGTCATGTTTTTCTTGGTTCTTCTTGATGCAGTGCTCTCTTCTTTCTCTGTTGGAAACTTATAAGACACAGACGCAAAAAAGAGCTCACAGAGCAGGAAAAATATGGCTGGCAAGGCTTCAAAGCCATCATAAAACAAAAAAAAGAGGGTTGAGGAAGCATTGCTTCATAGACCTAGGCCAAGGTCATAATTGATTTTCATCCTGTATGGTTGGATTTGAAAGGACTTGCAAAAAAGATATAATTGTAGCGAAACATGCTCATTTTCAGCAGAAATGGAAATACTGTGATAAAAGTTTCTGATTTATAGTTCAAAAGTACAGCTTGTTTTGTAATCCTGGTCATTGTGGTCCTTTTAAATAGGCTTTTGGGGAAATAATTCCTGGGTTACTTTCAAAGAAGTTCAAGATGATATTTTTCGTCAAATACAGATAAGAGAAGAACAAAGCTGAAATATTTGAATATTATCCACATACATGCCATTTAATTTTTTTATTTGTTACAAAGAAAGAAGTAAGTACACATTATGCGGTTAAGGGAATTACAATAACATGCAAAATTACCATGGGATTAATAGATTTACAACGTAACAAGTATGCATCTCAGAGAACATGGTAAGTCAATAGAATGTGTTTACATTTCACATAACTAAGAAAAAGAGTCACAAACAGGATTAGATGAGGTTTGAGATCAAGAGAAGACCTTCTTAATCCAACAAATGGCTCAGAGTTAGAGTGACAATTGAGGGGTGAGGAAAGTAAAAAGGGCCAAATTCATCCCAGGTGTGACTCTGTGGAAATCAGCATAATTGCTCGTGGAATTATTGTCATCTAAAATATCTTGTAAAGGATAAAAAGATAAAGAAAAAATATCAACAGTACATGTAATTGTAAAGAGATATTTTATAAAGGAAGACCCTTTGGGTCCATCACCTACATTCAGATATTACTCATTTTTCTTTTTGCTGCACACAGAGCTGATGACAGAAAAAAATTATCAAAATTAAAAAAATATCCTTTGCCAAATGAGATCAGAGCAGAGAATTAGTGAAGTAACACGATAAATTTAGCCTGGTATGCTATATAAATTGGACTATTAATGTAAATGGTACTTCATTAATTACTCCATTTTCATCGTGACATCTCTATTTGTCTGGGTAGTGTGAGGCTGGATTTTTCATGATATTCAGTAGACTTCACCTGATATAATGACTTGTCTGAATAGAACATAGCAGAATGTAAATTAAATTGTCTTTTAAATTTTGGGTTATCCATCTAAGACCAATGTCAATTAGCAAATCCTGAACATACCTGCAGACCTGTGGGTAAAGAAGCATAATGCAGCCATATGTAATAGAAAACAGAATATGATTGCTATATAAATGGTGTACAGTTGAGCAGATTGCACTATAATTCTGATCCCTCAGATTCTATAAAAGAAAAAGGTTGTGGAAGTAAAATGTATAATTGGAAAACTAGCCTTCTTTTGCCTAGTGTTGTTAATACAATCATAATCTTTTGTCTGTTAGAGAGTAGACATCAGCACTATGATTATGAGAAAAGTGTAGTGGATATCTTCTTTTCTTCAGCCTTCCAAAGAATATTGCTATTTTAGATTCTTGGAAATCTCATCTGTAAGAATTTTAGTAACAGAATTGAGCAAACCTGAGCACTTCTCATAAGTAAGATCATGAGAAAGAACATTCTTTTCCACTTAAAACATCACCCTCCTGAACTGGGTTCTTTCTTCTAAACCAGATTATGAAAGCACTGTGATGGGTATTGTTACCGTATTTTATACGGCATCAATAAGTGAACCTATTCATTTAGGGGTATGTATCTTTCTCCAAGGCAACCAGCATTGCAGAATGCCATAGTGAGAAGATTCAACATCTTTTAGTAGGAAAATGTTGTCCTTTATATGCTCAGGTGTTGAAGGCTTTTTGGACCCTGTTTCTTTCCTTCAGATTTAGTCTTAAATCACGATTACTTGATAATTCATATTTTGCTCCTATGCCTCCAAACTCACACAAAATTATCATCTGTCACCATAATTTCATCACCCTTTATGTGCCCAAGGCTGTGAGATATGATTAAACCCTTGATAAATTTTTAAATTAAAAGAATGAACAATAGAAATAAGTGAGAACATTGATACAAGTCAAACAATATTACTTGCCCTGCCAGACTCCTGTCTAACAGGTTTTAACCAAAGATTTACAATTGGAACATTAGGAACTGTTGGCTACACACCATTTCTTTGTGAAATAGATGAAACCTTGGGGATTTACAGACATTTTTGTAGGTACCTACCATTTGTCTGAATAATTACTACAATCCTACAAATCACAGTGAACAAAGCATAGTACTTCTTTAAATCATGTTTTGTCATTATTGTCCTTGATTTACCTTTTCTATTCCTTTTAGTGGTAGATGTAGGCAATGCAAAATGAACTGTGTAGTCTTTGTTTTTCAGAAATAATAAATAACGGGAAGCAGATGGTTATATGTTCATGGTATTTGGTTTCCTTGTGGTTTTTTTGTTCAGATTTTCTCTTAAAAGAAAATTGTAGTCCTGAAATCAGATTTCAATTCACATATCTTTATTAATTAAGTGAAATATAGCAGGTTAGTCCTTTCTATGATTTTCCTCAGGAATTTTGTACAAGAAACTATTCAAGAGTAAACATAAGACAAAGCTGGTCTTTTCTATGAGGAGATGAGTTCATTGGGAAAATGATAAGTGTATGTTCTGAGAACTTGTACACAATCCCCTTTTCTTACATTTTTCCCTAGGCACTAAACAGGTATTCAACAAGCAACAGATCTATCTCAATGACAAGATACTGGGCAAGATGAATTTTTGGCCTGACCTAAACTAATTGTTTCTATTTTCCTTACCTTTTGGGATGTCATAAATTTTGAATATGACCCCTATAACAATTTCTGGCCACTATAACAATTTTCCTTTTTTTTTATGGCTGGGTTGACAAAATAGTAGATTGTAATACAACACAGCAAAACGGTGGCTACCCCTCCAGTGTGGAAGGATAGTGTATGGGTGAAGTGCCACAGAGCAGCTTGTTTGATTGGGGAAACAAACTCTTTAATCTCTTATACATGATGTAATTTTGGTCATTTCAAGCTTATCAACACTTTTAAGAATCTTACCACTGAAGTTTGCCATGTGACTCACACCTTCTGCTGACAAGATCCGTCAGAGTCAGCAGTACTGAAGTGCTGTTATTGTCTGGGAAGGCAAGCATGCATTGTTGTACAAATGAATGGATGAACACAGCCTCTCCCTTGCTCCTGAGGCAAGAACAAATTCTTGATTTTTTTTTTTCCAGAATACTTAGGAGCTTCATTTATGCTTCATAACTACCTATTGCACATCTTCATGTCATTTACAGTCTTTGATATTTGCCACAGCACTCATATCACATTCTGACATTGCTTTTGGAGGAGTATAGCCAGCTTGAAGTAGTTCTTGAGAAATGAAAGCCTCATGGCTGAAATAGTCCCTTCTATGGTAGGTCTAGGTGAAAAATATCATCCGTTTTCGCGATCTCTGCAATCACTTCAGATTGCTGAAGTCTTTGAAATATTTTGGTGGATTCATATCTTAAGTAGTCTGAATTGATTCCTGGAGGTGTCAGTTTCTTCACTGACTGATGAAGAGGGCAGAGTAAGTACGCTCTGTACCTACTGCACAGAAAAATTTTGGTTTTTTAGCTGGAAATTAGCAAGGTGTTTGTACCTCAAGTCCAGAGGGAAACGCCTACTGCCTTCTAGTTAATTGGTTATTCTTATGTAATAACTTGTTAATGAATAAGCATTAAAAAACTTCTACAGCAGTGGTTGAGACCAGGTTGGATGGGGCTCAGAACAACCCAGTCTAGTGGAAGGTGGCCCTGCCCATGGCAGTGGGGTTGAAACTAGATGATTGCTCAGGTTCCTCCTATCCGAAGCCATTCTATGATTCTATGATGGAAATAACAATCCTTCTTCGATTCAGTTCAAAACACTTGTGATGTGGCGTACTGGTAAAACCTTATAAAATGGAGGCCTTGTTGCCCCTGTAAAATCATGGCTCTGGCCTGTTACTTAGGCTAAGTAGAGGGGAACTACGGGAGAGTGACTCAGCTAGCATAGAGAGATGTGAGAGACGTGAGATGTGAGAGACGTGCCGTGTGACTGCCACATGTCCACATTATGTCCACTTCGTGGTGTATGGTGCTTGGTTGACTTGGGCTTGTGGTGCCTTAAAACTATATAAACTGATAACCGGCTAACTCCTTAAAAAGGCTGGGTTTTTGGAATAAAGAGCTTCCTTTTGCACCTGCATGAGGACTCTGCATTGCTTCTTATCTCAACATTGTACAAGCATAGATTTCTCCTTGTCTGGGTGAACTTCAATTCTGTTGAAGTCTTAATTTAAATCTATTTTATTTGAACCCTATAATCAATACAAAATATGCACAGGGCCCCTAAATCAGCTGTATTTTCCTGAAAAGTAGTACATCCTGGGACAACTGTGGCAAGCACAAAAGCATATTTCAGACAGGAGAAAAAGGAGTAACATCTATTTCTGATACACTCATGCCAAATCATTGTTTGGAATACCTTGGTAAAATATAGCCTTGATTATGTGTATATGTGTATCTTCTGGTTAGACTTGTCATTTTCTAATGTGAAGAAAATACCCCTCTGTCTCTATATCTAATTTTCTCAAATTTCAAATTAAGGACTAGGCATCATTTAATCTGGAATTCAATGGAGTCATACTTACGAGCAAATATTCCTTCTTCATAGAGGTTTCAATTCAGACAGAAGATGGCAGCTCTCCCTTTTCAGTCTTTTAAGCCTGGGGAATTTTTCCAGAAACAAACCAGACTTCCTGGCTGTGTTTCTTGTTTACAAAGTGCTGTATACATTGACATTTAAGAATTTCTGTGTACTTTACAACTGACTATCATACATCACGTCATAAAATTAAAGGCATTTTTGTTCCACACTATCCTGGGCGAGATCTAAATTGTTGTGCACTCTACTGGATGTTGTACAGTACTTCAAAATATGCATCCTCTAAAAATTACCTTTCTGATTCCCTCACTGCTTTGCTGCCTGTACTTCTGGTAATAATGATGGACTTTCTTGATTTTGGAGCAGCAATCCTGATTAAAATACAATTTAGCCATTTCACTCTTACATTTTTATGTTCTGTGATTAAAAGTGCAGGGTGATCTAATATGCATTGAAGGTGAACTCTGTATTCTATAGATTAGATATCTTTTGGGAGATACCTTCTAAAATCCTGTTTAACAGCATTAAAAAAATTAAATAACCAACAATGAAGATTTTTTTTTTAAAAGATAAGGAAATAAAAAATTACTTTGAAACCAGAAGTACTGAATGTATAAGACAGATGAAATCTTTGAAGATAAGCTGAAAGAAAATATGATTAACACTGATGAAGCAGAATAGTGCCAAGTATATGTCATTTCTGAGCCAGATACATTATACAAGGTGGAAAATGAACTTTCAAGAGTCATGTTAACATTTTACTCTTATGCTTTATCAAGGTAAGTGAGAAAATAAAAAAAAAAGCAAAAACTGCATATTGGTAAGTTTATTTTAAATATGGTCATGTCAACACTGAAGAATGACATCTTCAGGTGAAGTGATTACAGGATTACATAATGCCTCATTTCTAAAGGCTAGAAAATACTAATGTGAGACACCTTTTGTGGGTTCTATATTTTTAACCTCCATTTTTTTTTGGTAACTTTTGTGGAGATCTGCACTCTCCATTTGTAGAGATATTTTATGCTCTTGCACAATGCAAATCCTTTTCATTATGCACTGCTAACTGAAAAAAATTCTCCACGGAGCCGTCCTTGATCTTACTTCAAAATGATAAATCTGTTTTCTTGTCATTGTTCTTTGTTGCAAGAGTAACAAATTTCCATTCAGTCCATATGGTATAACCTCTTCACAGAATCTCTACAGCTATTTCTGCTAAGGACTATTGTTCTTGCTTGAGATATAAGCTATCACAAAATAAAGATTTGACTATTTTTGTTTATGTTATGTCCAGCACATAATAAAACAAAGGCTCAGTGGTCATGTACTATAAATAGCAAAAATCAACAATGTAAATTGTGTAGATAAATGGTCAACAAAGAAGTAATACTGTCAAACAGGTACAGTTCTCACTGACCTTTGAAAATTTATACAAAAGTCGCTGATCAGATAAACTTAGATTATGCATATGTGTAATAATTAAAAGTCGGACTATTTTAAGTGCTGTATAAATGTTTCCCACTCTCATGAGTTCACAACTCATACAATTAAATAAGAGGGAACAGATCTAATGTTCAAACTTGCTGAAGTGCTTTGAGTCTTCTGAGTTTTCACATTTGCAGTACTCACCCTAACCTCAATGGCATATGTTTGTTATTGGCTGATGAAATATAAATACTCTGTTAAAATATCCGTAACTTTTCCAACATATACCTGTAACCAGTTATTATAAATTAGGGATATATCTGATAATAAAAGTGGTAATGTTAGTCATGTGCTTGACAAAGCGTAAATTACAGCATTAACTAAAGAGCTAAGTCTTTCCCTAAGAAAGAAAAAAGTCAGTAGCTGACAATGGGGCTTATTAAAAGTTTCTAAGCCACTTTGGGTATTTAACCTAGGTCACCTATAGTGTAGAACAGACAGAATGCTGAAGAAGAAATGTCTGTATCTCCCAAGAATCTGGAATTTCTTCTTTACCTTTCTTTTCCAGAATAATCTAAATTAGATGGCCATCCAAAAATATTACAAGATCTATTTGTCTAATTGGTTCTTGGGAGAAGGATGAAATTTTGTCCATTGGTGAGATGGGTGAGCAGTGGAAACCTTCTTTGAGCAACTCCTTTTTTTCTTCAGTTGGTGAGATGAGGAAAACTGTTGTGAGCATTTGAGCATTGTTGTTGGTCAGCAAGGTATTCTGAACAGTAATGTGTGTGTACTGTTACTAATAAGAGCATAATTTTTGTCAAACACTCAAGAATGTATATGGGTGCTCTTTAGTGCTAACTCTGAAGAAAACTACAATTAAAATATTTCAGCTTTATAAATATATATGTACATATGGCTCTTGCTCTTTTGTTTGTTTGTTTGTTTGTTTTTTGGTTGTATTTAATGTGGTTATGTGATCACTATTTCCAAAAGAGAATAACTATGGTACAGATATATATGTGATCTATAAGTCAGAGACTTATTAGAGATACATGGTTTATTAATTTAAAAGATGAGAATTTTGCGCAGGAGAAGAGAAAGATTTTTTTCCCTTAGAAGAGCACTTAGGCAGAAAACTAAAGTCAATATCTCCCCTGTTCTGTTCCCTTATTCCCCCTGTCTGCTGCCATGCACAAAAAAAGAGAAAAGAAAATAATTTGCTGAAGATAGTCAGATATACAGACTTCTTTGATGCCTCTGGAAGGTGGCTCCACTACCAAATATCTTCAGCAGAGACCGCTTTGTTGCCTAAATTCTGTCACTGATATTTTTCTGGAGAGATTTGATTGCTTGGTTGTTTATCTTTTTCCTATACAAAATCTAAACATTCACTGGGGCAGGGACTGAAACCTAAGTGCCTCGTTACCCAATATCTTACCAACTATCTTAATAAGTGGGTTGCAAGTACCATATCTATCATCCTTGAGAACAGAAAATATTTATGTTTTCCTCTCATTCTTTAACTAGAAAATATTTAAAGAATATGAGCAATTAAATATTAAAAAATATCCTTACACTCCTCAAATATAAATGTCTTAAATTATTTAAACATTCGTTGTCAACCTTTTGGCCTATAGGATATTTAAAGCAATATCTATAATATCTATTATCTGATAATAGCAAAAACTATTAGCTCAGTGCTTGGAGTTCTCATTCCTCACTTAAATTCACTCAGTGCTTTTAAGTGAGAGAACCAGTCTTTATGGAAGTAGCTAAGATGTTCACATAAATTTTTGCCCCTTCTCTTGACTTTGCTTATCAGAATTCAACTGTGTCAAGAAGACACACTAAAAGCTTGTTTCAACATTCCCAAATATTTCATAGCTTGCTGGTTCTGACTCTGATCTTAGAGGGAGTCAGGTATTCAAATACCTCTTTAAGAAAAGTGGAAACCAAGTCTTGGTCTCCTATTGCTTGCGTAAGTCTGTAGTACAAAAGATAAGGAACCAGACAGCTTAGTGAAAGTTTTTTGCTCAATTTCTCATTTACAGAACATACTCCATTCTCTACTTGAAGTGATGAATGAACTTGTGTAAAAATATTATCTCATCACATAATTATGAACTGCACCATAAAGTACTGTGTGAAGATAGATGAATGAAGATTCCAGCACTTCATAACTTCTGAATGCCTCATTCTGCTGCTTGACCAGGGTGTTTCTTTGCTAATTTTTATGTTTGCAACATTGCAAATACAGGGATAGGTGGTGATAATTGATTGCTGGGCCACATCCTACTTCTCCAGGTACAGTATTAGATACACTGCATGTTAGGGAGTTACAGTATGTCAAGAATTCCCCACATTTTACGTAAATCATATCACTGAACTGAAAACCAGAAAGATTTTATTTGTGATAACCAATATCAGACTCTGATGTGGAAAACTGCCAAGCAATACCTCCTATTGATCACTGCTGTGGTATTTTAAATCCTTAATAAACCAAAGCTAATAAGAACACTTATTTTTCTAGTTTCTTGTGGAAAAGGCTCTCTTACCATCTCTTTCTATAGATATATATCAGTAGACCATCATGGTTTCCAAAAAGATTCAGGGGGTATATCTTTGTTTATTCAGCTGAATTGTGAATTTTTAACTATGAAGACCATTCCCTCTCCACCTTTACTTAGGCAGTGTTATTAGGAATATGCCACAGTCCCTGAAAAATCAGACATTACTTAATGTAATAATTGCCTCAGTAGCTGACATTACTAAGATGAACACTTAATAGCTCATAAAAAATCAAGTTAAAACAATTTTGTTTATTGCAAGATGAAAAACATTATCCGCTTTTGAAAATCTCAGGTAAATCTTCAGGCTCAGGAGTCTTGAAACTACTTTCTAATTCTAGTATTTTTAAATTTTATTATTATTTTTTCCTTATTTTATTTTAGATTTTAACTAACAAGCTTAACTTATTTACCTCTAATAACTTTAACTAACTTATTTACCTCTAATAAGAGGTAAAGGCAAAACTGCCAGTATAGCTTAATGAGTATGAATGCAGAAAAAATTTTAGAAATCAGATTGATAGTATGGACAGAAGACAAGAACAATCATAAAGACTTGAGATTTATGTTTACAGGCCTGTGAGAGTCCATCACTATAAAAAATGCAGATTATAATTTTTATTTTATTTTATTCATAAAACAACAGTGATATAATAAATTACAATGTTTTACAAGTATTTAATTAACTTCTCTAAAAAGCTACAAGTCACATTTTGTTAAAAGTTCTTTCATATTCTTAAATGCAATTATCTAAAAACTATCAATCATTTTTATTAGTTAATACTTGAAACTGCATGCATATCCAATATAATTATTAACGCCAATCCATTTACTGGTTCATTTGAATCTGGCTATGCACAATTAAGTGTGACATTTTGAAAGGAAGTAGCATTTTCATAATGATACAATCATTATATTTTTTTCTGAAGATCAACAAAAGATTTATTCATTTTAATTCTGTTGCTTGTCTGTCTACTATATAACTTATAAGAATAAGAGAATCCAAAGGGTAGCAGAAAATATAACTGTTGCTATCTAAGTAAGTGCCACTCATAAATTGTTTTTCCTTTTGTACTTTTGCTACAGTACAAAATTAGGACAAAATAAAACCACCTAAAAAGATATGAAAGAGAACTACTTCTCAGAGGTGAGAAAGTTGATTTCCTGAGGCCTGGAGTGAGTAGACTAGGTTTTGCAATGTCTCTATTGACCAAAGAACAATGTTGGTTATTCTTTTTCAAAAAATCATGCTGCAAAAAAGAAGTTCATTAAAAAATAGTTCCACAAGTATTTGGAACTTGGAAGAGGGTTTGATGACTTGATCGCTTACTCAGAACTTTGGGTAGAAGTTTTTTTCCTATTTATCCTCAGATTTGGTTTACATGTTGAAAGGTTGCTTCGGCCAGATTTAAAAACCCACCATAGTTAGGTTCCTAGCATGCTGTAGAAGTCCTCATATGGCTTAGATCCATTAAGAGATATAGACATCAAAATAGTCCTCATAAAAGTCCAAATTTATCTTCTGTCCAGTGCTAGCGAGATGTTTGTGTGTCCTAAGGTGCTGTAGATGTTGTTCGATATATCCAGCATGCTTTATAATCCAAAACACAGAGAAACAGATATTATGGTCTCTATTCTGCTTCAATAGTTATTTATGATGTGGTAAAAAGGAACCCAGTTTATTCTGTTCTCTATTTTTCACTTTGTCACTGCTCAATATATTGGGCATCTTTACTTCTCTTTATTAATTCAAGTGAACAGGACTGGAAAAGGAACAAGAACCGAAGAAAGCATTAAGCTGACATATGAGCATGAGGGGTAGACTTTTAGAAAGAAACTTATCAGTTAGAACTTTTATTAATCCTACACTCTCCTCATGGTCAATAGAAAGCAAGATGGTTTCTTTTGAAGTACACTTTTAGAATAGAGCACACATATTTTGAAGGTTGCTTTTAGTGTTTATCATAGAGTCATGGAATGGTTTGGGGTTGGAAGGCACCTTAAAGATCATGTAATACCAACCCCTCTGCCATGGGGAGGGAGACAACTCACTAGATGAAGTTACCCAGGGCCCGATCCAACCTGGCCTTGAACGCCCACAGATGGGGCATTCAAATCTTCTCTGGGCAACTTGTTCTAGTGCCTCACCACCCTCACAGTAATGAATTTCTCCCTACCATCTGATCTAAATTTCTTCTCTTTTAGTTTAAAAACATCACCCTTGTACAATCTTTATCTGCCTACTCTTCATCATTTTTATAAGCTCCTTTCAAGCACTGAAAGGCTGCAATGAGGTCTCTCCAAAGCCTTCTCTTCTCTGGACTGAACAACACCAGCTGTCTCAGCCTGACTTCATAGATGTGCTCCAGCTGTCTGATCATCTTTGTGGCCCTCCTCTGAACCCAAGCTAACAGGTCCTTGTCTTTCTTATGCTGAGGACCCCAGAGCTGGACGTGGCACTCTGGATAGGGCCTAACAAGGGCAGAACCACTTCTCTCAACCTGCTGGCCATGCTCCTTTAATGCAGCCCAGATGCTGGCCGAGAAGGCCAACCTCCTTGGCTGTGAGTGCATACCACTGGCTCAGTTCCAACTTTTCATCCTCTAGAACCTCCAAGTCCTTCTCTGCAGGACTGGTCTCAGTGAATTCTTTCTTCTCCCAATCTCTTCTCATGCCCTGACCCAGATACAGCACTTTGCACTTGAACTTGTTAAACTTTATGAAGTTCTTGTGGGCCAACTTCTTAAGCTTGTCCCGGTCCCACTGGATGCCATCCCTTTCTTCTGTCAACTACACTGCTCTGCTTCTTGTCATCTGCAAACCTGCTGAGGACTCACTTGATCCCACTGTCTCTGTGATTGATTAAGATATTAAAGAGCACAAGTCCCAAGGCAGAGCTCTGGGGGACACTACTCGGGGCCTGCCTCCACCTGGACATAGAGGCATTAACCAAAACTCTCTCTCTGCGTCCATCCAGACAATTTCTTATCCACCAAATAGCCCACCCATCAAGTCCATGTCTCTTCAGTTCAGAGACAAGGATATTATGTGGACTTATCTCAATGGTATTACAGAATTCTAGGTAGATGAGAACATTCAGCCTTCCATTGTCAACCACTGCAGTCACTCCATCATAGAATCCCCAGTTTGGTCAGGCATGACATGTTCTTGGTGAAGCCATGCTGGTGGTTGTGGATCACTTCCTTATTTTGTATGTTCCTTGGCATTGCTTTTGCGAGGATCTGCTCTACGATCTTCCCAACCAAGCACATAGGCAAAACTTACTGGTCTGTAGTTACCTGCATTTTCCTTTCTCCTCTTTTAAAAATAGGAGTGATATTTCCAGACAATGGTGGCTTTGCTTGAGCACCATGACTTTTTAAATCTGACAGAGAATAACTTGGCAACAACATCAGCCAGATCCCTCAGGACCCTGGGATGGATCTCATCAGGCCCCATAGATCTGTGCCAGTTCAGTTTCATCAGCTGGTTTTGAACCAGCTCTTTGTTTACGATGGGAGGGCTATGCTCCTCAACTGGAGTTTCAGGGACGTGAGAGATGTAGGAAGTCTGACTGACAATGACGACTGAGGTGAAAAACTTGTTTAGTACCTCAGCCTTCTACACAGCCGTTGTCACCAGTTTTCCCTTCTTGTTTATTGGGGTGCATTCTTTTTGGTCTTTCTGTTCTGACCAATGTATTTACAGAATCTTTTCTTCTTATTCTTTATATCCTTTATTTTTTTTTTGTTGCTTTTTATTTTCAGTTGAGTTAAACACAGATTTGGGCTAGTAGTTCAGACACTGATGCCAAACTTAGTTCCCTTAAGGGAAGTGAGATCAGTACTACCTTTGGGATCTGAAAGAGTCTTCACCGGATGCAATTATATTTGCTTCAGGGGGTCGTCTATATGGAGTTAGATGGGATGGTGCATTTACAGCATTCTTTAGATGTTATGCTTAAAACCAACTATGCTCCTCTCAGATGGCTTTCTCTGAAATAAATGAAATTTAAATATAACCTTGATATGGTTATCAAGATTTGGGGAATAAATAATTTCCCTATAAATTTCAGTGGTTTCTAAGCGCCATCTGTGTTAAACTTTTCTTTATAAAATATCTGTATGATTTTTCCCAAAAGTATTATGTCTCATTGTATCAAATTTAGTTGCTGTTTGTTTATTTCAAATTACTGTCATATCACATCTTTTCTGCCTTTCAAAAAAAGTGCTGTGTGTGTTCGACTACATAATCCGCAGGTAACAGTAATTGAGAAAAAAGACATTTTGTGTAGATATTTTGGTTCTTTTTCATTTCATATTTTAGCAAGAATTTTTTTTTGTTTGTTTGCTTGTTTTTGTATTTTTTAGTATAATGTCCTGTTAAGGATTCTAAAAAGTAATACAAATTTGTAGTGAATGTATTACGAAGAGAAACATCAGAGTGCTGTGAGCTTCATAATGTCAGCTCAGAGACTTGAGCAGATGACTTCTGTTTTATATTGCTAACTGCAGGTACAGTAATAAATCTTACTGTGCCTATCAGCTGTTATGCTTTTTCAATTTTTTTTAAAATTATTTAATCATAAATTAGTAAAACACTGTGTGTGTATTTAGCTGGAATGCTGCAGAAATTAAACAAGTAGCTCTATCTTTCCACAACTGTAAAAAGGATAAATAAGTACTATTTCGGGTCTAAGCCAGAGAAGAAATTCCTATTTCAGGTCTAAAACAGAGAAGAAAAGGTAAAGAAAGATCTTAAGGAAACCTGTTTTTTACTTCTGAATTCAATCCCTGTGTAACAGAAATGCAGAGGTTTCAGTGCCTGTGTTTAACAGCAGCTAGAAATTTTTCCATGTCTTGTCTCTCTTCTCCCCCAAGTCATGCATTAGCCTTTGGAATAAAGGTTCGTTCTGGCTCATTTTGAGGGCAAACAAGTCCTGTACTCAACATGTCCATAAGGACTGCGCTGCTCCTGTTTTGCCTTAGGGTTCAGTGCTTGCCTTCCTCTTGTGTTTTAATGTTTCATTCTGAATTTAATGCTTCTGTGCTGCACCAGATGGACAGCTCTGCAGATGGAAGTTCCCTTTTTAAATTATAGAACTAACACAGGTAGAGAATGAGCAATAGCCAACAAGCTTCTTCATGTAACCTTTCCTACATGCTGGTACAAAGGGACATTTTAGCAAGGTGATGGTCCTGTATTCACATTCATTCCATCCTTGGCTTTTGTGGTAAGCGTGCCAAAATGACAAGAAATTAGCTTGTTCAGGGAGTGTCAGTCCTGCTGGGACTGGTTTGAGAACTGCAACTAGAGCAAAGAACTTAAAGAAACTCTAATAGTTCCCCATCTATTCTTCTTGGAATTAATTTTTTCTCTCTTCCTTTTTCCTTTTTTTCCTCCATACTCTGATATCCCATTTGCATTTGACATCCAGTTGGGATCTTACTCTTAGTGGTATGATGTGATGGTTACTTAAATCTATCACCGTATGACAAATTTCTGAACTGATAACTGCTCTGCTCTGCATCGTGTTCAAATTTGGACACTGAAAATATTATGTAGCAATGTCACTGAGAGCTTATTAGGGGATAATGAGTCTTTCATCGAAATTATCTTGAATTTTCTGGCCTTGCAATGAAATATTCAGTTTCCTGTTCCCAAACACCTCAGACATCCAACCCCAATTTACCAAGATATTAACTAAACATCTCTCTTAATTTTAACTGAACAGTTATTGCCTTGCAAGAGATCCTGACCAGGTTACTCTCTTACTTAATGAGGAAATTATTCTAAAGCTGTTAATAACCAAACAGGGCTCCCCTAGGGAGAAGACATGAATTCTGTCCTTAAGAAGAGATTGAGCAACCAGATGGACACCTTCAAGGCATACACAGCTTCAAGGGGGATGCTTCAAGCGCCTCAGCTTGCCAGCAGCAGTGGTGCTTGTTTACCTTGAAAGGATTTTCTATATTAGCTTGTTTAAATTTTTAATTTGGGAATCATCAAATAGCAGGATAAAAACTTGTTAATTGAGGCGAATTGTGTTAAACTCTTCAGAGCATACACACATGAATATTTGACTGAAATCAGTGGAAAAATTCAAAACAAATTCAGGGCTGTGGGTCTCCTTTTGCCTGTTTCTGTAGAATTTGTTTCTAAAAAACCACCAACAAAAAACCAACCATGTTCCAGCAGTAGTTGAGTAAACAAGATAAATTTTTTCGCTGCTATTGTTGTATTAAACTGCTGGATTAACTCCAAAACATGTATTTTTAATGTTGGAATTTTCTAATATTAGAGAACAGGATATCTGTGACTAATGAAGACATTAGATATCTAATCAGAATGCAAATAGGAGAAGATAACCCTCTTCTTACAAAATTTTATTTTTTAATATTTGACTGTCAGCGCTATCTGAAAATTATTCAGCTTTGATATTGCTGCATCAGTCATGTAAAATTCTGTCCTATTTTAGAGTCAGTACCCAGGAAACTAATATTCACACTGCTTTAATATGTTGATATTTTAATTATAAGTCTCAGAACATTAACTACTTTTGTGTGTGTATGTGCCTTAGGACAGTGCTGCATAACCTGCACTTTAACTCCTTACAGATAGTAACTCAATCTCTTCCCTGAGCAGCCTGTTCCAATAATAATAACTCTTTCAGGGAAGAAATTTTTTTCTCATACCCTATCTAATGCTCCCTTGGCACAACTTGAGGGCATTTTCTTTTGTCGTATCACTTGTTGCTTCGGAGAAGGGACCACATATGTCCTCCTGTTAGGCAGCTGTAGAGAGAAGTGAAGTCTCCCCTCAGACTCCTTTTCTGCAAGCTAAACAACCTCAGCTCCCTCAGCCATTCCTCATAAAACATGTGCTCTAAATCCTTCATTAGCTTCATAGCTTTTCTTTGGATGCAGCCAAAACTTTGACCATTTCTCTTCAGGGATTTCATGGTTTCATTGTAGGGTACCACTGCAAGAAAAAGGCCTAAGAATACTACCAGAAAATGCAATGTAAAGTTTATGCGGATATAGAAGTTCATCATGTAAAGCTAAGGAGAGGCAATGTCCATAAGCAGTCCTACACAAGGTGACGCAGTCAGCATCACATCTGGTTCTCAGGCTAAATCAAGGTATCACACAGCTGAGTTATATTTACAGCAACCTTACATGTAAGTTTTATAAACACCAGTCCTGAGAACCTCTGCTAACTGATGCTACTCTTCTCCCATTTCTGAAAGGAAATGATTTTCAGAAAGTCCAAGCTTGATCCTCACTGCTTGAAAAGTCTTTACAAGTTCTAAATCCTATTAGCATTTCATAACAACTTTTCTTACTAGATCTATGACTGGACTGTTAAATTCGATATTAGAAAGATATTAGGAATTCAGATGCTTACAAAACTGTATGTTACAGTAGTTAGAACATTCTGGTAAAGGAAGTAACTTTATTATTTATGGATTGATTGTATTTTTTTTACCTAGTGCATCTATCTTGGTTTTATTTCATCAAGTTCAAAGTCAGTGGTGGGAAACCATTATTGACTAGTCTCACCTCCATAGTGAAGGCCACAGAATTTCAACATTAAAGTTTTTAATACAAATCCAGAGGGGCTAGTTTCTTCATTCTTCAGGCTTTTAAAGGAGCAAAGGTTGTTACAAAGGTAAAAGAAGATCTGTGCAGAATATCTGCATTTAAATTATTTAACCTTTTGTAGAAGATATAATGTTCAAGATGTTCATCAACCTGGTATTTTTCTGACTTGACAATGAAATGCATATTTACTTTTGAGGTAAATTTTTTTTTACAAAAAATATTTTATTTTTGTTTATCATACTAGGGACTACAATGTTTTAATTTTATTTAGTTAATGTGACCTGGTTTAGATTTTCCTTCTGGAAAAGTCAGTTTGTTTCTTTAAAGAATTAATGTTTCAACTAATCTCTACTAATTTTTTTAATTGTGGAGTTTCTGTTCTTCCCTCCTGACTCTCATAATCTCTTCAGGATTCTCTTTTGCTTTATATTTCCTTGTTCTACTTCCATTCATTGTTGTGGCCTGGTGTGTCATATCTGTGCTGATAGCTCACTGGAACTTTTGTTCCAGTCTTTGCAGGCCTGGGAGGCTGCTTGGTGACTTGTGTAACATTTTGTGCTATTCAAGCACGCATGCCAACTAAATTTCTTGAACTTAGGAAAGATAAAACTGAGTTGCTATTGATTGGTTCTTCAACACAGATATCTCAAGTATAATCCATGCTCATATCAGCAAGTGGCAGCTCTTTTAACTTTCTCAGATAATGACTATGACCTTGGTGATATTGAACTTCTATTAGAAGTCTTGATTGTACATTTTTAGCTATGTTTTTTACTGTCCCAGCTGTTAAAATATTCAGGACTAATTGAGTCTGGTTTTTTTTCTGACCAGGTCTAAAGCAAGGAATTAGAAATTTTAAATTGTAATCTGAGAAACTGCTTCCATGTTCCTTTCCTGTTTGACATGAACATTATCTAGGTGTACCTGTCTAGCAGTCCACCCATCCAGTTTAGAGAGAAGGATGTTATAAGGGATCCTGTCAAAGACTTTACAGAAGTCCGGATAAACAACGTCTGTAGCCCTTCCCTTGTCCACTGATGCAGTCACACCATCGTAGAAGGTCACTGGGTCGTTCACGCAGGACTTGCCCTTGGTGAAGCCGTGCTGGCTGTCTTGAATCACCTCCCTGTCCTCCATGTCTCTTAACAAAGCTTCTAGGAAGATCTGTTCCATGACCTTCCCAGGCATAGAGGTGAAGCTGACAGGCTGATAGCTCCCAGGGTCCTCATTTCTATCTCTGTTGAAGATGGTACAATGTTTTCCTTTTATGAGTCAACAGGAACTTCTCCTGTCTGCCATGACATTTCAAATATCATGGGAAGTGACTTGGTAACTACATCAACCAATTTCCTCAGGACTCTGGGATGTATCTCATCTAGTCTCATGCAGAGGGTCAACAGCTTAGACTCCCAGTGGACATCAGTGCCTGGTGTACCTCAGAGGTCTATACTGGGATCAGTTTTATTTAATATCTTAATTAATGACATAGATAAAGAGATTGAGTGCACCCTCAGCAAATTTGTGGGTGACGCAAAGATGAGTAGTGCTCTTGACACACCTGAAAGATAAGATGCCATCCAGAGGGACCTGGACAAACTTGAGAAGTGGGTGCATGGGAATTTCATGAAGTGTGACAACCAAGTGCAAGGTGTTGCAACTGGGTTGGGTATCAATAAGGGCTGGAGGACTCACGGATCAAGTTCACCCTGCTGAGAAGGACTTGGGGGTGCTGCTGGATGAGAGGCTGGACATGACCCAATAATGTGCACTCACAGCCCAGAGAGCCAAATGTGTCCTGGGCTGCATCTAAAGCAGCGTGGGCAGCAGGGAGAGGGAGGGAATTCTCTGCCCTTCTGCTGCCCTCTGGTGAGACCCCACACCTGGACTGTTGCATCCAGCTTTGGGGTCTGCAGAACAGGAAGGACATAGACCTGTTGGAGTGAGTCCAGGCGATGGACACCAAGCTGGTCAGAGGGATGAAACAGCTGTCCTGTGATGAAAGGCTGAGAGCACTTGCATTGTTCAATCTGGAAAAGAGAAGGCTTCAGGGTCTAATTGTGGCCTTCAGAGCCTGAAGGGAGCCTATGAGAAAGATGGAGAGAGATTATTTACAAGAGCATGTAGTGAAAGGAAAATGGGGAATGGCTTCAGATTGAAAAAGGGTTGGATTAGGAGTTAGGAAGAAATTCTTTACTCTGAGGGTGGTGAAGCACTGGAACAGGTTGTCCAGAAAAGCTGTGGATGTCCAGTGCCTGGAGGCCAGATTAGATGGTCTAGTGAAAGGTGTTCCTGCACCTGGCAGGGAGGCTGCAACTAGATGATCTTTAGGACCCCTCTCAGCCCAAGCCATTCTGTGATTCTATGATTCTATAGTTTTATGATTCTATGAAAATCACTATCCAGTTGTAAGGCAGATTTAACACTTAAATGTTTTATTTATCCTTTTAAATATTTACAACATTTAGTTTTATTTGCATTGTGCTTAGGATTTTCCCCTGAAGGACACTTTGTAAAAGTAAGTTACATTGTTCGGTAGACTGTGTGAAATATTTTCAGGAAATACTATTTTATGTCATAAAAGGGTATTTGGGAAGCCTGTGTGTTTCTGAGTTCTGAATAACTGCGCAGATTTTGTATCAGGCTAAAA
Organism: Oriolus oriolus; assembly: GCA_013400235.1. Lineage (NCBI taxonomy): Eukaryota > Metazoa > Chordata > Aves > Passeriformes > Corvidae > Oriolus > Oriolus oriolus. The sequence continues at coordinate 140,029 of VXBT01005959.1, read as the reverse complement.
AACAGCACAGATTTTGGAAATAGTGCTTAGTAACTGGAGAAGAACAAAACTGCTTAGAAAACTGCATGGTTGAAAGATAAATATTAGAACTATTTATGCTCTGAAATAATTTTAGGCAAGTAGCTTGCACGGTAAAATAACAATTCTTCATAAAATATGAAAAGGTTTAGCCTGTTATTCTCAGCATAGACAAATGCACTTTATTGGTTATATAACTTGCATGGTTCTGACAAGGAAAGCTTAGAAAATATTAGCTACTTTGATGGCAAGCAGCAATAAAATTCTGCTTATTAAAAAGTCAAAGGATTACAAATAGTAAAAGATCACTGAAAATCACAACAAAAATAAGACCAGATTATTCGCATGCTTTTTATAGAATTTAAATACTGAGATATATTTTTGGTTGATGTTTCAAGCCTTGGAACATATTATTTATTACTGTCAATTGTTTTTATATACATTTTAAAATGTAATTGAAAACAAGTTAAACTGTTTTCTTTGGCATAAAAGTATATATGTCATGACAATGTACAATCATGTTATTTTGAATTTAGGGGTTTTATATTTTTGTTTTTATATTTAGATGCCCAGGGGGATGCAGAATTATACAACACTGAGCCATAAGCAGCCACAGAAAAAAATGTTGATTTAATCATGCTGTGTCTATATAGACTTATCAGTGTATTATATGACAACAACTTTATTTTGTACGTACATTTAAAAAAGAAGTTATTATGTAATAAAACTTTACTTAATCTTTTCAGTGTTTCTGAGTCTATCATGGTTAAGCTCCTTGACTTGTTTTGTCAGAAAGGGAAGTTTGCTACTACAGGGCATGTTAGTACCAATTCCTTAATTCCTTCCATCTACGTGACTAAAAGGTCTGGACCACAAGGCAAGGATAAGGAGAGCAAAACAGCTAGTCTGAAGACCTGATGCTTATTCAATACACATTTTACGTGGTTTCTAACTCAGACTAGCCTGATGTATGAATATTTGAAGGGTCATTTATACCTGGAGTCCATTGAAAGCCTCAGTTTATTTTCAGTGTAAAAGAAAGTTTGTGTGTGCTTAGACTGCTGCATGCTGTGATACAAAGTGTGATTAGTGAGAACAGTGGGGAGATTTGTTTAAAAATTTCTTTGATTAGAACTGAAACACCAATATGGGAACATGAATTTTTACTGCAGGATTGACTATATATTAATTGTAGCATTTAGCCTTCTGGTGAGTGGCAGATTCAAAAGCCAGGAAAGACTTTTGCATAGTTTGTTTTTAATTGGTAGAAAAAAGATATGCATCTAAAAGATGCAAAGCTAAAAATCAGAGCAAGGAATGGAAGGTGAACTGAGGCCATTTCACTTAACTGACACTACTTGCTGTGGGAAAGAAAATTACAGTTTTTAGTTCTAGAGATGTACCTGTCTCTCATTTCATATTTGGATTAAAATTGAGGCCTGCCCATTTTGTTACATGTTGAAGTTTAATGCTGGTCAGCCTCCACTCCCTCCACAGTGGGATTGGGAGAGATTTGGAAGGGCAACAATAATAAAACTTGTGGGTTGAGGTAAAGACAATTTATTAGGTAAAGCAAAATCTGCCCACAGAAACAAAGCAAAACAAGGAATTCTCTGCTTTCCATGGCACGCAGGTGTTCAGATATCTCCTGGAAAGCAGGGCTCCATCATCAACCAGAGAGCCTAATGGTGACTTGGGTAGACAAATGCCATCGCTCCAAACACCCTCTTTTTCTCATTCTTCCCCCAGCTCACATTGATGAACATGATGTTATATGGCATTAAATATCCATTTTGACAGTTGGGATAAGCTGCCCCAGGTGTATCCCCTCTCAGCTCCTCGTGCACCTCCAGCCGCCTTGATGGTGGGGTGGAGTGAGAAGCAGAAAAGGCCTTTAGGCTGTGTAAGCCCTGCTCAGCCATAGCTAAAACATTCCTGTGTCACCAACTCTGCTTTAGTCACTGTCTTGGTGTGGCTATGATGCTGTATCCCCTATTGCTGGCTCTATGCCAGACATGGACCCTGTCCCTTTCTGTGCCTTTAAACTGGGACCAGGAGAGGGGGGACAGAAGCCAAACGAATTCTTCAGAGCGGTTTTGTGTTCAAGCACACGCACACTGCCCTGCGTTCTCGCTGCGGCAGAGCCGAGGAAAGAACTTTCCTGCTTTTCCCCAGCTTTTGGCTCCTTTTATCAGGAGAGAGATGGAGACTTAAAATTCTTTGCTTTTTAGCGAGCCTGCTAGTTGAGGCAAGCCTTTTTTTTTCCTCTAATTGTTTTGACTCTGCTCCAGTCGGGATCACCATCACCAGGAGGCCCCACACTGTGGCCCGGAGGGGTCCATGCTGAAACCCAGCCCTGTAGACGGCAGAGCCACACCTACAAAAACCTGAATCTACCCAGATCTTCTCCACAGCGAGAGGTTTTATTATTTAACGTTATTAATTCTTTTTTTGGTGCCTGGGTGCACCCTGCTTGTTAAATAGACTTTTTCACTTTCCTCCAAGGAATTTCCTTCCAAATGTTGTGGGGGAGGGGCTGCTGAAATCTGCCTTCTGTTAGAGGATACGTTCATTTTGGACACTTCCTCCAAATTTGTCTCAAACCGGGACAGTCACAAATTCAAAACACAGCAGGATACAAACTTCCATGGAGAATATTATCCCAAAAAAACAAGTGTACTCAGAAATGGGAGTTTTGAGTGAAGTCTCATTCTGTCTCCGTTACATTGCTGTGCCAGAAATCATTGATAATGGTCCCAGATATTTGTGAAATACAGAGGTGATGGTCACCTTGCTAAGTCATTAGGCCATGTACAAAATAGAAGGCTAGGAAAGCAGCCCTGCCCTTGCCTGGATGAGGACAGACTGAGGTCCTAGATCCTGCTTCTGCTGGAGTGTATGCATTTAACATTAGATCATAAGAGAAAAGCAGAGCCCTTCTTGCATAAGAGATCAGAAGCTCAGTTTCTACTCTTTCTGCTCAGCTAGGCTCAGGCCCCTCTTGTCTGTTTGGTTCCTGGTCCTACGACTCTTGCATTCCTCACTGCCAATGATTTTGTTTCAAGAAGGCTGAAGAAGTCATTAAAATGGAAAAGCAGAAACTGTGTCCAAAAGATGAAAGAAGGCAGTCTAGACTTTGGCAACATAAACTTAAGTACACAATAAGGCAGGCCAAAAAAGATCTTGTGAAGCAATTTGCTAGCAGCATAAAAATGAATAATATATTTCATTTTTTTAATATATCAGAAGCAGAAACCCTGCCAACAAAATTTGTATAACCAACATAAGATTGATGTGTAAAAGGAATTATGTCAGAAGATGATAAGGCCACTGCATAAAAGATAAAAGAATTCTCTGCATTGATATTAACAGCAATGGCCATTAAAGAAGTTTTTTTCTTTATGGGTGTCAAGTCTAAGGAACTGTCCTAAAAGTGTTTTATAACAAATTAATAGTTATGTATTGTCAGGGTGAAATTACTTTTGCCCAAGAGCTTTAAAGAAAATCAAATATGAGATTGCTGATCTTGTTTGTAATGGATAGCTTACTGCTTAAATTGGCTTTAGTATCAGATGAATGAATTAATGTAATGACTAGTTTTGAAAGGACACCAAAAGCATCTGGGAAATTAAAGATTTTTATGTCTGACTGCTATTTCAGGCAAATGTGGAAGAAAATATATTAAATAATATCATCCACAGACACATAATATACTTACTCTAAAGAATTAGATTATGACTAAACATAGGACATTTGCATAAGGAAGTCTGTGATTCACAAATGGAGTAGATGTGTTGTTTCTTTTTAAATGTTCACAAACATGTATGTGTCATCTGCTTGAAACCCCCTACACATATCTTCAAGAAGCTATCAACTAGATCCTTCACCACTGGCTCATAAACAAACAAAATTACCAATGAGTAAGATGCAATTTCATGACCAATAAAAGGTAAAAGGGTGGAAATTAAAAAGTAGACTTAAGTAGTTACTTGCTAAAATAGGAAAGGTAATGTAGATATCCCACAAGTTTTGGTTTTTGAAGTTGCTTAAGTGTTATTGTATAGCTCAGGATAGGGGGTGAATAGAAAGATCCAAAAATTTGGTGCTGTTGTATAGCTCTTCAGCTTGAACAAAACTGAAATTTACTGAATCTGCAGTAAGATTTCGCAGTACAGAATACCCGATAAGAAGGTAGATGAAATTCAAGATTCAGAAATGCCAAATAATGCACGTGTAGGGAAATGTCAGCTTTGAGTTTACCAACAGGAGTAGGTACTAAATCAAGTATAAATGCCCAGAAGTGAAGCTTTTTAAACTGATGATTTTATGAATCCAATTGTCAAATGCAAAACAAAAATAAAATTGGAAATTGCAAAAAGAGAGTAAATAGTAAAATGGAAAATCAAATTATAATGGTGATTAATTCAACAGTTCACCTCTCTTTTGAATGCTCCCACAGTCCCGATTTCTTCTTCCTATAAAAGATGTCAAAAATGGCAGCAAATGATGGTCTTAAGTGTTCAGAGTACAAAATGGTTGACTGAAGTTAGGAATGATACTGTTCAGGAAAAACCCAATTAAGTAAATTGTAATTTCATACAACTTAAAATTAAACCATAGATTTCATTTTCCTAGGATGTTTGGCTTTCCAGAATATGAGGTAGTAAAAAAACCAAACTAAACCAAAAAAACCTGGGGAAAATTCTGCAGGAGCAATTAGATCCACAAAGTAGATGCAAACTTTTGCTTAGGAACTTCCTAAATGTCAGGCTACTGACATTTTGGAAAATTTATGGGAAAGAAGTATCACCTTGTTCTTGCCCCATTTTCTTATCGTTTCCTGGTCTCAGGACAAATTAGATGGACCATTGTTCTGACATCGGGGAGACTGTTCTTTCATTCTTATGCAGCCCATTTATACATAGTTACTTTTTCTGCCTCCTGTCTAACTTGAAAATCTATTGTGGTGATACAATTTTTTTTCTGTGTATTTTCTAATACCTGGGCTATATTTGACAATAGCCATAAAAATGGCTGAAGACACAAATGTATAGAAATTTTTGAGTAGATAATCAAGAACCTAATCTGCAGTAGGTGGAGAACTAGGGGAAATACCATATATATCCATGCTATAATTAAAATTCAAAGACCACTGTCTTTAAGAGACTTGAGGAATTGGTTTCATTATCTTTGAGACAACTACCTGTGCATGTAAAACATGTAACCTATATGTACAACTTATTACATCCTATATAGATTTTTTTTCCTCATATATTGAATACTGAATACAATCTCTTTGAACTGGCAGATGTCTGAAGTTACTACCATACAATACTTGTAGTATTTTGAATAAGGGTTTATATTTTAAGGTTTCAGCATTTCAAAATCAAGAAGCACCTGCATCACAGTTAATGGAGTGCTGAACTATTTTCTATCTGGGGGCAGATACAGAAACTAAAAGGTATCTAAAATGGAACATACATAAATCCAAAAGTCCACATTTGAAGTCCATAAACCAGCTTCTCAAACTTTTGCCTAGCACTACAGATACCTTAACTGCACTAGGACAGATCTTGTAGTTAGCACGTGTGATTTTGAAGACCCCATTTACAAACTTTTACATACCTCAGCTCTATATGTGGGTCTGTCTTTGGAAACTTTTCTATTTGCTCCAGATTTAATTAATTGATTTTCCATTCTGAAAAAGTTCCAGCGTATTACTTTTAATGTATATTAAGCAGATTTTTTTAATTTCTGTGAAGAAAAGCAGATTATTCCTTTAACTTTGTAGGCAGTAAAGATGTTATTTGATATAAGAAGTGATTGAAAGAAAGAATTATCTCTGGCTCCACACTTGGATGCTGTGAGCAAAATGTAGAGACTCACAAAGCTAGCACATGCTGGTAGATTTACAGCTCTGCTGTAATTGGCGAAACAGTTGACAAAACATGTTTATATAAAACTCATGAAAAAAGACATTTTTTTCTTCATGAACTCAGTGTTCACAGGATTTCTTTTCCTCTTTCATTTTCTCTACAGCAAGAGATAGAAATTGACAAGTCTTACAAACACATTTTGACAAAGGAACAAAATTGTTTACCTTATTGATAGGAAGTAGATATTACTCAGTTTTAGTAAGATCTTTTCAAGACCCCTTTGTGAAATTAAGTACTATCAAAGGGGCTGAGTTACATAGGAATATATAGTCTCTGTCCCAGAAGTTTTTTAATCAATGTAATTATCACTGGAACCGTGGAGTTACCGTGAATATATCTTTTCAAAATATTTCCCAAACTCTTCACTAGGGTCCATAAAAAGTTGTGTTTTCTTAGAAAACTCTTTAAGAAAGGAAAAAAAAAAGTTAATTTTACATAGGTCTTGTTTGTCTCTTGTTTTCTTTTTTGCTGTGTTTTGCATGGTAGAAAAATCTCATCAGAAATGTCTTATTCTTCTGACCCATCTCCCTTTGAAAACTATTTTGTCATCCTTCGGCTCCTTAAAGGAAAAGATGAAAGCAAAAATATGGATGTGTTTCTAATGAGGATAATGAAAGTTGAAAGGGAAGTAGAAGAATTGGAGGAAAAGTGAAATGTGGATACTGATAGATGCTCAGCAGAGAAAGATGGAAATGATGAGTCTGTAATGTGACTTAATGACACTTTAGAGAAGAACAAAGATTCAGATGTACAATGCTGAAAGCAGACACTTGAGATTTCAGTGAGAATCTGAAGTCCATATGAAGGGATTAGATTGATTACAGACAGTACTATATAAACTTCTTGTGACTTACTTTGACATAGTGTTTAATCTGCTACTGAGAGCTGAATAAAAATATTTTGATAAACAAAATATTTCTGACACCAGCCTCAAAATATAATACCAAAGGGCAACAGAGATCAGCACAGAACTTTCCTAACAGTTAAGTTGGTTACATCCTTAGTGGAACTGGCCAAAAGTAATTTTTTTTTAACAGAGTTTTGTTTTTCTTAATATAGCATGGGTTCATATGTATTTTTATTTCTGATTTCTTTGAATCTCATTTGGTTATTTTGCAGTGTATTTTCTCAAACAAAGATAGATATTTATCTGGTAAATGACGATGATGATGACACAAAGCTATTCCTGAAGCTAATTCCTCATCTTCTCAGACTGAGTTTGATAAAGAAGCGGACAGTTTATTGGCTGCAGATGATTCGTCTGATTGTTGCTTCCTGCATTACTTTTGCTTTGTTTTGTTTTCCTCTCCTCTCTTCATGTGCTTAATCTTTAGAACTTCATCTGCGATCTGTACTGATATTTTATTTTAATCTGACATAAATCTTTTGATGGATGATCATACTGAATATTAAATATTTGGACTATGTCATGAAATCATTTGAATATAACAGATTTTTTACTGTCTTGAGTGTAACATAATCTATAAATTATGTACTTTCTTATTTTATCAAGCTGTGGACACTATAGGTATAGTAAAATTATCTCTTGTTGTCTTACACTAGAAAATGTACAATGAGCTTGATGAAAGAAAACACATTTTATAACCATGGTAACCGTCAGTAATATCTGTAGATTCCTCTCTCTCTTATTTCTCTATGAAGATTGAAAAACGTCATTAATTTTTGTTGATTTTTATTTTTCTGCAAAATGAGAAAAGGGAAAATCAGTGATGGGCGTAATTTCAAATCACATATGGCTAAGTATTTAGGAATCACTGGCACAATGATCATGGCAGGCAATAAAAAATATTTAGATTCAAATAAATTTGTCAGAGATGGAATTAGCCTTTCCATAAAATTGGTTTGTCTCTGTAGTATCTCTGCAAGGATTTAAATGATACCTCTAATGATAGTTTGTGAAAAATGTCGATGTATGTAGTTATTTTCAAATGTATTTTGAAGAGAATCTGATTCTTCTTTGTCAAACTGCATCCATCTGCCCAAAAATCTTAGAGGATTTATACAAGAAAAAAGTCTTTGTGAGATGATTCTGACAGATTATTCTGAAATTTGGCAATAGTGCTGTTTGAGAAAGGCAAGATTCCTGCTTGATACTGTAAGACTGGTAAACGGATTTCAATTGTATTTTAGAAGAACCAGTCATTAACACAGGAATTCAGTAAGCAACATAATTGTGCTGCTGCATGTAAGGGCTGCAATAGCCTCCTCAACTTAAATTCAAACACAGGCAGTGTCTCAGATCAAAGACCATGAACATGCAAAAGACAAGTCTTTCAGATACCCTACATCTCTTTTGCAGGTTGCCTGGAGTTATAATCCTGTTGCAAATCTCTTGCTAGGGCATGTTCTCCTGAATTCCTGCTTGCAGTGGAGAACTCCAGGAGGAAGGAATTACTTTTTGCATTGGGTAACTGTCCAGAAGTCAGAGGAGCGGTTCCACTCCTTTTCTTGGAATGAGAACTAATAGATGGATGGCTTATGCTTGCTGATTACAGATTCTGCGTGCCTATCTGCCCTTTCTTCTAGATGATTTAAATCTGTGTGTATACCAGCTCCCCTGTGATCTTTTCTAGGGAGTCACAAAGGCTTCTTTTATTCTTCTTGGAAAAGCTGCAGAAACACTTCTTGCCTCTCAAAGGAATTTTCAAAAACTGCTCATGGAAAAACAAACCTACAGGGTATAAAGATGCAGTCAGTTGAGGAGAGGGTTACTCCAAACACTAAATTCTTTGTCTTTGGACTTCCAGAACATTACAGAGATTTTTAAAAATGTAGAATATCCCATTAAAAATCTGTTTTAAAGCCTTTTAAATTCATACTTTTTGAAAGAGGAGTCATACCAGAGACAACATGTAGCTGCCTTTCTTCCTCTGTATTTGACTGTGCATCTAAACTGGCAATTTTAGGTTGAAACTAGCTTCTGATTTTAAGAGGGTTTAAGTGTAATCTAAATTGCATTTTATGATGTGAGAAGGTTGTTTATGCTTTGAAGTGAGTCAGATTTTCATAGATACTATGTTTTGTGAGAAAGTTCTTCAAAAGATTTTGTCAAAGTGTAAACTAGAAATTTATATAACGATAGATTAAATGCTACCATCTCTGGACATTCAAAAATATGATGCAAAACCAAAAGATTGAGGATTTTAAAATGAGTTCAAAATAGTATTAATTTGAAGATTATCTTTCTTTGCTGTTTTGATTTTAAACCCAGCCTTCATACACCTACCATCTTTTCTTTACAAACCCAAAGGTGACAAACTTTTCAAGTAAGATATTTCAGATTCCTTTGTAAACTATTACCTCACAAAAAGAGTTTAGGTTTAAAAAACAACAACATATACTATTATGAGAGTTGGAAAAAATTCATGAGTTGACAATCCTGAGACATTATAGAAGACTATATATTAAAGCATTCTTCATAGGTTTCGTTGAATCAACACATGTCCTCATTGTTACTTTCCATGTACAGATCTTTACATGCAGCTCTTCATGATGCATTTAGATGTCCCTCTCACAGTTAATCTGCGTGCTGGTAGCAAAATACATTTCATATTTTAAATGCCATTGTCTTCATTTCCTGTTGTCTTCTACATATTTCTTTCATTTATCTTTAAAATATCTGAGCTTATCCTATTCTATAAAACATTACCTTTAAAATAAAAGACCTTTTTCAAATATAGCAATGGTCTCATGTTGATTTTAATGTGTACTGCCTTCTCATATATTTTTAAATCCATGTGTATTTTCTGATTTAAAGTGGCATTTTGTCCATATTGGTATGGAGGTTGTTATTAAAGAAAAAAAAATAGAAAATAGTCAAAGTTTTTTTATGACTTCTCCATGTTACAGTTAAGAAATACATCGGAGTATATAAAGAATACCTGTCTGGGAAAGTCTGAAAAAATCTCAGTGTTATCAGAGAATTGAATAATTTAAGAATAGAAAAACAGAATGTGTAAACCTATGATAACTGGATGTAAATAGATTTCTTAAGTATGTGGAGAAATTTTAAAAAATGCATAAATGCAAACCCATCTAAGCTTTGGAAATTTATATTCATAAATATAATTATCAAATAAATGTTTGTAAAGTAGACTGTTATATATCCACATTAGGTTTGGTTTGAGAATAATTATTTTCAAAAAAAGAGAAAAATCTGGACAAAGTATTTTAATTCAAGACCATTTAAGCATGAGTCTTTTCTATTTGGAAACTATTACCATATTGCATTTCTACAGTTTAGCTATATGTAGTCTCCCCAAATTACTCAAGCACATTCTTGATATTTGTCAGAAAAAAAATTCAAAATCAACCATTGCAGCTTGATTATAGCCTACATAGCTTAAAGCCAGAAGACTTCCAAACATCTAGTTGAAGTAGAAAACATCTAATGGAAAACTAGCAAACACTTAATACAAGAAAGAAATGCACAGCATCACAGAAAAGACAGAAGAATAAAGTGCTTTTTACAGTAGATTTTATAAAGCTGACAATGTAACACAATTAGACACATCAGGGAGTCACAATGCATAATAGAACATTTTAGTAGTGACAGTAAAGTCCATAAAAATTGTGTGGTGTATTGAAGCAGAGCTTCACTTGAATGAAAGTGAAACAGCTGATTGCTTGGATTAGGCATTTTAGAATTTGTCTCATAGACCGTGGTTTGCTTTTGGGAAAATTTTGCTGAAACTAGAGACATTAACACTCATTTTTCATTATTTTAAAAAGCAATAGCAGCCCCTAAAGAAAAGACCTCTGTGTGATGATGCCCAAAAGAAAAGCATGCCTGAAATTTCTCAAGATTTAAAACTATATTTTCAGAAGGATTTGCTGAGCACTTGTTTCAGGAAAGAGTGCTGTTGTGGTTTAACCCCAGCTGGCAACAAAGCACCACACAGACACTTGCTCACTTCCTCACCAGCAGAATCAAGGCAAAAACTGGAAAGGTAAAATCTAGAATACTTGTGGGTTGAGATACAGACATTTTAATGGGCAAAGCAAAAGCCACACACACAGGCAAAGCAAAGCAAGACAAGGAATTAATTCACCACTTCCTATGGGCAGACAGGTGTTCAGCCATCTCTAGGAGAGCAGGGCCCCATCACACATAACAGTGACTTGGGAAGACAAACATCATCACTACAAACGTCCCTCCTTCTTCCTTGTTCTCCCCACTTTATATACTGAGCGTGATGTCACATGATCTGGAATATCCCTTTGGTCAGTTTGGGTCACCTGTCCAGGCTGTGCCCCTTCCCATCCTCCTGTGCACTCTTAACTTCCTTGCCAGCGGGGCAGCATGAAAAGCAGAAAATGCCTTGGCTCTGTGTAAGCCCTGCTCTGCAATAACAAAAACATGTCTGTATTATCAACCCTGTGTTCAACACAAATCCAAAACACAGACCCATAACAGCCACTGTGAAGAAAATTAACTCTATGCCAGCCAATCAGGAATTAACACGAATGCAACCGTATGCATAATTTCAGGCATTTCCAACATGTCAGGTGGTGCTGTCTGGGACAAGGGATCCTTGATAGAATTCTTTAATTCCAGAGAATTAAAATTAAATTATTTAAAGGTTTCCTTTTCACTGGTCCATCCTGTGATTAGAAAACAAGATTCTAAAATGACTTCTCAGAAATCATCAAGGCCATGTGATTAATACTCATTTCCATTATCAGCTTTCTGTCTGAAAGAACATGAAACCTGCTGAATACTGTGCTAGCAGCTCGGTTTAAACTAGAGAATTTTGTTATGGCTTAAGTCACTTTATTCATAACCATTTTTTTTTATTGTACACCCACTCACAGGCAAACAAAGATTCAGGATACAAAGTTATCTTTAGTATTTCATAGCTGAATGTTTCACGGCTATTGTTATTAAAATCAGAACTTTCACTGTTTCTTCTATGAGCTGAAATGAACTATGCTGCAGATACTACTAAAGAAACCTACTTTAGAGCACATTTATTAGACAGAAATGGTACGGATAAAGTATGATGCAGCACATGTCTATTTTGACCATTGTGGGTACTGGTGGAAGATGCTCCTAAGTCATGGAAAAAGTGGGCATAAAATATCTAAAAGCTTTAACTATATACTTCCTAGATACGGCTTGATCTGTAAGCTATCAACTTTTGATTACTTTAAAAACTCAATTCAAGCACGAATTTTCTTGATCTGTCTCTTCCTTGGTGCCTGATTGCAATTAAATATTCTGCTCCCACTAGAATAGAGCTACAGTTACTGCAGTAATGTATTCAGGTTTTTATGTCACATTCATCTTGAGCTTTTCCAATAAGAAATGTGATGATGAGTTCAAATGTGGTCTATCCTTCCCCTCATCTTCTCCCAGAGGAAAGAATGATATGTGTACTGAAGTGGTTTTTGCTGATTTATTTATGTTTAATATGCACACTGTGCTACTTGGGTTTATAGTAGAGAAGAAGTGTACTTTACCTTTCATCTGAAAGAGGTTGCATGGTGATATTATCTAGGCATTTCTGAGTTATCTTAGAATTGTTATTGCACATAGGCAATTTCTGTGGAAAAAACAAAATCTTGCAAGTTCTCTTCCTCTTTTTTTTAACAGAGAAATGTATAGTGTTGAATTATATACACCTTCTGAAAAATAAATTTCTAGTTTAAAATAGCTGAATGCTTGAGTGATTAAGTCATGCCCATGGAACAAGTGTTTTGAAAATCTTTCTTCTGAAATATATTAAGTACCGTACCATGGAAGACAATTCTTCCAGTAACAAACTAATGCAGTGCCAGAAAATCAGGTATTATAGCATTGTCAAAGTATTTCCAGCTATAACACAGTTTTACAAGCAGATACTCGAATGAACGTCAGAATGCACCTGAGCTTCAAGATTATTTTTATCATCTATTTTTTCTGTCTGTGAGAAGAGGAAAATTTCACTAGATATGTAGCACTTAATGTTATTTTTAATAAGACAAATCCTCCAGGATCCTGTCATAGAATCTGTTTCTGCTAATAAATGCAAGCTTTAAGTTGTGCTGCTTTTGAACACTCTTGTAAGATAAAACTAGTGCAGAGACCCTGGAACTAGCCAAAATGGTGGAGAGTGATGCAGCTGTATTGGTGCAGTGGTGTTTCTGAGGCTGTTTTTGTTAACTGGCAAGTCCCACAACAGCACAGCTGCTGCACCACTCTCAGACACATACTGCTAGCTCTTTCTAGCACCTTCTGGCACATTCCTGTCCATGTAACGTTGCCTGACAGGTGGTTCAGGCACTTCTGTGCTATAATTCCTTTTTGAAATAGAAGGAGATGAAGGCCCAAAATCTAAAAGCATGTGAACCTCTCTTGCGTTGAAATCAATGTATATAATTCTATATGCTCTGAGCTTCTTACACTAATCCGCTTGATCAACAAAAATAGAAAATTTGTGGAAGCATGGGAAACTGAAACTGGAAAGACTATGCAAGGATAAGATTTTCAAGCCTTATTTATTCTGACCTAAAAAATATTGATATAGGGTTTTTTTTCTGTGATAGTCACACCTTTATATACTTAATTACCTTCTAAGATGCTGTCAAACTGTTAAGCACAGGCATATCACTCAGTCATTTTGGGAGTGGACTTTAACAATGTACATGATGCAGATTCTTCTCAGTCCTTTCTGAACTACATCCACAGACAGTTGCACATTCATTAGCGAATCTTCTTTACCTCCTTCTCCAAGGAAAAGAATATTAGATTCTTTTACCTCAGTCTTAAATGACTTCTTTTGGGCTCAGTCACTGAAGGGTAGATTCTGATGAACAAATTTTAAGATGACAAATAATGCTGATGGGAGAAATATGCTTATTTGCAAACTACTGATGCTATTAACATAGAGATTTTGTTAAAAGCCTGATGCAAAATACAATATTTAAGAAAACACCAGTGCAGCTATTGTAAAAGCAATAATCTGGAAAACCTATTTTTCCCTCATCTGCAGTGTGATGAGTTGCATGTCGCAATGTGAATTCTAGCTGATGGTCTCTTAATTCTGGAACACTATTCACACACAGGAATTAGAATTACTCTTCGTTGTAACACAGCTGTTGGAAACTCAGTGAAGCTGTTCTGTTGCACCAACATGCAGAGGCTGTGATGTTTAAGTAACTGAAATACAGGGTGGAAAGAAGAAGTTATGCAAAATAAAGAGTGCCAAACTATTACTTTATGAGCTGCTCTTCTGGGAAACAGGTTTAGCGGATACTTCTTTCAGGGAAATGAGTGTGTGGAGGGTTAATGATAAAACTGGGTGCAGCTGGATGCAGTTATTGCCAGTAACCTCACACACCTCTGCATTATAGAGTGTTCTGACAGAGCAGTGTTCTTTTCTTCTTTGTTTTGTAGTTTTCATTTTTTTTTTTAATTTGGCTGTTGGCAAAAACCATGAAAGCAGCCACAGCATACACCACAGGGAGTCCTCTCCACAGTAAGTTACCCAAATAATACTTTGTGAGATTTTTTAAACCTCACTCTGTTTAGGAGTAAATGTCAGCTTTCTCAGTGAAGCTAACACTAAGAGAACTTGTATAACTATTGTCATTGAGTTATTTCTACTTATATAACAGAGGAAAATAAATCTAAGTGTCAAATAAACAACAGACTCTTTCAGTACAAACAGATTTAATTAAACCAATCTATTTTGTGATAATTGTTAATAGCTGACATTCAACTAGTTCTCAATAGAAAATACAAAGAAGATTCTTTTACCTGATATAACTGCTCTTGATGGATTTTTAAGTCCTTTATAAATCAACAATGCATGTTTATTTAACTTTTCTAACCACGTTATTTTCTGTAATTATATATGAATTCATGTATGTACATTTATATGTCTGATGTTATTTAGAACTCCTCCTTGTCTCAGAAGTAACCTGTAACAGTCTGTCCATGCTCCTTTACTCCAAAGGATTCCTCTTATAACTATGCAGAAGCTCTGTGGACCAGAGCTTTATAATCCCATAAATATATTCTTCTTATTATTCATTAAAAATTTGCCAAGTTTTCTAATTGTATTAAAACTGAGTTTACCTATACATAGAAAAGGTTGTGTCTCAGTGCAACAAACTGGAAAAAACATTGTAATATATAAAGAACAGTCCTTAATCTAGCAAAATGTGACTACTACCTGTTGTGATTTGAGATCCTATTCATATTAGACATCTAAGAAAAAGGCAGAGACTGAGTTACAAACGTACTTCTGAAAACTTACAGAAATTAACTCACAAACTTGGAAGACAGAGCTGCAGGCTTTTGCAGGCTTTTAAAGAATGTGAAGAAAATATATTGTTATGCATCTGGCCTTGCAATCATGATGTGCTTGCTATTTTAGATTGCTTTTGCAGGCTGAATTGTTTAAAAGAATAAAAACCAAAACAACAGAAGAATCCAAAACCTAAACTAGAACTTTGTTTTGGGTGTGTTTTCTCATCTTTGGGTCTCTTCTGGAATGATTGACATATGGCAGTAATTTTCAGGTATAGTGATCCACAGAATCAAAGAATACTCTGAGTTGGAATGGACCCACAAGGATCATCAAGTCTGACTCTCAAGTGAATGGGCCATACAGGGATGAAACCCACAACCTTGGCATTATGAGCACCATGGTCTAACCAACTGAGATAATCTCAAAGTTTATTCATACTGTGAAAGAGAAATAGTTTTCCTGTACTGAAATGTGTTCGGAATTGTAAAAGTCCACTTACAAAAACACAGAAGTCAAAATCCCTAATAAATATATAAAGTGAATGACTTCCAAGGAGGAAAAATATAATGGTATTAAAACAATAATGCTTAAATACTGTTGTAGCAGCTGCTATCTATTCTTGTCCTTATGACAGCATCCATGTAATTTTGGGCAATTTAACCACTTATGCCCAGGGACTGGAATCTTGTAACATTTCACTGCGGTTGAATTTTGAAGGCTGAAGTACACTAACGCTTTGTGCTCTGAATTTTGTTGCCAGCTAGTGCATGGATTTGACTTCTGCACCTCAGTTTCCTGTCCTCAAAACAGGGGTAATTCACCATATTCCCTACTAGAATAGTTGTAGTAAGTGCTTCCACATTAATGAAGCACTGGGATGCCCTCATCATGAACTTCTTAGAGAAGCCTCTAAGAGATAAATCATAGTTCCTATTCAGAAATGAGGTTTGAATTGTATGAAGAAAGTAAAGCCTTGGGTCACACACTGAATAATGAGTGTAAAAGAAAATATTGATCATCATATTGATCACTAAGTGAGTATCATACATTCATGGCCTGTAGAAAGGCTGAGGTCCTGTGGAAAATATGTTATGTAATGGTGTAATTAAAGATTATAACATAATGCATATGTATGAAGGATAAAATTAACATTGCAATAGGAACCTCAAATTTACCATTTTTGAGCGATTGAGCACTCAACCTAATATACATTCTTTTAACATATAGTTGTGGGTATGTACAATATATGTATAGGCAGTACTTAATTCTGGATATAAATTATGGACTTCAGGGAAGGAAAATTTAAGAAAGAGCCTTTTTAAATTGTATTTGTTATATGTGTACCCATAAATGGGCCCTTTCCAACTGAACAGCACAGTGGGGTTGAAATCAATGGAACTAAAATATTATATCATTGAATCATGGAGTGATGAAACAGATTCCCTAAGGGGTTTTTTTTCACAACTGGTGGTCTGCTATATCAATATGGAAAGTAATCATGTCTTGTCACCAAATAATTTTTTCTCACCTTCAAACAATGTATTTGGTCAAAAAGGAGTAGGTGTGACATGCAAACTCTGCAGCATACACATCAGAATTTTACTCCTTCTATCTCATATGTCCACGTAGGTTGACATCACTAGAGTTGTCTGGGGACAAAGGCTATTGCAATAAACAAGATAAAGCCAATTTTACAGATCTACTCAAGATACTCTTTTTGACTTCCATACCATTGATAAATATGCAGGACTTGAATTGACACTTATAAAACTGCAAGAAAATTCACCATTTCAGGCAAGCAGATACAGCCCCTTAGCTACTAACCATTGTATTGTATCAGTAAGGAAGGAGAAGGAAAAGAGAGAAAAAACACGTTAATTATTGGCAGCTGCTGCTGTTCTTTTACTAATTGAGTAAAATCACAGTAACAAAAAAGTGAGCAGAGGAGGTGAAAATGAAAGTTTTAGAAGTCTTTCTTACCTTTGATTATGCAAAACCTGGAGGATTTTCTTTATGCTTTTAATTTTGTTTCCATGAAAAATTAAATGTAGATTTAGATTTTTAAAACACCCTTTCTCCTCACCTCCTTCTAGACATATTTATGTATGTTCCTCTATATATTGACTTGTTTGTCTTGAGATTTTTTTATATATTATATATTATATTTTTATGCTTGCTGGATGTAGGTGTTCAGAGTTGCAATTGCATCAAATTACCTTGGCAGAGCATGTGCTTGCTATCATGGAATGCCACACTTCTCCCACAGAGATATTTGTGTTCCAGTAGTAGGTGGATATTTCTTCCTATGCATAATGTATAAAGGACTTTGGGATCATCTGTGGGTGACAGAAGCTGCTGCTACTGTCATTGACTTTTAATCTAAGGTGGTCAAAACTCTTTACTTTTGTTGCATCCATTTGACCAGTGTTACTTTCAAACATGGCACCAGCTCTTGGATGGCCCTCTGTGCTTTTCAAATCATCCAGTGTTAAGGAAACTTCCCAGTCTGACCATTCACGAGACTCCCTGGCAGTCACATCCCAAGACTAGAGACTGCCACTGCTGAGACCAAAGCCCCTTCGCAGTGGGCGGCTCCAGTGACCGACGGGTCCCCCTTGGCTCCCCACACGCCCACTCCATGGTCAGATCAGGTTTCGTCTCCGGTTCAGTCCCAGGTTTCCCATGGCAGTCTCAGATGTCTCTGATAAATGCCATAAAGCCATTCATTCACATCACTGTAACACAAGAACAGCCCGCCCCCGAGGTGCACCCCAGCCAAGGAAGCCCTGGGGTTTTATAGCCTCATGGTCCACCTGCGGGCAAGCCTCCCTCTTACCCTCTGTGTCCTTCCACCTCACTGGCAGTCAATGGTCTTCATCTTTGTTATGCAAAAAGTTGGCAGCTCCCAGCTCCTGTGTCTCAGTGTCCATTCACCTGCCTTTGTGCTGTTTTTTATCCCAAAAGTGGACAGTTCACTGCCTCTTGTCTCAGGCTCCCACCCAGAGCTCAATCTGCATCTCAATCTGCAGTTTGCAAGCTATCTGGACCAGACATATTCCTCACCATCAGTTGCACAGTCCCACATATAAAATTCATTTTTCTAGACAGAACAATAATATTTAAAGATTTTGTTAAAAAATCCATAAGCAAATGTAACCCCCTTTCCAGGTGATTATAGAAAGGATTTGAACATTGTACAGATTTCAGTATTGTCGATAATCATTATCCAAGTTCAAAATCATAAAGTAATGCAGATACTCTATAAGAACTTACTATAGATGATCACATTGTGAAAATATGTTTTAAAGCACAAAATTTGACAAAGGATTTATTTTCCCACTGGTAAGTTCTCCTAGGTCTCAATTTAGCGAAGAAAGTCCTTGGTTAATGAGCAAAATTTTAAGCATATACTTAGGTCACATTGACTTGAATAGAATTTAGGTATGTGCTCATAATCAAACATTTATGGACATGTTTCCTTAAATGAATGCCATTACTGGTTTGTGGATCTCCAATACTAAGAATCAGATTCTACTCAATACACTCATTATGAAACCTTGATATAGGCAGAACATCAATAAACAATGGGTTACTCCTATGTTGTTCTTTAAGCCAGGAATATGCAAAAATCTGTTTATTTGCTTTACAGAAAACTCAAACAATCTTTTTCACTTATGTTGGTCTATTATATTAAATCAAAGTGGGTGTACCTTGCCAATATATATTGAAATGGATGACAAAGCTCAAAGCAAAGAGAAACTGAAATAGAGATTAAATAACTTGAGAGACCCTTCATTTTAGCTCTACTACATGGTGCAGAATGAATGTAAAGTCTGTCTTATTATTAAACAGAATAAATAGTATCTTTGTAAAGAACTGTACCATTAACCTCATTTTATTGACTGACCAGTGCACTGATAGACCATGGATAACCTTGGATTTCATCAGCTCGTAGGAAAAGAAAACTTCCTGCTGCAAATGCTGTCCTTACCTATTCTGCTAAGTATTGAACCGGCACCGAATTGCAAGTAGTGTCACTGACAAATACTGCATTTAGAAGGGCTGATTTAACAAAGTAGCAGAGCAGCAGGCTGGTTATGGCAGTGACAGCAGCACTAAGAGGATTTCAAAGCATTGTTAGACTTTCTAAATCTTTCCCTTATCATCTTTCCAATTTCTAATTTGCTCACTCGTTCAATGCAATCTCTTTTCAGAAGTCATTCTGCTTCCCTTTCTGGAAGTCAAGTAGTAAACTGGAGTTATTCCCTGCTGCACTACCTTGGTTCCTTATTTTTTTGGCACATATATATTAATGACTTATTCAAGCAATTCCAGCACTTAACTTTCTGTATCCTGGGCAGAGTGAAAAGCTGCAATAGGCTGTAGAAGTATGTAATTGGCCTTTATATGCTGTCAGTCCTCCTGCTAGATATGACTATGCCAAATACGAAGATGGAAGTGGAAGAGAGGAAAACTAATCTGCGGAAAGCATCTCAAATTCAATTAGAAATGCTTGGTATGATAGAAATTAGCATTGAACCGAATAAATTCCAGGCTTTGGCAGACTGAAGGTATGAATGCCAGATGCAAAGCGATAATGTGTGCAAAGGTTGATTCATCATAGGAAGTAGCAGCCAAGATACTGGTGAGATAACCAAGAAGCCAGAGAGATGGTTTAATGTACTGAAATATGAAAAGCACATGGGAAGGTGGTTGCAGAAGACATCAGCAAATACATCATTGGTGGAATACAGGAGGGTCTGGAGAGAAACAGCTGGTGGAGTAAGATTGGAAACAGGTGAAAGAGCAACAGCAGATGTATCCCTCATTGATAAGATTGTACATCCCTTTCTCTTTCATTGGGGATATAGAACAGCAGGCAGAGAGGTCTACTTACATAATACAGTATGCTGAATGGAAAAAGAATCTGCTAAAATCCCCACACAAAGCAGTGATTGGCTTTGCACAGCAGAATTGTAGAAATAACAACTGAGAAAACAACTTATATGAATACACAATTGCACTAGCAGCAACACAGCAGCTTTTTGCAAAAGATTGTTGAAGACCCAATAAATCATATAAACCTGATTAAATTAGTTTCTTGAAAGTCAAGAACTGGTACAAGACTCTTTGAATACTCCATGTAATATATACAAACTTCACAGCAGAATTCACTCTGGGGAAGGTGGCAAACACATTTTGGAGGTCAAAAATGAGGATTTGAGAAGAGATGTTCCTTGAATTTTGTGTTATTGATTTTAGACAGGTACAAAGCATTGAACTCAGAAAGGAGAAATAAGATACATAAATTTGAAATAGGTACTAGCTGACAGTGTAGTTGGATGAAAAAGATAAAAGACTTAACATAGACCTCCAAATGAATAGAAACCACTTGTGTGATCCTGTTGCAAAACAGGAAAATCTCATTCTTGAGTGAATTAAGATGATTATTGGATGTAAGACATAGGAAGAATTTTTTTTTCTAGGTCTTCCTGGCTTTAGTGGATCCTTGGCCAGAACAGAGTCCAACAACATGATTTAGAGAAGAGTGTGATACGTTGCAGAGAGTAGTAAGACTAACAAAGCATTTAGAAAAAGTGAACTATGAAGAAAAAGAAAGGTTGAAATAATTGCATTTATTCAGTCTACCAGACAGAGCAATAAGGGACACAAATTTCTTCTGTTAGGTAAAAACTGTTATAATGACAGCAGTGAATGATTATTCTCTGTGATCATAAGATCTAATACAGAGAGAGCAGCTGAATTTTCAACAAAGACTTAAATTAGATCCTGGGGAAATTTTTGAAAGCCAAGGGTTGGTGAAGCAATATGAGAAGATGATCATAGACTGTTGGTTTTTGTTATTTGTTTGTTTCTGGGTGTTTTGGGTTTTTTTAAGAGGCAGTAGCAGTATTTTAGTATTTCCTGAAGTAATTTTAACTTGCCTGTACACAGGTAGGACTAGGTGAAACCTTCAGCTCTGTGATTTCTAAGATTCTGTGCTTAAATGACTGAGAAATTCACCAAATACAACAGAAATTTTCTACTCAACCAAAAAAAAGAGAGGCAATTAATCAAGATGTTTTATGGAGAACTCCAGTGACTAATGAATTCTTGGTAAAGATGAATGAAAATAACTTGCCAATGTGAATGACATTCATTGATTATGAGAAAGTTACTGACTATCACCAGAGAAAGAAAAATGCTGTTCTGAGAGAGACCCAAGCATAACAAAACACTACCTGCAGTTTCTGAGAAACAAGTGGGCTGGACTGTGGCTGACACAGATGGGAAAGAAGAAAAAGAGAGCCCACAGCAGCGCTTTTTCTCTATAGTCTACAACTGGTACATTTATGTAGAAGTACCAAAAGGGTCCAGTGCAGTCTGAGGATACAGTGTGTGAACTTGGAGGAGTCTAAAGATCACTCTTATCCCGTGTCTGCCATAAAGACGGGGTGCAGCATCCCACATACGGGGAAATGAAAGTCCAGGTTCAAACAGACTGTGAAAAGGGGGTTTGGGAGGGAGTTTGGTGGGGCAGGCGGAAGGAAGAATGCTGGTATTCTGCCAAAACATATTTAGTTCTGACTTAAAAAAATAAAACCCCTACAAAACTGAATGCTTATTTCAAATTAAGTTAAAAGAATTCATACTCCCTTAACTTAGGCTTTAACTTTAGCCAAATTCCTATGAAAAGTGGGAGAGTAAAGAGCTACCAGGATTCTTAATTTCCAAATACCATTTGTTTTCTCATTGGAAAAACTTGTTTCATGAGGACCACAAGAAAAAGGTTAGGCATTTTTTTTTTGGTGCAATCACCATTTTCCCATGGGTTTTTATAACCCCAGCCACTGTGACATATTTTCTGTCTTGGTCTGTGGATGCTTCTACTTTATAAATGAATAGATCTACAGCTGCACTGAGCAGGAGAAAAAGTAAGATAAAACCAGAAAAGCAGCATTTTTTGAATAGAAGAAAAAGAGAACAAAATATGTGGAAAATGGCAAGGCTAAACTGTTCAAGAATCACAAGGAAGAAGTCAGCAAACTGCCCCCACCTGCTGCATTACTCTGTATTAATATTTCTACTTCTCTGTTAGAGTACATTAGGAAAGACATTGCGACAGAACAGGGATTACTTACATGGAAAATGTAATAAGTGTGGTCAAACCAACTGTACGGTGGGCTCATTGTGATTGCAGCCATCAGGGATGAAACCTAAGAAATGGGAAGAATATTACTATTGTGTCAATAAATGTAATTAAGACTGAGATAATAATTTTATTCAGAATCTGTATTTCCTGCTTGCAAATGTTTCTCTCAGAAATTTACCTTTCCAAATGATGCATCTCATATTAGCTCTCTTCTAGTTCATCCTATAATACATTTCCATTAGAGACAAGCAGAAGAAAAAAGAAACT
Source organism: Oriolus oriolus (assembly GCA_013400235.1). NCBI lineage: Eukaryota > Metazoa > Chordata > Aves > Passeriformes > Corvidae > Oriolus > Oriolus oriolus. Next base: position 117,398 of record VXBT01005959.1, on the reverse strand, counting down.
GTATTACAAACAATATAAATTCCTAGCATTAAAAATGAATTAATTGAAAGAAAAATGTGTTATGAATGCTTTGTCCTGGTTGTTCCAAACTCAAATTGAATTTTAAAATAATCTTTAAATTACCTGTGTGGAAGGAAAACATCTGCTTGCTTGTTTGATTTTGTTATAGGTCTATTCATACTTTGTTATTCTTCGCTATCTCAAAAATTTGTGTATAAAACATTAACTTTGATGTATGGCATACAATCTTTCTCTAAAATATGTGAGTGGCAGAAAAATCCCATGGAGGCAGGATGGAGAGGAACATGTGTTTCCCAGGAACAACTGTGGGTCTTGTGGACCAGCTGTTTTGAGGCCTGGCACCTGCAGCCAGGGACAATGGAATGCAGCCCCTTCCCACCGCTGATCCCGAGGTCAGGCTCCTGGGCACACAGTGGCATCCTGTGCTCCCATCCTGGGAGTTGTTGCCAGCTGCATTTCAGCCCAGCTTCAGCTGCCCTGCTGCCTCACGGCCCTGCCTTCAACTGCCCTGCGGGTCCAGACCTGCTCCCCATAGTCCTGTCCAGCCATCCAAGGGCTGTGTCTGGCCCTTGTTCCCTTCACTAGGCCTGATCCTGTCCCCAGTCCAAGAATATCCTGACCTGCTGCTGAGCAGAAGAGACTGCTCAGAGTGGCCGAGTGCCTCGTGCTCTACCAAACAGCAGTGCAGGATTTAATGTCAAAGGTCCCGTCAAGGCCAGGGGAGCTGTGACAGCTTCTCAGGGTTATGTACAGGAGTACACCCTCAGTACACCTCAACGTCCCATCCGGCAGGATTTGGCACACGCCTGTCATCCCAGTCATCCTTGTTGGTGCTAATTCCATCCCGCATACTTGGCTGTGTGGAAGCTTCTGTGATCACTGATGGCAGCTGTGCCAGCCATGGTCCTGCAGCAGGCATGAGACCAGGCAGAGACCTTCACACAGGAATATGTCCTGATGCTGGACGTGACATGTTTGCAAAAAGCTGAACTTGTGTGATCACAGTAATGGAATAGCCGGGAGACCTGACACATGGGAAGAACTTGGCAAACACCTCAAGGATGCCTTGGGTAGCTCATAAGATTTAAAGGGCAATGCATCCATTTCCCTTAATTCAGCGGTAATTTCTCCATCAACAACAAATATTGGAGCCACTGAGGAAGAGGTGTCAGAGAAGAAAAATGGGCACCAAAAGTGTGCAGAACTGTGGTGAAATTTACACAGCCATAAGGAATTGTTGTGTAGGGTCTAGCTGCCTTCAAAGGATGATTTGTATTGCAGTGGCTTGGAGAAAAACTGAGTATGATAAATGTAAATGCATAACTTAAACCTACTTAATTTCTTAATTCATTACAATACTTCTTTCCTATAAGGAGCTTGGAAAATTATTGATTAAACAAACAAACAAATCCTAGGTTGATTTTTGGCTGGCAACTACTCCAGCCCTAAATCAAATGTTGAATCTGAGGCAGCAGTGTGCTTATCAGCCTCGGGTCATGTCCTTAATGCTCAATGAAAGGGAAACTTGTTTCTCATTCAGTGATTGCTCAGCTATAATAAACTGCTAACATTTTTTAATTTGATACTTTACATACTCATTATACTCTGGTATCACATAACAGTACAGAAGGTTTCACTTTTTCCCCAGGAGCCATTTTCTCCTGAAGCCTGAACATTTCATTGCTGCACTGTAATTTAAAGGGTTATAGAGACTTGGTGGAATAAATTACAATGTTTATGAAAATAGCCAAAACCAAAGACAAACTTAAAAAAAACACCCACCCAGCTTCAGCGCATGTACTTTCAGTGCCTTCAAATAACATTCAGGGGCACAAGTTTTGGACAGAGTACTTTGAACTGTTACAGTCTTTATCTCCACAGGAGGGGAAAAGAAATTTACAGCATAACTATCTTAAAAGCTGATTTATTATACTTCCCCCCCTGCCACATATATACATTTTTTAATATATTTAAAGAAGGAAAACAAAAAAACAAACCACACAACCGTGTTGAATTTTTTAATCCAGGTAGAAAATACAGAGAAAATACTCATCAAAGTGCCTTGTGTAACAGAACAACTAATCTAATATCAAAAAATAAAACAGGCTTTCAGGCATCAAAGCTTAAGCTTTCAGCTTTCCTTCAGACTGTATTTCTACATGAGTCAGAGGGGGTGGGAACGGGCATGAAAGCTGTGTTAAATCATCCGTTGCAAAAGGAAAATAATAAAGAAGTCAGGTTAATAATTAGAAAGAACTTTAAAATTAATTAAACAAAGCAACAGGACACAAGAGGTTGTGCTTTATTGATTCAGGAATGCATATTGTGAAGCCTAATACTGTACACCAAAGCATGTTCAGTCACCTGAGGTACCTATTAATAGACCGGTTAGGCATGGGCTGATATTTAAAACAACTCTTAATCACAAAAGTCTTTAGGATTTGTTGACAATTTGTATGTACTCACTCATCATGGCAAGCCGTTTTTAGTGTGAATATAGTGGTGGTACATTACCAAAAATAATTTTGCTTCCTTTCGTCCATTCTCCACTATTTTATGGGCTGTTTGTGCAAGCTGATGTTTCTCTGAATATTCTTCATCTGTGTCCATATTGCTGTGGTATCCAAAACATGACCCTCAACTCTGTTGTCATTCATTTTACAAAGACTTTATTCAGTTTCCTCCATCAGAAGTGATCTAAATGATTTTCCAGGCAGGAAAGCACAGGAAAGATAATGGTTTATTTTCTGGTAGGAAAAAAAAAAATTCAAATTTGTGATCTCCTCCAAAACAGCATGGAAACTAGCCCCCGTCTTTTGCTGTTAAAAACCAATCACTGAACTTGAGCACTGCTATCACAGGCAGCATGCTTGTGGCTTTTTAGATAGAAAGGTTGAGTGTTTTTAGAAATTAGCTGAAAAATAAGTGTGTCTCTAAAAAGACAATCCACTCAAACGACATAAAAGTAGATGCTGCCTCATGGCTTCAAAAATAAGCAAGCACTCTGGACACATGTCTGTCTTACTTTACAAAATGTTATAGCATAAACCAGAGAGTACTCATAGATTGGCAGTATCTCTCAAGATAAGGAAAGAGCAGAAAGGTAATCCACAATTGGGGGGGAAGGCAGCTAGGGAAGATAAGTAACAGAAAAATAGAGGCCTCAACAGGTGCTTATATAAATATGGGGCTGTAGAAGGAAGCAGAGGATTGTGGAGATCATAAGAATATAAAACCCAAAGGGAGATGTGAAGCCAAAACACCAGAAGAGAGACAGAAAGAAACAATAGGGATAGAAGAAAATTTTTCTTTCTGAAGGCAGGTTTTGATGCATAGCTGTGGTTGACATTCAGGATGAGAACAATGTTCTACCTGTGAAGGGAAATAAATGACATATGTAGATTAGAATTTCGCTATGGGATCAGATTCATGATCTCTGTTTATTCCACAACCATATACAGCACTGGATATATCTTTTTGACATGAAAGTCCAAGGATCTTATAATAGACAGTCCTTGAGGCTCTCCCATACAAGTCCCATGTATTTCCCAAAAGCTAAGGATTGTTTAAAGATTAAAGCTTGTCTTGCTTTATTCCACACATATGCTCCAGATGTTCGTGTTGTCCTTATAAATCTCTAATACTTCAAATTTTTTAAGTTCTTTGCATCAAACAATATCAACTTTCAACACGCTCTACTGGGCCCTCGACTGATTTTTCCTCTGGAAAACTGTTTCTCTCAGACGGGAAAAGAGAAGGGTTTCTGACAACTATGCACTCAATTTTCTGATATTTCAGTTTGTGCCTGAAGTTAGCTGTGGTGACTTTGGTAGTAAATTACCATGTTTGATACCCATGCATCTAAATTACGATTTAACTCATGTAAGGAAGACCTTTACAGCAAATTTTCCAACTGTAACCACTCTGGTTTGCAATGTGGAGTAATTTAAGGGTACATAAACTTAATTACTTTGGGATGAAATTAATCAAAATAATTCCAACTTCTATGTGGAGGCCAGAAAAAGATGCAAGACTGGAGATAGTCTGAAGTAAATCTCCAAAGGACTTCATATATTATGGACATCAGGTTTCAGCAACAGCTCTTTCACTCAATAGATGTGCTCCTGTTGCCTAAAAGAAACTGCTAATGCAAATGTAATCACAACTATCTTTAATCAGTTTTACAGGAATAAAGTTTTTTGTAGAAACTCCTTTCTGGTTTTGTTGTGTTCACTCTCCCCATATATGTCCTATTCTTTACACATTGGAAGAAACAAATCAGTAAGTTGAGGCAAAGGAAGTCAGGCACAAGTGAGTGCTATCTAAATTTGTGGGGAGCTCAAATTTGTGGTGGAAGAGAGGTGATGAAATTCAGTAACTGATTGAAAGAGGGAACATTGGTAGGTAGAGATGTGGAAAGATTGAATCTCCCTTGAGAAGATGGAAGGACGGTTCAGTAATTGGGAACAGCAAGGACCCATTTGGAGGGCAGAGAGGAAAAGAGAAGTAGTTAAGATAGCATAGTTGTTTTCAGATCTTCAGTTCAGCTCCGATGCACTGAAGTAGTGATCTGAAAATAAAAGAGAATGGGGATGGGAAAATGCTGTGTTGTTTTATTTTATTGGAACGCACAGAGGTTTTTTATCCTAAATGCACATTTGTGATTGCTAATTTTATTATAAAGAGAGTTTATAAAACAATGACATCCGTCCCTCTGGTTATGCACTAAAAATAACTAATATTTTGGCAAAGAACCTGGACTTCTCCTACTCATTTCAGGTATACCCAGACCTATTGTGCATGCATGGCATAGTATTAGGATTATACACTGTAGTATTATTCAAATATGCAAAGTCCCATTGACATAATAGTCAGGGGAGAGTATGGCTTAATGTATCTGTAATCCACATATTAAAGCTTTCTAAGTATGATTTGACATGACAGTCCATAATGCCTCTAAGCTTTAACTTTCTATTGTGCCTGTGACATATACTCCACAAATTACAGTATAAGACTGTCTTGTGAAACTCCATTTCTGATCCATATTTTCTGTTACATTTATTTATTTATTTATTTATTTATTTATTTATTTATTTATTTATTTATTTATTTATTTTTGTGCATGTCTCTATATGCATATATATGTCTGTACCTTCTAAATATCCACCCCGACATGATGGGAATTCAGAGATGATTCCTTCTTCCAGTCTTTAGTTCCCCCTGCTGTGCCTATGTGTTGAAGTTAAGTAACCTTGAAAGGCTTTAGAAAGTGTCTGTGCCATCAGCAGGGGAGTAGAAAGGGAGGTGTATTTGGGAGCACTAATACTTAAACTGCAATCTGCCAACTCCACTCACAAACACTCAGGGAGCCACTGCATGCCATAGTCATCCTCCTGCATTCTCATCAAGCACTCACTAAATAGGGTAAGTTCCTGCTTCCTAGCCCGCAGTTGCAGGAAGGATCCTGGAGGGTTTGATAGCTGAACCTTTCCCAAAGATCACGGATATCAGTGCCATGGAGTTAATGGAGCTGGTCCTAGTGGCAGTTGTGTTCTCCCTCGTGAAGTCACCTTGCTTTTATGGAAAGCTGAGATGGCAGCTGCTGGGGAGGGGCAGCTGCATGTTTCTTCTAAGGACTGAAGAGCAGCTGAAATGGGTGGTAGGGACCATAACACGACAGACCTGCTGCCAGCAGCATCTATGATGGACTTATGTGACTGCCCTGATCATTAGCTTTGAGACAAAAATGCATAATTGAGACTGTCTGGTATCATCTGTGGGTGCTAGAACCTGTCTGCTTGCACAGTGGAGCAAGCTGCTTAATGGTGTGTGTTTTGGGTGTTTAACTAGGCATGTGATGATTTCTCATCGGTGTTAGTAACAAAGCTGTATCTGTCAGAATTAGAAGGCAACTCCAAAACCAGTCCCAGCTAGGTAATGTTTGTATCCCCAAGGAACTGCTCATTGAGATTTCTTGATGGGGGGAAGGGGTGTATTGTGGCAGGAAGCATATGTGAAGGAAGATGAACCCTAAGTAACAAAATCCCTTTTGAATCATATTGAAAATAATATCATAATCAGATTTTGTCATATATATATATGTATGTCATATATATATATACATGCACATAAATACTCATACAGAGAGAGCTTCTAAAATAATAAATAAAAATAAAATAATTCATTAGTTTAGAGATTTCGCAATTTTGACAGTGCAGCCCTAGTCACTACTTCAGGGTAGGCATAGGGAAGACTCAGGCAATGCATTTACATTAGCAGAGCATGCATTTACGTCTCTAAGCCCTTCTCTGTTCACACAGACATCCTATCATTAGCTCCATCTAATGCTCCAAATTTAATATTCTTTGTCTTTTCCTTAAAGAATGAGAGTGCCTGTCTATATGATTAAATCACTATAAAGAAAAAGTCTGTCAGTGCTCTTCCTATACAGCAGATCATGTTGAGAAATATGATAGTCCTCATTATGCAGCATTCCTTTCACTGGGCCTGATCGGGTTCCACAAATAGGAAATGTTCAAATTGCCAATACTCATTTGCATAGCTTGCCTGTTTTCCTGCTGCTTTTCCACTGGGACCTGTCCCAGGCTGCTTCAAAACCTTTCAGTGAGCACTTATATTAGTCTGTTTTTTCCACTCTTGTACTCGTGAACCAACTGATGGTTTTTTATGGTATCTTTTAAACATTTATCTCCCTGTTTACTGCCACCAAAGCAACACGTTTCCTGAGTCTTGTCTATAGAAAAATGCACACCAGAGACTCTTCCTTTCAACAGCTTCTAATTAGGCAGCTGAGGTTGAGGTCTGAGCAAAGCAATTTTAAGGGTAACTTCCTTGAGCTGGCTCCAGTGCTTCCTGCTTACCAGAGCTCACTGCCTAAGAAGCTTATCAGCTAACTTCCTGCTGGTGAGACACTTGCCAATCATCTGACATTGCTCCTTCTCTGTATCAATGAGCTGGACTGCTGCTTTGAGAATAATAAGAAGTAGAAAGAGGAACTGACCTTGTACAAAGGAGTGTTATGGCTTGCATGCAGAACACAGCCACTGTTGCGAGCAATGATTCCATTTCTAGGGCACACACAGTATTAGGTGAAAATGTTGCTGTTTCTGCCTGGAATCCATGCAAATCTGGCCTTTGCACAGCCTGTCTCTTTTGGCTCTTGATATTGGTTGCTTTGAAATATTTAAGGGATTTTTCTCTTTTCCCAGAATGAAGGGATGGTTCCCTTCTGTTGTTTTCCCTCTCTTAATTTCACTGCCTGACAACGTTATTTTAAAAGCAAACAGGTTTCCTGGTATGTTGTTCTTAATTCTGCTTTTTCACAACATGACAGTTCAGTCAGCACAAGCAGCCTTAAACTTGGAGAGGTATGGAGCATGTAGCATCAAAATTGTTTCTGAGAACTTTGGATCGGACATTGGCCCATTTTGCTCATAGGTGAAATTAGAAAGTACCCCTCTTTTTATTGGAACTTGGATAACAAACTCATGGTTTTTCCCTTTTATTCTATTTAAGCAAAAATGCTACACATAGAAAGCATAAGTTTTTTTATTTCTGCTATTCCATGCCAAACTTTTCCCTCCTTACTAAACAGTTACATCATTATTCCTGCTAAAACTAGTGTATTTCATCCATTTGGCAGTAAAGAAATTGGGGGAAAACCACAAAAAGGTAGATTTGAAGCTATATTTTATATTGAAGAAAAATGTTCATCTGTCCAGACTAAGATTTTATAATATAGATGTGGGGGGAAAAAACCACCCAACTAAACAAACAGATAAGAAATTATGGCTTCATAAGATTCTGTCATTACAGAGCTGTCCCTGAAAGAGCACTTGTATTTATACAATCTGTGAAGAATTCTGTAGGTTGTGTACATAATTTTTAACCTTTTCTTTTTATAGTGTGCATTTGAAACTATAGAATTTGTTGAAAAATTAAATAGTATCAAATGTCATGAAGTTCTAGAGCAAGGAAATACCTCTGGTAAATTTAAATAACTACAAATAGAGGATGTTTACCACTCAGTCAGCTCCTCCATACATTTTCTATGATGATATATCTAAACCAGCTACATTCTAACTACTTACTCACAATTAACTGACTTATGGAGCTCTGTGCTCTCAGGATGACTCCAGTGGAGAGAAGAATGATTTCTTTTCTGTGATAAGTATATTCTAAATACTCAGGCACTTAGAGAAAGACATGGATAGGACATAACTTTATCCTTTGTATAAGACTTTGAGATAGCGAAGGAGTTTCTTCTTCTGATTTTTCTTCATCCCATATGTTAGGCCATGACACAACTCATTTCTGACCATGCTGCCTTATGTTTTATTGGCTGCTTGCCCATTCCTTGGGGCAATTTCACAACATGTCTTGAGCTCTATTTGATTCACTCCTCTGAGGTTGATTTTGTCCCTTGGTGCCAATGTCTGTAATATAATTGCCTGTGTACAGGCTGCTTGCAGACAGAATTCTTCTGCTGGGTACATTTTGACACAGCCCATGTGGTCCTCATGGTTTGCCAAAGCACTTGCTGCATTACAACCTGTTTTCTTATCAGCAACAAGTGCCTTCAGTGATTTTTTCCCCCCTCTGTTTTCCAGGCATTATTTTTGTAAATGCATCTGTATTTTGGGGGGATACAAAAGGTAGTTAATAGTTAAGGATAATAAAAACAATCACAGAATTTGTTGGATCTTTATTGTTACTGAATCACAATTAAAAATTTAAAGGGAGAGTAGTTTAATGACAGTTATTAGATCCACAAAAAAATTCCAGGCACAGCAGCTCCCCATCTTTTATACAATTAAGTTATTCACCCAGAGAGAACAGAACTGGCTTAATTTCCCACTTTAGTATGACTAACTCCACAATATCCTTTGACAAAACCAAGTTATTCTAGGCAAGGGCACATTTTAACCCTTCTCATTGAAACTGTGAGAATGCTCAATGCAAAGCTGAAGAATAATGTATTAAAAGTGGACACAAGAGAAGCATCACTCTAGCTCATTGGTTTAGGCATTCACCTAAATAAAACAGTTTTTTGTCCAGGACTCTATTCAAACAGCTGTTTGTGCATTTTACCTTTAGTGCTCTTTGGATAAATACATTAACACTATAGAATAACAGGGAAGTCACTGCACAGTCAGTACCTCTAAGTCAGGCAAGAGCAGAGTTGGGTTTTTTTAACAGGATTGTAGTAATTGCATTTAAACATCTAAATTCCAAATTCCACCTTACCATAAAAGTCTTTGAGATCAAGTCTTGTGGATATTACTTTGTCTACCTTAAAGGGAATACTTTTGCTTACATGATATCGTCAATATTAGCAGGCATTGCTGATCTCAAATGAGTTTGCAAGTTCTCTGGGACTCTGTGGATCAGTTTCTGGTACTCAGAGCTGTAGGTTAGTTTATTTACAAATTGAAGGCATTAAAGTTACTGTGCAAGCATTCAGAATGAATAAAGTCAACTGCAATGAAATTTAATATTTAATACTCAATCACCTGTTTATGGAAAGGTACAAAATTTGATCAGATATTCCAGCTGTACATCTGCACTTGTTGCCTTTTTGATGTTACTCAAAAGTTTTGAGTTGGGATGAACCTGCTGAGACTAACACCGTTAGTGCAAACAAATTACATTAATGTAATAATTCAATGCACCCTGCAGGCACTCTGTATGGACAAACCACAAAATGATGGAATATGCATTTAAAGATCCAGTCTGTTGCTAGCGTTTGCTGTCTTTTTGAGCAGGATGCAGGAAGGAAATCCTGTAGTATCATGAGATTTTAGAAACAAAGAATGAAAAAGTGGCCCATGATTACATTGTATTTTTTATTACCGTTTCCTATCCTTGGACTGAATGTATAGACATAACAAGTGTAAATGAAGAGTCAGGTGAACCCACTTTTTTTTTTATTACAAACAGCTTTGAATTCATTTAACATTTGTTAAGCTAGCTTGTCACTCACTCTACCCAGTTTTCTATCTTTCATCTGTAAATATATTCCTATTTGGAAAGCAGTAATTTTTTCTAGATATAAGTGTCTAAGTACCTGTTTAACTGAAGTGTACATTTATTTATGGCTAGAGAGACATGCTAAATTACTTGAATTTAATCAGGTAATTAATATACTTCATTCTTCAGAAATGCTTTCTTATTTTTTTCAATGAAGTTTCATTCCTTTTGATTGGTAAAAAGCCAGTGATGTCCTTCCCTCAAGTCTCTTTCTTTTGTACTTCAAAAAAGAAAAAAATTCTTGCATGAAAGAAAACCAGTTCTGATTTCATTTTAAAAGAAAATGAAAAGGAGTCAGCCTTTCATCTTGATGTTAATATTATAACTGAAATGCTGATTAACTGATTAGTGACTGATACAATGAGCTAAGGATCAGGTTCTCACCTGCTGCACTTTGTTACATCTCTAGAGCAGTAACTCCACATCTCATCTCTGTGGCCAGACAAGTGTGAACCTGTTGCCAGGCCCAATTGTATGCTGCACATGCCTAAAGGGTCTTGTGCTCACATTCCAAATTATGCACTCCATGTGGTGCCCATATACACACCTTCAGCCTCAGTTCCATCAAATTTGCACCAAAACAAACTCTTCCTGTGAATTAAACCATGAAAGCTTTATGCACTCACAAAGTCCCCCTTTTTTTTTGTTCTGATGGAAATGGCTGTAGTACTTCATGTGGATGAAACGTGAATCTTGATAGGTCCTCCAGTCTTCAACCCTTTTTTCCCCTTTTGAAAATTCCCCACTAGAAGCACTTTCTCAAGACAGGATTGCAGATATGGGTCTCCTCTTGGTACTGTGGACAGGGATCAGAGTGAAAAGAGCACTGTTAAGTCTATCTTTAAGGCTCTGTTCACATCAAGAAAACTGCTTTCTTTGATAATGACGTTTTCAAATACAGTTATTTATCTCATGATATGGAGCACACTGCCTGGGGGATCATGAATAATTTATAGGCTGAGATTGAAAAGATATTTTTGTGCTTGGGCCTTGTATTGGGAAGATGAAAATAGCATTCCATTCTTTAAAGAATTCAAGAAGTTCTGAACAATCAACAATTAAGTGAATTAGAGCAAGATTATAGGGATTTTTTTCTAGACAAATGTGGGTGGGGAGAAACAAAGTCACATAAAAACCTTAGGTTATGTATGCATCGTTATGACAATAGGACATTGAAGGTTACTCTTTCCCTGTCCTTTTTTGCAGTTGGATGAAGAGAATAAACAGGCTGTGCACATTGATGCTGTCCCACAAATGGGCAGCCTGCAGAGCTCATCCAACAACAACAGAGGAAGAGCCTTTACTTGTAATTGAACGGCACAAGATAATTTTCCCCACAGCAACTGGAAGAACTGTCCTCCCTTTGAATACATACTGAGGCGATGTTGCTAGGACAAGATGTAAAGTCGAAAAGCTTCTCCCCTTAAGTTGTAAGCTCCTTCTGTTTTATTAATCTGCGAACATCTCATACATTTATAGTGCTGTATAAGTAATAAAGTAGATCATAATAGAAGCTTCCCATTAGCCATTTCAAACGCGCAAACCTACAGGGAGAGGACATTCCTGAAAAAATCAAATTTCATGATTTGGAAATTTACTTTAAAATGGCAGTTTCCAGAAGCCGTATAACACAGTTATGGTTCTTTAAAACTTAAGAGAGGGTAGGAGTGGATCAGCAGCATGCAATTTCTGACAAAACGGTGAAATATTCTTTCTCGTGTGTATTTTCTGGTGAGTATACTCTGCTGTTCTACCTTGACATTGAAATTTTTTTGTGCTTTCCATTTCTGTATAGGTATTGTATTTGGCATTTCATCACCTTGTAAGAAAAGTATTAGGGATGCACAAAGGGTGTTAGGAATATGGATCTGAAACAACTGTCAATGCAAAAATCATAGTTTTAAGTTTAAATAATTGAGTCTATCATGAAGTTGCTAAATAGAACATTTGGTAATGAGGATTCATGCAAATGAACTCAGAGACAGGTTTAGAGACAAGTAGTGGAAAGTGTTCATAACAGGGAGTCTCAAGTAGAAGGCATGGCATAGCTTTTTCTGCTTGAAAATGAACCTTTAATGTCATGTTGGATAAGATATTTTCTTTAACTAAAATACTATGATGCAATAATATAACTGCCCTTTCTAATGGATTTTTTCCTTTTTTTTTTTTTTTTTTAAATTCTAAGCAGTAGAAAGAAAGTATAGAAAAAATAATAGAGTTTTTAAGACTTGTTAAACTACTAGAACCAAAGCATTCACAAATAAAGGGATTTCTAGCTTTAGGAGACTAAAAATATCTAAGTGGAAAAATATTAACATGTATAAGAGACAGCCATATGAATTTTTTTTCAACTTAAATTTCTTTGCCATACATTTACAGTTGGTATTAAATGTTTCATCTCAGATTTCAGCTATTGAGAAAAATTAATTTCTGTATTTTCTTATGGGAATCAACAGGAAATTTACAAAGTGTGCCACATCTTCTATCAGGAAGCCAAATACGAAAGAAAATGATTTTTTAACTTAGTAGGAAAATTATCCTGCTTAGTTCATTATCCTGCAACTTTGCATTCTTAATGGATCCATCTCTTTTGTCATGTCCATGGCTGCTTTAATGCAGAGAGTCAGTATTCCCAAATACCATTTTCCAAAGGGCTGCTCTCACCACAGGGTTGCTAGTCAAGTTAAGGTATTAAAAGGTATGAAAAGTACCTCCTTGCAGCTTTCTATAAAACAATCCACTGTTCTTCACAGTAGAAAAAAGAGGGACAGCTCTCTAGCTTGGTACTGTGGGTGTCTCTGAAAAGGAGATGGATAACCACATTGTGTTATTCTTCTAGCATTCTCTAAAGGTGTCATGAGAAAAAAAAACAAATAAATAAACAAAAAAACCCACCACCAACAACAAAACAAAGATAACAACTTAGAGAAGAGATCAACACTGAGATCTTTTCTGCTGGTTGAATGCTCTCAGTGTAAGGAAAGTAATAAAGTCTAACCACCTTCCAGGACGAGCTATTGGGTGAAGAGAGAGCGTGGAAGTATGATCTCTCTCCTTCTTTTCTGATCTGTTTTGGGTTTTTCTCCCACTGTTCTGAATTAAAATGGACGTATGTGTGTGACCAATGTGTATGGACCATGCCTGATGTGTGGTGTGCATGTTTTGTGCTTGCCTAGCAAGTTAAGCTTTCCCTAGGACTTAAGCAAATGAACATATATTCTAAGGATCTATCCAGACCCAGGGAGGTGTAGAGGCCAGGATGAAAATGCCTGAATGCACTGTAGTTAATCTGGAAGTTCCCACATCTTGAAATGTTCTGGGGAGTCACAGGTTTGGATTTGCAATTCTAAATTCTACCTCATTCTCATTTTTAAAAAATATACATTTTTCACTGTGTTTTATGAACATTTTGTGTTTAGTTGCCTACAAGAAATCTAGCTGTTTGAGAAAAGTGAATTTGTATCTTTATCATCCTATCATTATGCTGAATCTATTAGAGCCTTCACCCAGTTATTCCCTATCTGTGTGTGTGTATATGTGTTTTCCTGCACTCATCTGAAATCCAGTGGCTTTTACCAGAAGAGGTTTTGAGACAATCCAGCACTCTCTAGTACTTCTTTAACTGAAAGATAAAATTTGTCTCAAAGTGAAAGCCTAAACTGTCTTTTATGTTAGTTATCATATAAGTTGTGTATAGCATTTTTTTCTGAAGTATTTTGTCCTGACAGTTGATGCCTCTTCTATTAAGTTACTGACCCTAAAGCAGTGGTACTTCACTCAGAAAATCATAAATGGACAAGGCTTGCAAGATATTTCTAGACTATGGTAATAGAATTATAAGATTAGATTCACCCAGGTACTCTCTGCTTCCTGACAGTTTTTGCAGAACTCAGATTTGCTGGATGTGTTGAATTCAGTATCAAATTTCAGCATACACTAGGGATAAAAATGATGATAAAGCTAGAAAGGAAAGAATACTGAGCACAAACCAATGCACAGGATGTGGAGGAACTCAGATAGTAAGAAATAGCTTCTTTGATGTAAAGACAATTAAAAACCCTCCACTGTAATTTGTGGTGGATTGACCCTGGCCATCAGCTAGGCAGCACACAGCTGCCTGATCACTCCTTATCCCGAGCAGGGTGAGGGAGAGAATAGGAGGAACAAAAGTGAGAAAGCTTATGGGTTGAGATAAAGACACTTTAATAAGCAAAGGAAAGAGGAAGGAAGTGGAAAAAAAAGATGATGGAAAGCCAGTCATTTACCACCTCCCACAAATAGACCAAAGCCCATCCAGTCTCTGAGCAATGAACAGTACTCCACACAAAAGGAACTTCCCCAAGGCTTTTATTGTTAAGTGGGATTCCATATGGCATGGAATATTCCTTTGGTCAGTTTGCATCAGCTGTCCAGATTGTGTCCATTCCCAAATTCTTGCCCACCCTCAGCCTACTCGCTGCAGGGACACACTGGAAAGAGAGACATTGTGCAAGAAATTGTGCAACTACTCAGCAACAGCCAAATCACTGGGGTGTTATCAACGCTGCTTTAGTCACAAAACCAAACCAGAATCCTCTGGGTTGCAATGAAGGAAATTAACTCTATCTCAACAAAACCTACTACACCAGGCCTAGAAAATAAGCTGAGAAATGAAGAGGGAATGAAGTCTCAAACTCACCTTTTCAGCTTTATTTATTTAATTTTATTGGTTGCTTTTCTATATGTTTGGTATAATTTTCTAGTGTCAACAAAGGCATTTAAAAAAAAATTATATCGAAGACCATACATGGGGAAAAAGAAACAAACCCCCCAAAATAAGTCATTAAGTATTCTGCATCACTTTCTAGTATTTCCCTCATTATCTATTTCCATCACAAATAAGATCGGGTTTGACTTCTGATGGTTGACCATTGCTTTAGTGTCAGAACTAGTAAAAGTGTTGCTCTGTGAGGGTATCCCACTCACACTGCTAATCAAATCTGGTGTGCTTATCAGCAGTAAAGAATCCCATAGCTCTGAGAATGTCTGTGAATGCCCTGTGGATTTGTATCTCTATTTCAAAAGTTTTTTGGGGTTTTTTTTTTTTTTTTTTTTTTTTTTTTACAGGATTACTTTTACTGATCTGTACAGGAGATTATCCAGAAAGTTATAGGTATAGCCAAAGGATCACTTGGTTTAGATCTTACTACAATTTGACCTATTTTAGATAAATCTATCAAAACATTAATCTGGCTTTAAATTCTCCAGAGATGTGATGTGTACAATATATTGTAAGGGCCAGAAGAAATTTACAGAGAGTGTCTGCATAATCAGCAAAGAGTTAGAACCTAGACGTATGCAAATTTACCTTAGCCTGATGTAAAATCTTAAGAAATATCCTCAGAATTTTCTTTTTTTTTTTCTTCATTATGTTGATGGTCAAGAACAATTGAATATGAAAAATTTATGAAAATTTATGGGATTTAATGTAATTTCTGTCATATTTGCACGGCAAAAATACAAGAATCTCTGTAAAGATTTGAATTTAATTTGCAAGGAGAAGAGAAGAAAACTTAGTTCATAAATTCAGGGAAAGTTTTCTTGAAGTAATTTATATTACCTGACTTTTTTTCTATTCATGAAATTTAGGAAAGATAAAAGTTCCTGGTGAGATTTGGATAAATGCAGGGGAAAGAAAAATAATATAAAACTCTGACTGAACTAAACTAGAATACCAAAGAAAGCTTGTCTAACTTCTGTAAATCATTTTGCTCAATAACAAGTGTTTTTTCTACACCTTGATATTTCTACAGTGAAATTCTGTTGGTTTAAGTAATTATTATCCCTGACTATCTCTTACAAACATTTCTATTGATGATTCTGCCCTCCTAAAGACTCAGTAAAAGACTCTTGCCTTAATATCAGGACCTGTTAGTGCAAATCCAGCATTTCAGACCAAAACTCTGACCAGATTTTGTAGAGAGCTGACCCTGCTATGCCAGCTGTAACCTCACGAGCCAAGATATTGAAGCCTTAAACTGTCACAGATCTGGGTGAGTAAAGCATATTGGCTCCAAAGACAAAGACTGAAATTCCAAGGCTGAAGACAATGACAAAATCTCTTTGACATCTGTAGGTCAGAATGGTGGTTTACAGGACATCAACACGGCAATTCCACAACTACTTGTACCACATAGTTAAAGGTGATTTTTAATAGATGTGTGCAGAAACAGGCACGTGGATTCTCTCAGAAAAGCCATAAGAAAAAGGTTTATTGTTTTCAGCATCTTCCCTCATCATTTATTACCCAAGATGTATTCACAATTACCACAATATTTTCACTTTTTGAAAGAATGATTTAATAATCTTTTTCTAATTCAGAAAAACAAAACCAAAGATTAAAACAGGTCTACAAATTAATCAAAGGAAAATGTAAGACTTTTTTTAGACAGATACATTGTTGTAGGCCTCTTTTCCAGTTGTTAATGAAAACTCAGAAGTGTGCAAACACTTCCAGCTTTTCAACTATATGCTTGTATATATAGGCAAAATGCCTAATTTTTTTTTTTGCAAAATAGAAGTAAAATATTTTCATGACACAGAAGAAGGATGATAGGGTTAATTAAAGTCAGTGAGTTGCTCTGAAATCTCATGTCTGTGAGCTTACATCATAGCAACATTCAACTTTTTTTAATTAAATGCATTGAATATTGAATATACTAGATATCACATAAGAACACACATTCTTCTAAGATTCTCTGACTGATTTCTTGTTCAGACAGGCCTGGAAAAACCTCAGGTAATCATCTGGATGCTTATCCAAAGTGAAAAGAACACAGTAAGTTTGAACTGTGTTCTTTACCCTTTGCATGAGATTTTTATGAATAGCACACAATACACGAGGACCTCAATGCTGGTCACTTTAAATAGGTCATAGAAAACTTGACTGTTTCTTGATACAAATGGAAAAGGAGTTTTCTGTTGAAATAACTGAAACTACAATGAATGATATCCACTGTATATAACCCTCTAAATGTAAAAAAATCTGATAGACTTTGCAAATGATAATCCAACCTCCTTTATCTAGGTATAGTGAGTAGGTCCACTAGAGAAACACTGCCACTTTTGCAATTGAATGAGGCTTCTACTTCTTCCAATAAATTAAATCAAAATATCCAAGGACAATATTTCAGTTTTAACTTTTTATATAAAGTCAAAGCACTGAAAGAAAATCTGGGGAAGGAGAATGAACACACTGCTTAATAACCTTAGTTATCTGTCCTCCCTTTTGAGCAGTATGGTTCAACACTGTAATTTGTTTTACTGACTCAGTGTGTTTGACTTATTGACATGGGTAGGATGAGTTTTCTGGATAGAGTTCAGCCATGTATACATAACATCCATGTAAATACATTTAGGTCTTTTAGCTATACTATGAATTTTTGAGAGTGCAATTTTAAGAGTGATCACGTCAAAGCATGTATCATGTATCATTTTATCTCTAAACACAGGTTCATCTGGTGTTTAGACTAGTTCCAATTGCTGGCACTGTTTGACCTTGGAAAAAATGCTATAGACACTACTTTACTTACTTATTTACTACTGTAACTTACTCAGTGGTGCTGTCTGTTGACATTTCTAGTAGCATAGTAGTCTTAGAATCCAGAATACTAATCAACAATATTCTGTGCCGTTAAGGTAGAAGCTGCTGTTTTCAGGGGCATAGTTGTGGACGAAGTAGCTAGAACCATGTTGGAACTACTTTCACAGCTCAAAATGAATTTCTAAGTCTGGAGAAAAGAAGCTGACAGAGAGACAGAGAGTGTCTAAGATCCTTGTATAGCGGAGCATGTGATCCTTAACTTTCACAATACTTTCAAGATCTTTCCTTTTACACTTGTGTGATAGTGGGTGGCCGACAACTGTGCTTTCACTGCAGGTTTACTGTGTGTATTTCTGTACCTTTACTAAGATTTCTTCCTAGACTTCCTGTGGTCCCTCTCTTCACCAAATACATAACATTCTGCAGAAAAGTCCTAAGAAGAAAATCACCTTTGTGTTTATGACCTGATTGCCTTTCAAAGAGGCTGCAAGTGTGGTTATCTTACTCTAAATACTATTAAATAAGAATGAAGAATTAAAGTCTATAGGAACTGGACTTGATTTTCTTTAATGTTTCTCATTAACTGACCATTCAAAAGAAAATGTGAAAATTGCCTTTTCAACATTTCCTTTAGTAAAACAAACATGAACTTTGGGTTGCCATGCTACAACCAATACTATTCTTTGAAACTATGTAATAGTTAATATCTGCACCTCTGAGGACTTGAAACACCCACTACTGGAAAAACCTGGCAAACGTCAGTTGATTTCATACTGTAAGGTTGCATTCTGACTCAGACAGGGTGAAGGTTAACACAAGAAATCTTTTCTGCTCTTACGTCTCACAAAGTTGAATACATTTTCCATCAACATCTGTGTGACTTTGTGTAATTCTGTCTGTCTGCCTCAGATATCCTTGGATGCCATCTATAAAATAAGAATATAAGTTTAGGAGTTTTTGTAAAGAGTTTTGACTTCTTAAAAACGAGAAATAAGATGTAAGTACAAATACTGTTGTTTATCATCATGCATGAATATGAAATTCAGTCTGCTGTCTTATTTCTCCCTTTCACAATGCAACAGGTTTATAAATGTCAAATAGATTTTTTTTTGTTAGTCATAGTGCAAGAATAACATGTTGTGCATAAAACTTTGTCAAATTAAAACATTACATGCTTCTTTTGAAAATGCAGTGTATGTACATCCTAAACAGAAAATGTTTCACTACTTACAGTCATTTTAGAACAAATGTATTTGCCTATAATATTTGGTTTTCCTTGATGAATAGTTGGAGGTCACATTATTAAAAGTCTTAATAAATTACAATATTTATGTTAGGTAATTAAACCTGCCAGATAAAAAAAAAAAATATCTGTTACATTGGATTCTATCTTTTTCTATCTCCCCTTAGGTAATTCAGGGAAAAGAATTTCAGAGTTAAGAAGAAAATAAATAAAGATTTGTATTTTTACTGAAAAAAATTTAAATGACTAAATATTTTTTCCAACTGTGTATAATATAACAAATGCATTTTTGCCCCCAAACCATTGCAATTATGAAACCATATTAATTCTACATTTTTATTTGTGAAAACCCTAAAGCATTTGATGACATACTAATTTTTTTTAGCCTGACTTTGTGCCAAGCCATAATGGCCCTAAGAAGCCTCACATGGGATCTTGGCTGATGCCTGGAGCCATTTCAGTTCAGGTATGGTGGCGGTGCATCTGTCTTAAGCTGTGCCTTCAGAGTGGACCTTTAGATATACTCTGTAACCTTGTCCTCAGACCTGCCTTGGGCCCAGACTCCTTGTGCTTCTGACGCTACAGAAAGAAGCTGTGAAGGGTCTGGAACACAAGTCTTTGAGAAGTGGCTTAACTGGGGTTGTTTAATCTGGAGAAGAGAAGGCTCAGAAGGGACACCATCATTCCCTGCAACTACTTGAAAGAAGGCTATAGCGAGGTGAACATTGGTCTTTTCTCCCGGGCAGCAAGAAATAGAGTGAGGGGAAATGACCTCAAGTTGCTCTAGGGGATGCTTGGATTGCATATTAGGAAAAATTTCTTCACCAAAGTTGTTGTCAAGCCTTGGAGCAGGTAACTTATGAATCAAGTGAATCTCACTTCAGCAATCCATGACTCTTCACCAAGAGGTATTGAGAATAAAGGAAACCTTTGCCTTATTTCTCTCCACCACTCCAGACACTCTGGCCCAAGCCTGTAGCTCTGCGTGGGGTTGTTGTGATCTAAGTCAGGTTCCAGGGCTTCACATTGTTGAACTTTTTAAAATTCTTCCACATAAGTGTTTGAAATCCTTATTTTGGAACTTCTTTTCAGAATAGAATTCTGCAGTGGACACTGATGTTTATTTTCCCATTTTATTGTGCAAGAAAATTACTGATTAAGCCAGAAATCTACCTCTTCACTCTAAACCTATTCCACGACTCTATGGTTTTTTGGTCAAGTAGGATGAGAAATCTCCTTTTTGCTTAATGTATACTGTTGAATTTTACTTCCTACAGCATACATAGGAGTTAATGCAAGGTACTTTCAAGGCATTTAGTTTCAAAAAGGATCCTGGGTATTTGCATATTTTGCATTTGTAGGACTTATTTTCTGTTGTTTCAGCTGGGCACTCCAACTTGATCTTGATGCATCCTAAGAGATACAATAGCTGAATATTTAACAGGTTAATTTGACAAGTGAGCATTTCCTGCCCTTGGAAGACAGCAGTTGCTGTTTCTGTGTAAGGAGCACCCTGTTTGCAATGAGGTTGGAATGGAAGCTGTGTCTGCAGATTATCTCATGAATAGGTGCTTTTCTTAGCACTTTCATCAGATGCATAACGTTTTGGTCAGTCTCATCTTTATAATCATCTACAAGGACTTAATTTTCTCTGCTCCATAATGACATAAAACTGCTCACAACCCCATAGATTCTTCTGTCATTCCTGTTCTCCAGAGGTGTTGCTGGCCAGTTTCTGAGACCTTGCTGCCCAGTTATATTTATTGTGAGCCTTACTGATACTTGCTTGAAGACCTGAGGTAAGATTTTTGATTTTGTAGATTACTGTGTTTGGAGTGACTGTCATCACAGAATGTAAAACAGAATTGTAGTTTTAATGTACTTCAACATGAGATCATCATGAGTCTTGGGGCGCATACTTACTTAGCCAATCTTGTATGAGGGAAGCACAGGGTGCAACCGTAACATTTTATCTACAGTATCTGAAGACTCATTGTTATTGTAAAATCTGAAACCACCTTTTTCATATAGTAGAAAAATTCACATTTACTCCAACTGAAATGACATTTTTGTAATTTTTGCTACCTTTTTCTATTTTGTGAATCACACAACTGCTCCTATTTATTCCTGACCTTGTCCAAACCAAAGATCATGTGTACAGAAAAACAAATACAGCCATTCCATTTGAATGGCCTTTGCAATACCAGCTGCAATAAACAATGACTGTGCTGCATGTTGTGATACACTACCATGAACTATATTTCCCATATTAACTTAAGTGCAAAACTAATACTTTCAGAACTGAAATTAATAGAGTGCTCTATCATCTCCCTTGCCTTTCGGCACTCTACAGATAAAAAAAATAGAAACTTGCCTCCTCCAGGTGTCATCTTAGTTCTGAACCTGCAGAGTTATTTTAATACAAAGACTCCCTTCCTTTTTGCTGAATATAATGCCTCCAGAGTGTAATGCTTATGTATACTAGATATGGGAAAGCACTTAGTTGTGTGTCTTGTTTTCTGTGCTCACCCATTTCTATTTATTATGTTACAGATGAATGCTCACTTTCATCGCTGTGGTAGAGTGACTTGGATACTTCTCTTAGCTTCAGGTGCAAGGATGCATTGAAGCTTTTCCCAAAAAAAATGTTTGTATGAAGTAGCAGAGGGTGACTGATTGACATAACACTTATGTTGCCAAATTACAATGCTAGTAAATTATAGTACTCCTACTGACTATACATTTTATTTATTTGCTTTTTTAAAACTGTGAACAAGCAAGTTCTGAGAACCTCGACCAGTGGGTGATTAGAGAAAAATGTTTCTCTTGCTGTGAACAAAGGGAAAAAAAACAGTTTGGGTTTTTCCCCCTTGCATTTTGATTTGAAGTTAAATAGAGTGAGAAAAGCCTTTGCAAAATACATGTAAAGCTCTGCTTTTCTTGAGAGGTGATGAAGGCGAATGAGATGGTGAAGTTGATTGTTTTCAGCATGCCACTTCAGGAAATTTCTGTACTGAATTTCTGTGCTTTTTCTAGTCTCTTCAGATTACTCAGAAGAAAAGATTATTTGAAAAAATGTAATACCGTCATTTGTGATAATTCTGTGGATGATTATATGGTCTGAGTGGCAATTACTTTACACCTATAACTTTGTCTTATCCTAAGGAAAATGAAATCTGCATTGTTGCATTTTGTAAGTGGTTTTTTTTCAGTTGGGTTTTTTTTGGTGTGTGTTGGTTTGGGGTTTTTTGTTTGTTTGTTTTTTCTTTCAGTTACATTTAATGTTGCCTAATTCTGAAGATCCTGTTTGCCTGCATTCCCCTCAAAGAAGAGCAGGAAGGCTCTACCACCCTACTTTGCACTGTCTCACAGTTTTTGTAGCACTAGAAGCAGGCAGAAAATAAGGGTCTATACCCTCTGGAAGTATTTAGGAATCTATCCATTGTATTCAGTGGGCTTTGGATAAATGCCTAAAGTAACATAACACAACCAGGCAGACATTTCCTTTTTATTCAGAACCCTTTAAAGACCCATCCTTTTGTTTTGTTTCTAAAGTCGCTGATACCAGGAGGATAATATCTGTCTGCAAGTTAAAGACATATGAGCTGTAAGGAAGATCAAAATACAGCCAACTTTCCAGTACTACATCTGTGATGCAGAGTAATTGCTGTACATGGTTTAAAAATGAAATGACTGCACTGTAACTTAGGCCTTCAGTGAGGTGAATATTTTTAAATTTTCCTCCTAAATTAGTGAGGTCCAAATTCAATGCAAACTCATTACAGTGCTTGTTCATAGTAGAGAGTAATGTAGTCAAAGCTCTGACTCTGAGGTGCTGATTTTCATGTTCTGTAGCCTGATATAAAAGATGGATGCCATTTTTATTTGGGAGAAACTTAGGAAGGGCCCATGGGGAGAAATGAATAAAAGTTACCACTCTTGCATATATGCAGAGCTGAGTTTTGAGGTCAGTGGAATTTCCCAAGTGAAGAATACTGTGGAATGAAACATTTGCTTCATGTAATTCAGTGGAATGAAGTAATTTTAAAAGGAGTTACTAATTTCTTTAGTTCTGTTAACTTTTGAAAGAGAAGGGCAACGCAGTAAGATTCTTCAAGACAAAACGGCACTTTTTTTGAAACAGGAAATAGTTTCCTCCTCAATAACCAGCTAGGTGCTGCATTTTTCACTCTTTTCAGGAATATTATGACTTCAGTGGGATATTAGTGGCCTCGTTTAGTTTGGAAAATTTTGTGCTTTGACAATGCATAAATAATTCTACATTGAGGTTTTGCAACTTCTAACACATTTTATCCATTCTTTTCTAGCATGTCTAAGTATATTTATAAGCAAAGTATTTGCAGTACATATGATGTTTTCAAACTGGTCACGCTTTCTGCTATTTGTTATTTCGGGTGCAAAATTCGTCACCTAAGTCACTGCTATGATTTCCAATTTCTGCTGTGTTTTGGTTGTTATCATTTTTTTCTTAATTGTTTGGTGAAGATGACAGTATGGCCTCATTAATTCAATGGAAGATTTCAGGGCAAGTTGCACAATTAAAAGGATAATCACACTCTTTTTGACTTTATAACTCTTGCTTTTATTTCTAGTTGAATTTGTTCTGACTTCTTTTCACATCTGTGTTTAAAAGTGTGTTGTATGTCATTCTGAACGCTGTTGTGTTTGATTAGTCACTATGATTTATACCTAAGGTTTCATCAAAATGCTTCTCTGATCCATATAAGTATATATCCCATTTCTTCTATGTTTTATGCAGTTTAGTCTGGCTTCTCTAGACAGAGTTTAATTTTCTGATTTATCAGATCAATTTGTCACAAAGAACAGAAACAGGTGAAAGAGCAGATCATCAATTCCTATTGCGTATGGGGCTGGATAATGCTGAAATTGCATGGAATTAAAACTCAATGCTTTGTGGTAGGGAAGAGAGAGACCTGTAATATATAGCAATTTTCAGTCACCCGTGTTATACGTGGAGTACATAGAAATATTAGCTTGACTATACCTAGTTATTGATTGACAGTAGTGACTAAAGATGGAATAAATTGATGAAAACCTCAAGCTTCCTTCTACCTTTTCGTTTTGTTTTAGAGAACAAGCCACCATGAATCATTAGTACTTCCTTTCCATCCATAAAACTTTTTTTTTTTTTTTTTTTTTTTTTTTTTTTTTTTTTTTTNTTTTTTTTTTTTTTTAAGTCTAGGCTTGAGTTTCTGAAGTAGTAAACATAGGTAGTATTTTAGGTAGTATTTTTCTCCTGAAGACAGAACTGTAAAAAGCTGAGTCTCTGGTGCAGCTAGTATGTGCAAACTAAGAAACCGTTATGGACTGTGTCCCAAGTAAGCTGCTGGTCAGCTGAGGAAGACAAAAAGAGCCAAATGATTTCCATCACAGTGGTATCCCACTCTTACCATTATAGCCTAGGGGAAAGAGATTCATTTTTGAAACATAACTCTGAAATTTGAAGATGGATTTCTTGTAGTTGGATGGTACTTATTTTCCCTTCATAACACAGTCATGAAATGAATAATTAATGAAAATTAATAACAATTGCAATAAATATACTTCAGCTTTTGGAATGAATAACAATATATCGAAATAGTGTATCCTTTAGAGAAGAATAGGAGATAAATAGCTTACAGCTTTTTGAGTTCAGGTTCATACTCTTATTGATTCAGAGCTTCACATAGTCCAGAATTACATCCCTGGAAATAAACAAGCCTGGTGTAGAATTTTTAAATGGAATTCAGATAGAAAGGAAAAAAGCACTTTTGTTACAGGCAGTTGTCTTTGTCAAAGACATGTATAACTAAGGTTATTTTTGACATGAAATTGCATCTCATGATAATTAAAGAAGGTTGGTGACTCTTGAACTCTCTACTCAAAATGAAAAAAACAATAGTCTAGTGCCTTCTGACAGCACTTTCCCTTCTGGTAACAGAAGGTGAGTGGAAGATAGAAAAAGAGGAGGGATTGTGGCTCCATTTGTTATGTCTTTCTGTATAAGAACACAGCACTAACAACAGCTCTATGGATTTTCTGGAATTACAGGGTATCCTGTAATAGTCAAGTAAGTGGATTCATCTCGCCTAACATCAAATATGAAAATATAAATAAATATAAGCAAGTCCAGCAAAAAAGCCACAAACATGGTGAAGGCACCTGCACCTCTGATCTACAAGGAGAGGCTATGCAAAGGCTCAGCGGAAATCTTATGATTTGTTAACTGCATGACACGAAAGAGTAAATAAGATGGAATCAGACTCTTCTCAGTGGTGCTCAGTGTTTTAACATTGTCTTTTTTTTCTCACTATCCAAATCCAATTAAATTAGCCTTATGTTAAATTTTTCCTAAGTCTGTTCTGTCCACAACAATACTTGATAGCCAATCTGCCTGCCTTTATTTTGATCCTTAATGAGGTTTTTTTACCTTATTTTCTCCCTCTGTCCTGTTCAGAAGAGTGACTGGGTAAGTGGTGGACAGCTGGCTAAGGTCAACATACCACAGGTACAACAACAGTATCATAGAATGGCATAGGATGGAAGGGACCTTGAAAGACTGTCTATTCCAACATTTCAAGGGAAGGGGATCTTAGATGAGATTATCTAATAACCTGTCAGATTGTGTCTTGAAAACCTCCAGTGATGGGGCCTCTGTCATGTGCCTGGGGAGGTTCTTCCAGTGAACTGTTGTTGTCAATGTAAATTTCTTTCTCATATCAAAATGAAGTTACAGTAGAGCCCCTTAAATCAGATGGCCAAGTGAGTCCTGCACCCACTGAGTGTGTAAGGACAGCAGGTAATACAAACTTTGGATATTTCTCCAAATGGAGATTAAAATTTATTCCTGAAGCAGATCTTATTTTTTACAATTTGTTTAGGTGGTTGTACAGTATTGTTCAGCCTTGAAGACATGAGTTTTAAGCTTCTGCCCAAAGGCTGTGCAGACCTGGGATTTTTTTTCATTTGGTAATTGTAATTCTTTGCATGGGATAAGTACAAGCATTTTTTTTGCATTTTCTTGTTGATGCTTAGGATGCCTCAGCAGTGGCTACTGTTAGATATAAGATACTGAAACAAGGAGAGTACTGCACTGAAACATGAGTGCTTGCATTTGTCACCGGAGAAAGATGTTGAGATTGCCAGACTCTGTTAAGCATTTTACTTGAACCTTCCTTCTTTTATTAGCACAATGCATTCTGCTTTCATATAGTGCTTCTACTAGTGTACTCATAACCCTCCAGATGGCACAGTGGAAACATCCACTATTCCTATTACTGAGGATCAGAAAAATCAGAACAATATTACTAGGAGTCAGAAAATCAGAACAGTATCATGTAGCTTCCTTTAAAGACCAAAAAGACCAGTCCAACAGCAACAGAAATCACAGCAAATAGAGTTCTCATTAGTCATTTAAATTGTAATGACTTTCTGAAGATTGTGTATTCAATATGTGTTGAAACACCCTGGAATCTCACCAGGAGTAACGGATGGGCATCTTTCTGTTGAGATGTAACAATTATTTCTAGGAACAGCATAAAGATTTTAACTTCATATAAGATTTATTACATCTAATTGTTCTAGGAACTACTGACAAGTTTATAGCATTCTTGGAGATTAATGCTTCTTCAACTAAATAACCACAACAATTTAAAAATATTTAGCAAAATCTTCTGGTAATTTCAGTAATTTATCATTGAATTAATCACAAAAGTCGCATGAAATAATGCTAATAACATGGCTAGAAGTCTCAAGTTGAGGACAAAAGTACTCCTTGATTTTGGAACTATTTTTGTGAATGTAGTTCAGGACAAGGAGTGCCACCTCTTCTCTTATTTTCTCCTCTTTTCGTTGCTTACTTCATAATTTTCATTGCTTTCCTTCTTTGTAAACCTCCTTTGCTTACAAGATCCTGAAAAATACTGACACTATCTGTTGCTTTCCAATAACTGGGCTCTCCAGTACTACTGGGTAGCATCAACTCAAGATTTACTTTCTTCCCCTACTATCAGATAACATCCTATTTGGGGTAACTGGCTTATATACTAGATGGCAAGCTTTGAGCAGGTCAAGCTTCTGTTTCTTTTCTGTTCTTTTATCATACCTAGCACAGTCTCTAAAGTATTATAACAACAAGCTTACCATTAGTGTTTCCTTTTTATTTGCCTTTTGTGTTCCCTGCACACCTTCACAACTCTTAAAATACCCTTTGTTTCATTCAGTCTTTACTCAGCCACTATGTTAATATGGCTAAATGACACCATCAGAGACTGATCCTTGACTCTGAAATGAAGCAACTGAGAAGACTGACTTGCATCCAGACTGTTAGGGATTGGGTCTCTCTTTAAAAGATTTATCTTCTGGAAAGCCACTTGGAATGGTGTAAGACACAGCCAGGGAGCAAGACAAAAATTAAGCAAAGAGAATGAGCAAGGATCCATTGTTTAAGACTACTTCCTAGCAGCATAGTGTTTCTGTTTGTCAGTGATTTGATCTAATTTTCACATTGGAATAGGAGTGTTTTAATGTCCTGCTTCCCTCTTCTCTTCAGGAGCGAGGTTCCTCATATTATATTAAAGGTCCTGAAAATACAAAAGGTAATGGAGTGCAGAAGAAACAAGCCTGACAGCTAATCCATTATGTTCTGTGTGGTGTCTTTGAAGAAATAACAATGAGATTGTGATTAATTTTAATAAAATGTGTGGGAAATGCAAACTTTCTGAGGTACAATCTGCAATGTAGTGTAGCAATCTGATGCCCTGGAAATACCTCTCCAAAGAGAAAAAAAATCCCTTTATTTGCAATTAGTGAGTACTAAGAGCCTGCATTAAAATTTTTGTTTGTATTTAAAGGGAAATCTTTTAGCTATTGCAGCCGTACTTATGAAAGGATTTCCATTACTCAAACTATCTTAATGGATTACAAAACACCAAGGAAAGAGTAAAGATAGAAACAGAATAAATGGAAAAAAAGAAAAAGAATGTGCAGCCTACAGTAAACAGAGAGATGACCCAGCCCTACTAATTTACAAATAACCCAAATGCTAAGTTCAGTAACATACAGAAACAGCTAAAAGGCACTTAGTGTTGAGATTTATCCAAAGCAGTGGGGGTTTTCTTGGTTGCCTTCTTTTGTTTGGTTGATTTGATTTGGGGTTTTCTGTTATTATTGTTGGGTTTTGGTTTTAGTTTTTTGTTTGTTTTTTTTTGTTGTTTGCTTCCTTGCTTGCTTTTTTGTTTTCTTTTTCTGGATTTTTTTGTTTGTTTGGGGGGCTTGTGTTTTTTTAAAAATTATTATTTGTTTGCCTTTCATCAAGGGAAACATATCTCATTTTGTTATCAAGACTTTGACCCTTTCATTTGCTAGAATAAAGCTTGTTTATCTTGTAGTTGATCTAGTGTTTGCACAAAATGTGAGGGAATCCACAAAGTACAAGGCAGATTGGGTGACAGTGAAAAACAGACAACTAAAACTATTTTGTGCATAAACTAATCCAGGGAAAGGTTCAGTAATGTTACAAATTAAGGTGTGTTTCCTCACAAACTGCAAGGATCTGCAAGTGCCAGATATTGAGAGAATACATCTGGAAAGTGTAATCCAGTACATTTATGGAAAGAAACAATTGATGGTCGTGTATGGTACTACTTTAACCAGCATTCCTACACAGCCTGTGTTTTTGTCCTCACTTTGATGCTTGAATGTAATGCTTTAGGAATGAATCGCTTTTGTCTGTTTCCTTCATCCTTTCTTATATTTCATATATATCTTACTAACCAGTTTCATTCTGAGTCCTTCTGGTAGGCTGGCTGCCTCCTTACCCATTTTTTTTCTGAAAAGCTTTCCTTTAATCCTCTCTTCCTCCATGGTTTCTCATCTGACTCTCCTTCGTTTTGTCTACATGCTCCCAAGTATGTCCCCAGTCCTACAGCCTGAACTCTGCCTTTCCCTAAATCCCATCCAGTCCAGTTTTCATTTGTAATCCCTGGAAAGAACACTCAAGAGTCTCATTATTGGTATCTTCCTTTCTGGTACACTCTGGCACCGGTGATTGCAGCTGTAAAATATTGCCCGAGGTGGTAAAAGTGGTTTCTGAAATTGTGTCATATAGCCAGAAGCCTTTGTTTTAGGGCAGAAAATACAGACACAGGAACTATTTTCACCTCAGGGTGGGTATTTTTAATTCAATTACCTCCCACTAGATGTACAGGAGTATTTGGTGTAGCACATGCCTTTGTTTTATTTTTCATGGAAAGCAGGCTGATATCCCCTCTTTCATCCCTGCAGAGATTATTGTTTCAGAAAGGCCAAAAAATATTTTTTTTTGGTGAATGTCTGCCTTTTTATCATCATTTCTTTTCTTCTTCTGTCAAAAGAGGATACACTCCTGCCAACAGCACCGTAGTCTGAAGAGAGGAGGGGCTGCTTCAGGCCAACTTGCTCCTTCTTTTATGTTGTACTCAAGGCAGATGGAATATCTTTTTTTCTGCTTGGTGAACTGGCACTTGGAGCAGAAAAGTCCAAAACATTGTTACTGAACATAGGCAGATGATTGCTAGTACTCTGATATTTTAATATATGAAAATTTGGGAAAATTTGGAGTACAACATAGGAATTTAGCATGTGTTTATAACACACTCTACTTGTAGCTTGCAAGCAGCCAATTCCATTCTGGAAATATAGATTTACACATTAATTTTTGTCTCTTATGTTGAGCTGTGATCCCAAAGTGATGGTAGCACAGACTGAATAATTTGAATTAAGAGAGATATCTCCTTTTTCAAATAGAGTCAATTTTTGCTAATTAAGAAGTTTTAAGCAAGAAAAATACACTGACAAGAAAAGAGATTGCCTTTGCAAAAAATGTCATGTAACAGACACCAGCAATTATCCATTAGAACTGCCCACAGAGTTGGTTGGCAGAGAAGCTCTAAGATTACTAAAGAGGAGGCTCTAATTTGCCTACCACCATTCAACCATTTGTAGTAGTTTTGGCTTGATAAATCCTTAGGAGTCTAATGGGATTATTTTGCTCTCTTAACAAAGATACACCTTTAAGGCAAACTTCCAAGGGATAAGAGCAAGAGAAAAGGAAAATGAACTTCAGAAAGCCAGTCTCTTCAAGCAAAGTTTCTTTTTGTTTGTTTTTTTTGTTCTGTTAAATAAGACTACAATGCGGTTAGAAAAATTAAGACCAGAAAGCGGAAATAATTAGTGAGACTCTGAGAAAGGCATTCACCCAAGCTATTTAGGAATCTGAAGCAGAAGATGCTTAAAATGGATTTAGATAAAAGATCTACATCCAGAGAGAGTACCTTGAAAAGACAAAGTAAAGTCAGTGCTAACCCTAGTACAAACACCAACTCAAAATCGTCAGACATCCAAAAAGTTGAATATTCCAGAAACAGCCTGACAGCTGAAGTATTGAAGTTTTGTTCCTTTGCATCAGAGAAGCAAAGCATAGACAGCTTTGAAGGGTGGATTACCACAATGAACTGGGGAAAAAAAGAGATG
The DNA here is from genome assembly GCA_013400235.1 of Oriolus oriolus. Taxonomy (NCBI): domain Eukaryota; kingdom Metazoa; phylum Chordata; class Aves; order Passeriformes; family Corvidae; genus Oriolus; species Oriolus oriolus. The sequence goes on along the minus strand of VXBT01005959.1, from coordinate 86,970 downwards.
ATTTATGTGATTTTATCTGTCTTTCATGTATGCAATATTGGCTAATTTGCCAAAAAAAAAGAAGAATATATGTTGCTTTTCTGAGAAATAACAGAATGCCTTGGATTAAATATATAGAATGGTTTTGCGTTTCTTTTAATTCTTTCTAAATATAATTTGATAACAAATAAGTAATTTTAAGTCTGCATGAAGTAAATTACAATTACCGTTGGAAAACAGTTTGTAATACATTTGAGTTGGTATGTCTAACTATAAGAAATATGTTACTCACTGATAAAATGTTGAGGTGGATTGATAGACTAACATCTTCTCTAATTCAAATGCCACTGAGAGCACGAATTGTGAATCAGTTCTAAAACTGTGTACTCATTAAGTTCAGAGTTTGTACAGTATGTGCACAGTTTTTTAGACCCAATGCAACTCAGTATAATTATATAATGTACAAACCTTGCAATTACAAAGTATTGCAATTTCTTCAGAAGTTCATTTAGCTGTGCACAAGCTTACAATATACTTACATATTAGTTACACAAGCATTTTAGATGTAATTAGCGTCATAAAATTTGAAGTGTTACAGAACATTTATGACAGCTCTGAAGGAGAGAGTACAGACATAGGATGAAAATACAGTTAGCCTCCAAACACATAAATCTTATCCTCTGTGAAGTAATGTCAACATTTTCAATATATTTTCAAGGAAAAAAGCAATAAACTAAGCATGAGTTCTCATTATTTATCTTTTACTAATTAGCTGTGCTATATCCTTATTTACTTCCCTCTTAGAATTTACAGAGCTACTGTAAATTACATTTGGGCAACACAGCAAAATGAACTTAATTGTTTTCAGTAGAAAACCATGATATATTATGGCACTACCAATACTATCCATAGAATTTCAGGTCTGCTGGAATTCCAAATAGAAACCACCCATTTTCAGTGGTAAATTGTTCCAGATTTCTTTGGAGTTTGAATAAATTCCTTTATCTTTCACATGGATCTTCACTTTTAATACTCACCTCACCCTTAAAGTTAGCCTTTAATAGTTACATGTTTTGACCATATATTATAGTTTGATACTGAGAGAGAGACACAAAAATTCAGTTCCTTCCCAGAAGAGTGCAGAAGATAAGGAGAAGTTCACAAAAGAATGTGACAGAATTTCGCTGTATTATTTCAAACTGGCTGCTGATGAAGTTCCTTAAGGCAATCAAGGAGAGAGGCATAAGGGAGAGAAACTTCGGGATTGGTGTGTCAAGAATATGCCTTAGTAATCTCCTGCTGGGGTTACTTGCTGTCCCTGTGGGTTCAGATCATTTGCCCAAGATGCACCCCTTGAGACTTAGCATTTGGTCCTAATATCCTCAGAAATTCAGTCATGTATCCTGTTACTCTCCGTAGTTTGATGATGGAATTCCAAAATGACACTAATAATTTGGGGATTTTCTGAGCCAGATTAGGATTCTTATATTTAGCAAATACTGATGGCCTCTCCTTTTATTTATTTTATTTCATTTTCTAAATCCATATCCAGCATCCATATAATCATATGACAAGGAGTTTCTCAGTTTAAGTGCTGTACAGAAAATGATGTTTTGTTTTGAATGAAATACACTGCTGTATAATTTCACTTGTTATCCATAGTTTTCATGTGCTGAAAAATAGTGATAGTTGTTTGCCTTTCATATTTAGTTACGGATTACATAGGACGTGAAGAAAAAAAATGTTGGCCCTATCTTTTTGTGAGGGTTGTATGTGCTACACACACACACCACTTCACACAAAAATATGAAACAAATTTATATTAATAGTTTATTATGATATTTTATATAAAGTGGTGCATTGGTTTGGCATGGCCTGGTTTTAGGTAGCAGGGGGGTCGCAGAGATGGCTCCTGTGAGGAAGCTGCTGGAAGCTTCCCACCATGTCCGGCAGAGCCAATGGCTGATGGCTCTGAAGATGGACACGCTGCTGGCCAGAGCTGGGCCAATGAGAGAGGCTGGTAATGCCTCTGTGATGGCATCTTTAAGAAGAAAATCACAAAAAGTCACAAGATTTTGGCTTCTAGTCAGAGAAGAGGAGGAGGTGAGAACACGTGAGGGAACAACCTGGCAGCACCAAGGTCAGGGGAGAAGGAGGGGGAGGAGGTGCTCCAGGTGCCGGAGCTGAGATTCCTCTGCAGGCCGTGGTGCAGACCATGGTGAAGCAGCTGTGCCCCTGCAGCCCATGGGTCCACGGGGAATGCAGAGATCCACCCGCAGCCCGTGGGGGAGGTGCCCACGCCGGAGCGGGTGGATGCCTGGAGGAGGCTGTGATCCAGTGGGAGACCCGGTGGAGAGAGAGGGCCCTGCTTCCAGGCTGGAGCAGCCTGTCCTTGGAGGACTGCACCCCATGGGAAGAGACCCACGGCGCAGCAGTTTTGGGAGGACTGTGTGCCCGTGGGAGGAACTCACGTGGAGATACCTTGAAAAATGATTCTATAGACTTAGTTAACTCTAGCAGTCTACTTCTGTCATCACAGGGTTCTGCTTCCTATTTTCCTTTTTTCTACTTAAGCCTCAGAATACCACTGCTTAATACTTATGGGAAAAAAAATAATATGATCCATTTCATATGATCCTCATGTTTTAATATTTCTAAAACTTTGAGGAGATAGGAAGTGAAAAGTTAATAATGAAACTTGATGATCAATTGAGTGGGCTTTTTTAAATTGTAGGTTACTATTCTTCTACTTAGACATGGACATCCCTTCCCTTTAAAACATTTTTCCATCCATCCTTGGTTTCAGATTCATAGTTGGGTCAAAATCAGGTTTAATCTGCATTATAGCATCTCCTTGGAAAAAAAAAAAAAAAGAAATCCAAACTCTCTTCTTTGGTCTATGTAGTTAAAGTATGATACTTAAGACTGTTAAAGCTCTCAGTGTCTTCAAAAGACTTCAAAATACTCCATTACATCAAAAAATGTTAGCTCCATTTTACAGAGGGGATAGAAAAGTTGGCAAGCCCGTGGAGCAAGCCATTCCTAGAGCGGGCAACAAATCTTGGCAGTCACAGCTGTCACTCCCAGGTTTGGATAACTCTGCTTCTCTTCCGTGTTTAAATAACATGATAGGCCTTTACCATTCCTGAGTAATTCTGTTTGTCACTAGATAATTTATCTCATGGGACCAAAAGAGAAGAGAACAGTAAAGAAGAAGGAAGCAAAGGTGATTTCCTAGTCCTCAATGATAAGCTGTTTTTAGGGCCACAGCCAAGGGGAGTACGAGGCATGGGTTAGTCTTGCTGGGAAAAACTACAGTCATATGCAATTATACATATTTATTTCAACTAATTATAAGCTCATAGGAATGGGAGATGAAAAAACTTTCTATACTAATGCCCTTTAAATGTACCTGAAAGCTGGGATGCATCTAATAGAGCTTTTAAACACATTTCAGAGAAATTTGGTAAAGCTGTCAGTGTAAGCCCATCCATTTTTTTTTTTTCAATAAATACACTGGGAGCTTCCTCACTGGCTACTGAGGTAAAACACATTGACTGAATTTGAATATCTTGTCCTACAACTGACTGGTACACCTTGATTGTTCATACAAATCTTGATAATATGCCAGTTAGGATTTTAGGGTGCTTTTTGGGTTTTGGTATTTATGATTGTTGTGCCCTGGACAATCTTTTGAGATTGGCAACTTGGTGTTTGTTTGTTTGTTTATTTATCCTATGGAGAAACTAACAAAAATCACATACATTTATTTAAAACTTAACATATCTATTCAACATAAGCAAATGTCTTTCTCAATGTAGTTGTTTGATCTTATACAAATTTCTCCTTCTGTTCTTCTGATGAAATATTAAACCTGATTGCATTTGAGGATGAATTTCTACAGTGTAATAATTGGGTTGTTTATAAACATTTAGAGTTCCTAAGTGTAACATTATCCTCTATAATAATTTGTTGATTGAGCTGGCAGAAGACAATGGGTTTTGATTAGATGGTGCTGTCTCATTAATATGTATGGTTTTCTTTCTCCATTTTGTTTCCATTTATTCCTGTACATTCAGGGTGGGGGGACAATGTTTTTTTCCTTATTATTGGTTCTGTGTGATTTTACATAATTGCAGTCATTCTTAGATTTCTTCTAATGTTCTGAGTTCCTGATTACCAATCACCTATTTAATCCTGTCAGTGTGATCAACAGTCACCTGAAATCAACAACTAACAACTTAATTAAACATATTTTAGACATGACACTGGAAGAATCTAGATAACTTGTAAACAATAAAGAGCACTAAATCAAATTCTAGGCCTCAGCTTCTCAACAGGGCAAGTTTAAATTTAATTTTGGGCTTTGCTGCCACAAGCAGCTACAGAGACAACAGGCATCTCATAAGAAATAGATGACATGGAATAGTAAGGCAGAGCAGGAAAACATGGGCTTGCTCTTCCCAGTTAGATGAAGGGAGAACACAGATGGGTCGCTAACTTTATTGGAGGTAGCTGTTCTGACTCCGACGGTGGTTTCTTCAGACACATCACATCACCCTCAGCAACAGACCTTTAAAATTATTTAATTTCAGCTAACAGTTTGGGCATGAAATAAAAACAACAGCAGACCCAGCAATAATACTAGTAAAATAGTTTAAAAGCATTTTCAGCCTCCAGGAAGCTACAAGTATTTGTTTATTTATTTATTTTAGGACAGGTGTGAGAGGAATGTAGGGTTAAGAATATTCTCTGACTATGGCTTGTCGAAGTATTGCGGGAACAATACTTCTATACTTGAGTTAGAGCTGATACAATTTGATTTCATATGGAGCATCAGAAAGTTTTACTCTGTGGAGATTTTTCTGATGATGTGAGGAGAAATTTGGGGATCAAGACTATCTACTCTGCATTTTGTTGCTTTTTCCACTTGCTGTCTGCCCTAGCTTCAAACTAGTTAGTATTTGGAGACCACTTGTTTCTTGCTTTTCAGTTCTGCAGGGAACAAGACAGCTGAACACTGGTCTTGGCTGGGTGGAGCAGCTAAGTAATGAAAAGCGATTTGAAGGTAAGTGTGCGAGTCTCATCACCATAATTATAAGCTGACTAGTGGTGCAAAATCTATTTCTTACTGCAAAAAAACTTCCTGACACTTTTCCATTTCCTATCTTTCTTAGAGACCCTTCTGCAAAGCAGGAATGACTTTTTTTGAAATGTCTCGGTAATGTCTATTATAGTGACCAGGATATCAAGAAGGTCCTTTGGGTAGCACAGAGAAGAGTTTTTTTGCAGGGATCTAAGCTGTGCAAGTCAGTTACTTTGAGTTTACTCTGAAAAAGCTGTTTAAAAAACCTCCACAGCAGAATTTGCTGAAATAAAAAAATTCCCATGACCCACAGTCCTATGGTATGCACTGTAGCAGACAGTGCTGGGCTATGCTGAAGTACTAAAAAGATATATTTGGAGGTTTTTTTCTGTTCCAGTGTAACCCCATCTGAAAAAAAAAAGAAGACAAAATCAAGCAACAGGATTGGTTGCTCCTGCTGGTCTCAGTTAATTTAATCATTTCACAGAAACCAAACACTTGCTTTGCCTTTCAAAGTGTTGCCCTGACACATAGACTGACACTTCATCTTGGCCCAGTAAGTCTTCTCATTAACTATTAGAATACTGTGAATTACTATGAACTATAGACAACTTTTAATTTCCCTTCTGGCAGAAATAAATATATAACCTGCTCTGACTGTACTACTATTTGTCTTAAACAAAGATTTGCATGGACCTTCTCTTTACACTGTCAGCACCCACATGAAAAATAGTGTTCAATACATGCAGGATGTGGGAGGTAATTGTCTGGGGATTTTAATGGAGCAGAAAAATTCCAAGGTTTTGGAGGATGTTATGGGATGTTTCTTCTTGATAAGACATGAGAGGAAAGGAAGAGATTTCAAACTGATTGATTTTGGGGAGTACTGTGGGCTGTGTTCTGCATTATGCCTGAGCATGCCATTCATCCATAAATCTGTCCAAACCTTATTGAACTCCAGGGCGATGCATAACCTCCTGCATTCCCAAGTCATCCAGCACAAACTCATATAAGAAACAAAGAGATTGGTTCTGCAGCAGAAAAATGGTAAATGTATAACTTTCCTCTGTGAAGAAGGAAAGTATCTACATTAACTTGTAAATAGCTGCTTGTGGATTTGAATTGAAACAGTAATACAAATGACAGAGTGGAAAAGAATTTGGCTATATGAACCAATTAACTGTACCGTATTTATAGTAAAAAATCACTGATCATCGGGCGTGGAAAATAAGTAGAAGCAGAGTCAGTAGCAACCCCTTTTTCAGCAGAGGTTGTTGCTTTGCCCATGCTCCTCATTTTCCATGGAGGAACAGGCCCCCTCCACTGCAACCTCTACTGGCAAAGAGGTTTACATTTAGCTCTGCTGTAGGAGATTTCCATCTGCATTCTTTGTTTACTTTCATATTGTTTGCTTGAAAATTGCATTTTTTAAATCTTAGATTACATAAAGGCATAGAGAATGAATATTTAGATAGAGAACTGTAATATACATGCATGTATGCTAGAAAATATTATATGGAACTAAAAAATGTAATTACATGCATCACTTAAGCTTTGCAGGAAGTGTACTAGATACAGTTTTAAACTCTTCAGTTGTTATGGCCTTCATAATTCTGTGGCTTAACATGTACAGAAATTGCATCTTTACCTCCAATTTCAGGAACTTAGCAGAATGCTTTACTAGATGAGAGCAAGTTTGTAAAGCTGAAGGTTGGAAACAGCTGCTATATTTGCCCATTTTCAGAAGAAAAGCAAATTAAACTCTAAAAAGCTAAAATAGCATTCAGTTTCTTGTTATATGTATATAGTAACAAACGTATTTTGTTAAACAGTTGTAAAGCTTCTTATGCTGCGATCTAAACACTGTTTATTGTTCTTCCAGCACTGCATCCTTCTATCAATCAAAAATATATGCCTTTTTTAGCACCTCCTGCTCTGTCTGGTTTTGCTTAATAATTCTTCCAAGAAGTATTTGCAAAAGAGCTTTCTCATCAGATATGACACCAGAAAAATGCATTTGAAAGAGAAAATGGTATTGAAAAGCTACAGTGTCCAGGTATTAATTGATTAATTATTTTTTAAATTAATTCAACATTCTAATGACTATAAAGTTCTTTTGTAGATGAACAGTTAAATAAAGCCATTTTATTAATCTCTGAACTTTCTACTTAATTCTACCTCATCTTGTCTTTCCTTTATTTTTTACAGTGTGCTGTATTTAAAAAAAAAACAAATCATCATCATCATCAGTATATTATTTTCCCAGTAGTTGAAACAGCTGAAGTAAAGAGCAGGTAATACATTATCATTGTATAAGAGTTAGAAGTCAAGAATTTGAAAAGACACATGCAGAACCCTAATGAGGCTTGTGCAAGTCCTATGGACTTCACCATGCTTTAAACCAGCTCAGTGTGTCCTTACTAGAAGAGTACTTATGCAGCTGCAATTTGGAGTACACGAGTAATTTTACAGTATTCAGTAGCTTTATTCTCATTCTCAGCTGATCTGAAAGGAGCTTATATCAAAATGACTTTTTCTCAATACACCAATGCAGTATATAGAAATTATTCCAGGTCCAATGAGACTCAGCCCTCATCTGGGATGAAAGAACATAACCTAAGTCTGTTTGTTTCACCTTGCTTTGTTATGTCTTGAGGCCTGTAATAAAAACATTGAGGACAGACATAATTTTCTTTCCAAATGTCTACAACAACCTTGAACTTTTTACGAAAGTTAATTTCCATTTTAGTGCTTCCTATAATTTTCATCTATCTATTTCAGAACTTTAAAACCCAGCAATAAACAGAAGGGTTCAAGCCACAACTATTTGCTATTTCCTTCCCATTTATGTAGACTAATCTCCTTTTCTATTTTTTTTCCTCTCATTTTCTATCTCCTCTGCAACTAATATTGCATCACAAAACTGACTGGGAATAGCACTGATTGCAGTAAGTGAATCATTACTGTCCATCCATCCATTACTGTTACATCCCCAGGGCACTGACCATATCATTTTCCCTGCCCACTGTTTGCCATCCAGTTTAATGGCAATACATTAAAAGGCAATGGATGAATATAGTAATAGCTAATGATAACAGGTACAGGAATGACATGCTTTATGGGTAAAGAATAAATAAAAGAGAGGAAAGGGCTATCATACTTCTTTAAATGGACCTTGATCTTCTCAGATTTGCCTTTAAGGACATTTGCAGCTTTCAGCTAACTACATCAGGAGCACTGGCACTTTTTTTAGGAAGAAGACATAAATTAGATCACTGACTTGGAGGCATTAGAATGCACCCCATGATAATTGTATGGCATTATTCTAAAAAGCACTGATAGAAGTTGCATACAATGTCTTTTTTTGACGCTGAATATAAGACTGTTCAAACTTGATCATACCAAAGATCGGTTTGGCTCAGGTAGTTATACTACCTGGTAAAGGACATTAAAATAAGTAGGAATTTCCATCACGTAATGAAAACTATCTGAGCACCAAAGAAAGCCACCCTTATAACCTAAAAATATCTCAAAATTAACTTTCATCATAAAATAACCCATTTCCAATTATCAATAGTCATTTTTAAATAGAAATTATTTTATTTTAGGGGGTTTTATCTATATGTTCATATGTTTATGGATATTAATGATCTCTGGGTTTGGAGTTTGGCTTCCTCCATCTTAGAAAAAAAAAAAAAAGGCTGCAAATCCCCATAAGTGAGCAGTATCTTCATTACAGCAGGTAACTTGGTACTGACAACAAATGCTACCTTTTCACTGCCTAGGCTCTTTTTCAGTCCAGTAATGGATCTGTTGCACAGCAGGGACTTCAACATATATTCCTGTGGGACTTGTCTGAGGGTAATGGTGAAATAGTCCTACCTTCTGCTTTCTTTCTTCCAGTCAGTTGTTTAAACAACTGGTGAAGGTCTTACATTTTGTCAGTCTTCATTTCTTTACCTAGAGCAAGTTTGAATGATGGCACCAAATTGAGTAGAACAATCAATACCTTAAGGAGCAAGCACTTCAGAGAAACCTTGAGAGACTGGAGAGAGGATGGATAAAAACCCCATGAAGTCCATTTGGGGGAAATGCAATGTCCTGCACACGGGATGAATAACCCCATGCCCCAGAACAACCTGGGAACCTGCTCTAGCCTCAGGGATATGGTAGAGTTGAGGGGTTTGCAGTAAAGGACAGGGGTCCTGGAGGACTGTAACTTGAAGATGGGTTCTCAGTGTGCCCTGGGGCTGATGGCAGGGTGGGCTGCACCAGGAAGAACACAGCGGCAGGTTAAGGAAAGTGGTCACTGCCCTGTGGGACTTGTGAGAGCACGAGTGGGCCCCTGCATTCAGAGCAGGGCTGCCCAGTGCAAGACAGATGTTGACAAAGTAGAATGAGTCCAGAGGAGAGTTGCCATGGTGGTTGGGGCCTGAAGAACAGGACTGAGAGATGTGAACAAGAGAGAACATAAAGAAAACTGAGAGTCAGAGTGCTAGGTTTATTCAGTCTTAAGAAGAATGGGGGATCTAGTTGCCATGCACAAGTATTTAAAGGGTTAGCCACAGGGACTTGTGACAGATGTACACAGTGAAAAGCCAAGAAGTGTTGGACACAGGGTACAGCAAGGTAAATTCACCCTGGATTTAAACAAAAAAGTCCTAAGTGAGGGTGGTTAATCACTGGAAGAAATTGCCCAGAGAGGTTGTGGGTACTCCTCCTGGGAGATGTTAAAACTCAGCTGATCAGTGAGCAAGCAACCTGCTAGACAACTCAATGACTCCCAAAGATTTTTTGCAGCCTGAACTGAAACTCGCTTAGATTAAGTTGGAATGCACCTTTTTTTTTTTTTTTGAGTAGATTAATTATCACATGTTTTTTAAAAGAATTATTGCAATGAATTCTATGCAAGTCTTCTGAAACAATGGGCTATATCCAGGCTTATTAAAATTTAGACAGAACAGTGATTTTAACTTCCAAACAAAAATCCAGAATAGTTTTCCATATTAATCAACTAAGGATGCACCAAAAAGTAGATTAGGGACCTTCACTTTCTATAATTGTGTCATTCAAGTTAATGCTATCTAAAATCTAAGTATCTGGTAACATTATTTTTACCATGTAATAATTACAAAGTTTTTTGCTAATTACTTTGTCTTTGTAAAATCTTGATGATGACCTTTTGAATTTCCAGGGCATGAAGCTGCAGTTATGCAAACTGGACTTGCCATTAACACCTGTGCTGAATTATTTCCCACTGATTGAACAGGTGTTGGGCACTGTGTAACTCATCATTGATTTGGAATGGATGATTTTGCTTCAGGATACTTCTGGCAAGCTGAACCTCTCTAGCTGTTTCTTTATGCACATAAAAAAAGGGAATGGAGTTGAAACTACAGCCATCACTGAATAATGAGTGCTGCGGAAAAATCCCTGACTTTCAATATTGACAATCAGTAGATAAAGAATTCCCTAATGAGAAGAAAGCTATCTCATTTTGCTATCACTGTCTTGAATGGTCTGAAAATAAAGAATATCATCAATGGACATACCAAGTCATGAACTAACACTGGGTGATTTTGTCAGGTACAACTACATAAGTTTGTAGCTTGCTCCAATTACTGTTTAGCAGATGACAGGTTCATTTGTATCTTAGAGTTTGAATTCTTGATGACACTCATGATAAGTGTCTCAAAAAAAAAAAGCTAGCCCAATACTTGAAAAACAACCGGTTTCAAGTGACTGCACATGCTCAGTTAAGAGCACTGGTTTTGCTCCAAGAGAAACTGTGAGGTCTGTTCCTTCAAGTACAGACCAGCAAAACAATATCTTTATTCTAATTATTACATTGCTTGTACAGAGATGGCAACCCATAATATGCTATTCATGATAATTACTAATAAAGGTGTTGTTTTCTTTGTCTTTAACAAAAAATGGTTTAGTCAACACTTTCTAAGAGGCCTGGTCTTTCCTAATGAAAAGATTTTCTATTGAAATGAATTTTGAGAAGAATTAGATTCTTATCGGCCCCCCAGTCTATCTGCTCTTGAACAAATTTCAGTTATTTTCTCTGAATATCTGAATATATATTTTGGCTGAAAATATTTCTGTTCTAAAGTGATGTAGAGGTGGGTCATAGAAACTTGAGTCTTGAGCCATCAATTTGCTATTCTATTCTCTGAAACCCTAATCTTTGGAGATTATTTCCCAGAAAGCATCTCTTGCAGGTGGTCTCATAATCTGGCTAGACATACACCATGGATGTTCTAGGTTAACTGGGGAGATTGAAAGATCTACAAAGATGTGAAAACTATTAATTGCAATTTCCTTAATATATGGTTGTCCCATCACCGAGAAGTTACATTTTGATAGTTTTACTGGAACCTTAAAATGAGAGTGGGGGTGTGGACCCCAACAAGGCTATATTTTATCACAATCTTCCAAGGAAAGATACCCCTTTTTACTTGTTTTATATTCTAATGTGTACTTTGTACATATAGCCACTCTTGCATTTGCATTATTGACATTACTTGTTCCTTTGGGATCGATTTATGCAAGCTGATTTGTGTCAGTCTTTAATGGTGTACAGACGTTAAAGGGAGGGTAGAAGTAAGTGAAAATGGATTTAAGGTCTTGGAAAAATATCTTGTGTACTTATATGAAAACAGTAGACAGAAAAATAAATAATAAATAAAATATGTATGCTCTGTAGAATTGAGTGATATAAATCACATTATTTTACCTATATAAGTTACCTTTGAAAGACATAATTTATTCCAATTGAGAGTTTCATGACACTGTATACCCTGAGATACTCAGAACAGTGCCCTTTATGGGAAGACAGTTCTCATTTGCTGTGTAAGCAGACGTTGCTATGTAAGAGTAACCCAACCAAATCTCTGTTGTTGGAAAGAGAGATTTATGATTTGAGCCTGACTGCATAACCAGGTGATAAGTCCTGTCCAAAAGCTGAATATGAGAACTTTTGACAGACACGTTCCAGATGCTCTGCAGAAGCTCATAAGTTAGAACAGAAATAACTGACCACAATATTATCGCTGCAGTAAATTCACCACGCAGACGTCAATTGCTTGTGACACTATAGCCCTCAAGCTCTGTCCTGCAGCACTTTAAGTTTTAAATTTAAAGAAGGAAAGGTAAAAATGGAGCAGGCTGAAATTGTTATGTCTCTGTGCAAATGAACTATGTAATGTTAGAAAAGGCACACTTCCATATGAGGGCACGTGAGGCTATCTCGTGAGTACTCTTGTCTGCGGAATTTGCTCTGAATTTTAATGTCCATGCTAAAGCTGTCTTCTGAAGATTTAAACTGAGATTGTTTTGTGGCTAAATTCCAAAGTCTTCTGACAGAAACTGTAGTAGCTGTAGTACAGAAATGAAAACATTCTTTCTTGCTTTTGCTAATGATCAAACAGAGCTAAATTGTGATTGGTAGCTAATGTGTCACTCCATGAAAACCACCAGGAGAAATTCTGCACAGATTTGCTGAGTGGATGGCAATTTGCCCTTTAATGCTCACAGTGCATTAGCTTCTTCTATACAGTGTGTGTGTTTTGTTATCTTGTGTCTAGAGCAATATCGAGGCTGTCGTTTCCTTTTCAAAGCAGCTCCATATGAGTCAGAGAAACTTACAAAAGAGGTGTAAAGTCTATTCAGAAGCGCAGTCTTTGTGTAGCAGCTAATTCCTACACAAACAAATATGAAGGATCAGCAGGTGCTTCATGCTACATTGTAGTTTTGTATATTATGAAGCTCATGGAAGGAAGAGGGGATTTAACTTTTTATACTCTCCTGCATTCCACATCTAAATTCATGTATTTGTGATACCAAACAGCAAAATCTAGGGGGAACTGCTTATAAAGGATGTATATAAATATGCTTAGAAAAAAAAATAAAAATTAAAATTATTTGTCTCCACAGGACATGTTTACAAGAACAGGCAGCAAGGTAAGACCTTTTTTTTCCATGTTAAGGCTGATGCAAATTTGGTGCCAGCCTGCATGTCCTTCACCTGCTATCCCTGAGTAGATGTTGATTTTTCAATTTACAGGTCTGTTAAGAATTCATGACAAAGTTAAAATATATGAGACTGAGAATTTTCTCCTCCAGAGAGGAGACTCAGTTTGTTGTGATATGGTTTTCATATTTTTAATTGCTAATAAACTGTCAGAAAAAAAAAAAAAATCCCCCTGCCTATTCCTCTTTACCTTATATTTCATTTTCTCCACACCAAATTGTTGTTTCAATATGAAACTAAATGTGGATTTAATATGGAAGGAAATGTATTGATGTCCTTTTGGAACTACTCATTAGTTCTAAAGCAGGGGAAACTGGAGTGTTAAAAAACTGCTGTCTATCAGTGTTTATCATCCAGCGTTAATTGTGTAATTCAGTTTTACTATACAGTTCCTTAGAACTTTAAGGCCAAATTACTATCTTCACTCCTGCCTCCAAATTTCAGATTTTTTCTACCCAAAATTAATAATATTTATTTTTCAGGTCAAAAATCTCACTAGTACAGCATTGGCTCTTACTAAAATTTTATTTAGAAACTGGTTTTCACATGAAGAAAGATGTAGATATTTGACAATAGCAAATATTATAGCTTGGGTAAAACCCTTGACAGAAGACAGTACTTTGTACTGCAATTAATTTATTCTATCACACAGCACAGAGTGAATTTTGGAGCATGAACAAACTGTGAGAAGTAAATAGATTTGTTTAAATCTCAGTAGGTAAGCAAGTTAAAATATTTTCTATTGCTGAAGGGGAAGCACTGACACCTGTATTGAGCAAAGTGACATTTCATGGAAGAAATAATTGGCGGGTTGAATACAATTATTATAGTTCTGGATGGTTTTGGTTTCTTCCTGCTTTTGGTTTGTTGAGCCTTTTATCATAGCATGAGTAACCTGGGATTCTCCGGAGTGGATGAATCCCTCAGTAAACTTTTCATGGCAGATTCCCCAACATAAGTTCTAGCCTTGTGTTGGAAGAAGTTATGATATATAAAATTCTGCTACTTTGGGAAGAAGTACTGAATCTGACATGTCAGTGTCAACTCTGGTTAACTTATTGTAATTCAGAAATCCTCTGGGTATTCCATGTCCAGAACTGTAAGATAACTGAGTTTCTCTTGGTATCCTATAAAAATAACTTGTGAAAAAAAAAAGTTATAATAAGTATTGAGTGCTAATATTCTTGAAAGGTCTATTACTGTCAAGGGAATCTAGAAAATTTTAGGAGCTCTAAATATGTTATTTTTAGCAAATTTACTCTACCATACACACTCTTGCAATACCTAGGAGAAATGTATAATTATACAGCAGGTTCATAAGATACATTTGACATTTGATTGTGAATGAACGTCAAATTACTCTGCTGAAAAACACAAAAACTGAGTGACTTGCATCTGAAAAAGCTAAAAAGGGATGGAAAATAGAATTATGTGAAGACAATAAAAGGTGTTTAATTCAGCTCTTTGCATTGTCACTGTTTGAGTAGCAGTTACATGGCAGATAACGTGCAGTGTAGCAAAAACATGGAAGAAAGCAATTACTTACTGGTTTACTGGCTTTCTAGAAGAAGTGCATGATTTGTATTTGTTGGTAATATATATATATGTATATATAATGTATGGTAGCAGGGGGCAAAGAAGAACACCTTGTGATGCACAGTTGCTTCTTCCTCTTGGAGTAAGAGAATGATGGTGGTGGATAATTAAATTCCTTCAATGAAGTTCCAGGCTTCAGAGACCGCTTATAAACTTAGACTAATACATTTGCTTGACCTATGCAGACAATTCATAGAATCATAGAATGGTTTGGGTTGGAAAGGACCTTTAAAGGCCATCTAGTTGAACGTGAGCAGGGACATCTTCAACCACATCAGGTTTCTCAGAGCCCCGTCCACTCTGACCTTGGATGTTTCTAGGAATGAGTCATCCACTACCTTTACCCCTTGTCTTAATGCAACAGGCCCAGCTAGAAAGTCTGTCCCCATCTTTCCCACCAACTATCCCACCAACTTCAGTGAGAATTTCACATGGCAAATCAAGACAACACTGGCAAATATTTCACAGGAAAGAACAGACAATGGCAAGTCTAGGGGGAAAGAGCCCTATGGGGAAAACCAGGGTGAAATAAGAATATATAGACAGTCAGGAATGATATGATGAAGCAAGCATATTTGTATGAAGTGGGGAATAGCTGATCCTGAACTTTCATAAAGTGCCTGCAGCACCTGTTTGACACTGAATTTTACCTCCGTCAACTGTGCCAGTGTAGTTAGAAAAAAAAAAATACAACCAGCATCAGGTTAGATACTCCTCTCAGCAATCTCAACGACAGAAGGAACATGATTTCTGTTGGTTGTAGTTGTAAGTACCTGGGTTCTCAATATTTCTATTATTATGTTTTATTTTGAGTATTTTTCAAGGTACAGGAGAAAAAGTCCTAAGAGCTCTGTGAACCAATGTTTTTAGGTAAATTATTGTAGAGATAGAGGACAAATATTCACAAATAAGTTGTAACTTAATTTCTGCACTTGCTAAGAGACAAAAAATTTGGGCTGTTGTATGCTAAAAAGATGGTTTATCGAAAGTCATCAAATAAATCGATCAGCATCATCATAGCTAAAAGGATTTCAACTATTCTAGTGCATACATCTACATGTCTATGTAAAAATGTGTGTCTCATCTGATATCGTTTTCATTTTTGCAGTCTGTTTTGTGTGTGTGCGTGTGTTGTATGTGTGTCTTGAAATTATGTGTTTATTTCTTATCGTGGGCATAAATTACAAAAGTTTAGACTGCCAAGGGTTAAGATGTGAAAGCTTTCTAAAGCCAAAAAGAAAAAAAAAAAGTGCCAGCGTTTGTGAAGGAATTCAGATCTGTCCTTGTCATTTGCAAAATGTTTTCATGCTTAAGAACTTGAATGAAAGCAGTGACAAATTCTTAATTTGAGCACACAGATGCTGTTTGTGTACGTTATTTTCTTTCTGTCCACAAAAGTCATCAAATGCAAAAACAATTTGCATGCAGACTTTTCATATGTGCCTGTATAAAGCTGTGCATATGCAAAATGAGTGCTGATAAATGAATGCTCTAGAACCCAGTTAATGTAAAATTTTCCTCTCATAAAAGTTTTGGTGGCTTTTATCAGGAAAAAAAAGCTTAAAGCTGAGTCATACAGTTCCCTCTCAAGAAAGAAATATTTAGCAGAAATATCGTTTAACTTCCTGGAAGGGAAGCTCTATCACTCCTCAGTTTAAAAGCTGAGGGCTACAACTCAGCTTAACGCCAGGAAGTCAGCCCCAGCAGAGACGGTGTTTACCCAAAATTCACGGCCGAACATGTTCAGTAACAAAGAGCCCCTGAAAGGCTCAGGGCACAGTCCCCACGCCCTGGGCCACTGGAGAGCAGGACACGCTTTCGGCGGCGGTGATTTACCATCGCACGGGGCTGCCCTGGCACCAGGCTGCGGTGAATCAGGCCCGGAACGCTTGGCATTAATAAAGCTGTCATGTACTCTCTGCAGGTGACATAAAACCTCGGAAGGTGCTCGGCCAATGGCAGGTTGCTCTCCCGCGGCAGACGCGCAGGGTCTCATCGGCAGTCAGGCTGCGTGCCGGAGCAGCGCTGCCGCCGGCCCGCCCGCACTGCGGGCGCCGCTCCGCCCGGGATGCTCCCGCCGCTCTCCCCCGGCACGCCCGACTCAGCTTTATGGTACAGGCAGGATTTATGGATGAGTGAGGGAGGAATTTCACCTGGGTTTTATTAACTGGAAAAGCTGGAGGCAGAGCTCGGTTACGCAGTGTTACACAAGGTGGTGCAGGGGTCTAATATCTGTCAAAATCAAAGGCTAATGCAAATTCAGTGGGCACTGTAACATCAGCACTAATAATCTATGTTAAATTGAGATATATTATCTAGGTAGCATGCATAAAGAAAAGGGGAGTCCTGAAATGTCACAGTAATTTTAATTAGAACAGTGTTGAAGCTGGGGAGGAGGGCTTGTCGCTATAAGGAAACTATGGTAAAATCCCGGTCAGTTTTTTCTGGAAAACACACTGTTAATTACACTGACATATGCTGAAATGAGACTGTATGGTTACTCTCCTTGATGAAATGAGCTCTGTGTTTCTTATGAGACAAGATTTCAAATAAAGTACATAAATAGAGTGGTAAAAACTACTTTAATATTTCCTGTCTTCCCTCACCCATATATTTCCCTTGTAGTTATTTTCAGTCTACAAATTAATTAAAAGTGCAGCAGGCACAGCATATCTATGAAAGTTGTTTCTCTCCCACACACTGCACTTGTTTAGAACATAAAGGTTGTAGAAGTGAGTAAGAGCATTTAATATAAAATTGCTTGAACGCGTGTGTGTGAGGATTACTGCCCACCAGAAAGAGCAGTGGTGCCCTGTGCAATATTAAACACCATCGGTGTTAACTCAGGGCTGGAGGGTGCAATTTTTAATATAGTTTTTATGTATTTCAAACTATATATACATATATTATATGCACACACATATTTTAGTTTATTGCTTGGTCTGCTTTTTCTTCTATTTTCAATATCACAGTATAGCAAGGTATGGATTATGGAGTATCACAGATCATCCTTGTTATGCATAATATGTTATCCATGCTAAATTAGAAAACAGGAAGCAACAGAGGGCAGCTGGTACTTGCCCTTTACTATAATCTCCCAATAATCTGTTTTATCTAGCCTGTTCTTCAGTTCTAGTTGTAATGATGATTCAACTTTTTCTCCCCTGACAAATTATTCCATTGTCTAACCTTCTGGACATTTCTGCCTAATGTGTAGTTTTAATATTTAAGTTTTGAATTTCAGAACATTATTTCAGCTATAATGGTAAATGTGAAAGCCATCTCCTATCAATTAACAACCATCTGGGAGAGATGGAATTCAGAAATGAAGCAAAGTGCTGTGCAATAGTGAATGATGAAGTGAAAAGTAACCCATCAGCCAAATGAAATGGGGTTTTTGAAATGCTTTCTCAGACAGAAAGGTGGTGGCCTCTTCAACCTAAAAAAAAAAAAGTTTCTCTTATACCTTGATAGTATATAGAATTCACAATTGTCAGTCTTACATGTGTCAAAATCATTACTAACTTTCAGGTCTTGAATTGTGTTAAAAAGTAGCAAAGGAAGAGATAATTATTTGGAATTGTAGAAATGGTTGTCTTCAGGGTTTTTTGAGCTTCTCAGTTTTTATTGTCTAGATTTTCTGCAGAACACAAATGATTTTAAAAATTATCACTTAAAAAAAAAAGAAAACCTATTTCTGTGTCGTTATAAAGCTCAAGGGACTCAAGCATAATGTTAGAAAAATATTAGTAATTGAAGAATGGCACAGACAGGTCCCAAATAGTACTTAAGACCCAGACAGGCTTCAGCGTATTGTCTCAGAGTTTTGTAAAACTGTATTACAATGCAGGTAAAGCTTATTGAATGTCTTGAGAAGATGATGGATCTGGTTTATCAGATTTTCTCTTTTATATACTTCTTGTAAACCATAAAACTGATAAATAATGAGCACTGGGAATGTTTACAGTAGTGGCAACTTTCTCTACCCATCACATAAGATGAGGAGGGAATGCCGGCACATGGCTATCACCGTCAGCCTGCTGGGTGAATTAGTTTGCTCTTTCTGTAGGGGCCAAGCAGAGTTTCAGATTTTATAGGCTCAGGAAACTGCTGCAGTTCTCTGTACTGACTCCTCATGTAGTGGCTGGGTAATCCTGTTCCAGCTCCCTTTTCTTCCTCAAGGATTACTGAAACACAAGAAACCTCACATAACAAGCAGTATAACTGGTGTCTGGCCTTTAACTGGCTGTAAAGCCAAGTGGTTTCCCATACGACACATGCTGCTAGGAAATGTCTAGCCCTAAAAAGACGCAAACATTTGGCCCTCCATATAGGAAGCTGGAGTTCAATGACTGCGTTTGTACCCTGCACTTAACTCCAAACCCTACCAAAGAAAGCACTAGAAGTGCAGACACACCAAAGCAACACAGTGTTACTCTGTCCCTGAACAGACTGAAGAATAACAAAAGAATAAGAAACTTCCAGCTAGCAGGAACTTCGTTTTTCATTACAAAAGTATTGTAATACATTTCAGCTATAAGGAAATCCTCTTCCAATTTCATGCTACAGTAGTGTCCATAACAAAAATAAATGTATGTTACCAACATAGATTAAATAGCTGCTGATTGAATATTACACCTGGGAGAGAGTTCAGCAGATGCTTATGGCCTAAATTCTGACTTTTTTTGCCTTCAGTCATGGTTGGTTTTTTTCCCATTCTGTACCCTCCCTCCCCTCCTCAACAAGAAAGCTTTAATAATCTTGAGCAGTCAAAACCAGTATATCTTGCCAAACTTGTGACCCATTACTTCAGATGAAGTTATTCTGTTAATTTTTCAATGCAACTTTTAATTTATTTTTAATTAATCATGTAAAAGACAAGAAAAGTTTTTCATATATTTTACATAACATGCACCTTTGAGGAGGTTAAATTCCTTCATGTCAATGTATGCCAGCATTGTCATTTAATCTGTGTATTCCTGACATAACTGACAATACAGGACTTTGAGAAGTAATCAGAGGAGTCATGAAATCAAATGAACAGGGAGGATTTACCAGCACTGTGGACTTTGACATTTCATTTGATGAATATACCTCATTTTGCATTGCCCACTCTTGTAACTCTTTCTTATCTTGGTCAAGAAATAGTTTCACATACAAATATTGTTGCTGCCTGCTTTCATATATGAATAAGAGCTCAAATAATGTACAACTATTTAAATTTATTTGTGAAATTAGTTTATGTTCAACTCAACTTTTTCTTGAAATTACAATTTATTAGACTTCAGTTACTGTAGATATACTGACAATACTGTTTTTGCCAGGTGAGAATTTCTGTCTAAACTAAAGTTTTAGGCAAGCTGAGAAACCCTCTCTCTCTAACTGGGTGTTTTCCTAATACTGTTGAACAAATCAAGCTTGTTTTCTGGTGAAATGGACAAGAAAGCATTAAGAATGCTCTTCTTCTGGGGGCTGCTTCTTTCCTCAGACAGCAATTTCCTATAACTTCAGGGAATTCACTTCCTTACATGCTGCTAAAAGTAGAGATTTACATGAATTGTATAAAAACAATGGGGGAAAAAAGTTTATTGTCACAGGAGACTTTGCAAAGAGTATCCTCAATAACCAGGCAGAATTATCAACTAGTTGTTAGTTAGGACCACTGAATGTAGCCTTCCTCAAAAATTACTCTTTGCAAATAGTTACTTCATGCAGAGGTTCACAGCCTCAATGTGCTTCTTCCTTGAGGCATTTTTTGACAAAGCTCTTTCCCAGGGAGACCTGCAGTAGCACAGATTTAAAGACATTAAAAAAACCCAATGCAAAACCAAAGCAAACCAACAACAAAAAAGCACATTAGCTAAATTGCATGTGTTCCTATAACACAGTAAACAAATAAACTGTCTCCTGCTCAATTTAGAAGTGAATAAAGCCTGTTTGCTTGCACTTACCCTCAACTGCACTACTGGGAGGAATGGAAAGCATTCATATAATGCACAATCAGTTTTACCTTGCACTCATCATCTTACTTTTTATCTCATTCCCTGACTCCACAACACAAGAACATATTGTAAAACTACTCACGTGTTGAAAAAACTGTAGCAGCAATGTTAGCAATACTCTTATTTTTTATCTTTTTTGGACAAATTATGGTTTTACTCTCTGGAAAGCTAACCTATTTCATAAATATTTTCCTAGACTGCTTTTTGCCTTCAAACTCTTTTTAGTAAGATCGATTTCATTTTGTTTAATGAGCTTATCTTTCAGCAACTCATCTTGATGTTGGATTTTATTTTATCATTTTATGCATACTCCCAGTATCTCAGCTTCTGTCAAAATAAATGTAATGCACAGTGCCAGATGCAACATAAAACCTACTGGGTTTAATGGAAGAACTGTCAACTTTTCAACAGGTATCTCTCTACTGCTCAAGACTAGAGTCTCCTTTTATTTAAATGAGGCCATGTTCTCATATTGACAGTTGGGGCTTTTTTTAATATTTCCTCTATCATGTTGTTACTTCTACCTAAGTAAGGCTTCCCTTAACCTTAGCTAGATCTGATTAAATTTACCAAATTTTGCCTTTGCAGTATTTTAGCTGAAGAGTGTGTTTTCCCAGACAGCATTTACCTCAGCTAATTTTAAAGCTGGGGTTCACTAATGCACATGAAGGTGTCTGCAGTGTAGATGTCAGTATCTGAGACATCTACGCCAGGTCAGGGTAAATGTGTTTCTTGTCCCTGCAGCCTCTCTGCCAGACACTGCTGCTGTGATAAAAAATTATGGTTCTCAAAAACTGAGATACAATAGCAATTACACATACTGTTTTAGTAGTTCTGGTGATTATCATCCTGTGTTGCTCTCTGTTGCTTCACAAACTGTTGCCCTGTGCATGTGTGTCTTCTTTCAGTTCTGTTAAATCCTGCTTATGTCTTTCAGCTGCAACTCTGCCAGCTTCTCTGTCTGCCAGTGACCAGGTTGCTCATCCTTTCCACTGTGCTTTGCTAAGGCACCTTACTTTCTTTTTGGGTAAACCATCTAGATAGCAAGAAAACAAGAAGAGGAAACCCTGCCTAATCTAGCAAACAGGACTGAAATATTTCTTAGCTTCCTCACTCTGTTTGCTTTACCCTTGTCAGAGCAGATTGCTATGCAGACGGACACAGTCACATTTGAAGTGACAGATTTATGTCTAAAACACATAACAGAGAGTGTCAGGAACCAAACCTGGGCCTTGATTCTGTATGGCATATATAGATGTCTTCCATCAGCTCATGATAGAGCAAACCCCTACCATGGTTGATCTGTATTCAACAGAGCTGTTTGAAAAGTCCAAAGACAGGGCCAGGGAAAGACCTGACCCTTAAACAGTGCCCAAGGATCAGGCTCAGAACCTGGATCTCTTTCTTGACCCGTAGTGTGCCGAACCCTGGTCCCATGGCGCAAAATGTGCCTCCAGAAGCAATCCAGGCATGTGCTGGTTCTGATCCCAATGTTTTAGATGCATGCAGGATACTCATGCTGTGCATAGACACATGCAGTATTAAGCGTATCCTCTGTTAGTAAAACTCAAATGTGAACATCAGAGAGCTGCTCTTACTTTATAAGCAGACCCAGTCTACATCTAAAGATTAGGAAACAGGAGACATAACCTTCCCTTTTTCAGAGTAAGAATTCCTCAGGAGGCACTTTAAACATCGTGGAAGTGGCATAAAAACATAGGACAGATTGGATTAGGAGGGACTAAAGGAATATCTATTTCCTATCCTCCTGCCATGGACAAGGACACCTTCCTCTAGACCAGGTTATTTGAACAGCCAGTTGTAATCTTTTCAGACTCAACTAGAGACACAGTCCCTCTCTCTACAAAGCATTCCTCATTTTGCTGTGAGGGGCTTAATTGTTGCCAGAATAAAAGGGCTTAGTGCATTTGTGGTCATTCCAGTCTAGGAACAATGCTTTCTTACCAGCACTATGTCTTGCCATGTGCAATATTTTGCCTAGCCCCTTGGCTTGTCTGTGAAGGTGCCTTTTTACTGCAGTGTGGATACTTCAGACACACAGCCCACAGTATGCACATATTTCAGCAATAATCTTATACACTTAGCTTTCGGTAATTTCAGGTTGTAGTGTTGTTGGAGTGTTTTTTTAATTATTTGATTCCAGATTTCCTTAGGCCTAGTAACTGCTTAAGAGTTTCAGAGGTTTAAAGTGTAATTCACCATACATCATGGAATCACACAATCGTAGAATGGTTTGTGTTGGAAATGACCTGAAAGATCACCTAGTTCCAAACCCCCTAACACGGGCAGGAAACCTTCCATTAGACCACTATGCTCAGAACATCATCTAGCCTAGCCTTGAACACTTCCAGGTAATGGGGCATCCACATCTTCTCTGGGCCACTTGTTCCAGTGCTTCACAATCCCCACAGTAAAGAATTTCTTCCTAATATCTAATCTAAGCCTATCCTCTTTCAGTTTTATTGTAAAATAAAAGGTGATAATACATTTATCTCCAAGGGTTTATCATGATTCATAAACCACACTGATAAATGTGAAAAGAATGCATGAAAATATTAAGAGGTGTAATGTATTTAAAGAGGTTAAAATGTTAGATTAGAAAATTGGGGAAGGAAAAAACTTGATTGTCAAATGATAAAGTGTGGAGAAGCAGAAGCATCAGCACAGTCTTCTTCCCTGTGCAGTTTAACAGCTGACTTTTGGATAACACAGCTACTATGCAATGAAATAAAAGTTAAGATACATGGGGTGCAATTAATTTCACCCAGCTTCAGATGTCTAAGCCTGAGACAATGATCCTAGATTTTCTTCAAAATAATAAGGATTCTGCACTTCATTATATTCTTAATAAGTGTGTAAACCAGACCAGATGAATTACTGCCAGATTGCCTGAAAAAGAAGTTGCTGGGGCTATGAGTCAAGAGTTCATGTTTTTTCTACTGCCTGGACTGCAAAATGAACCTGTAGGAAGAGTATCTAAAAAGTAGGCTGTAGAAATCTCCACAGTTAGGATAGGGGAGAGTGAATGATCTCAGGAACTGAGGAAAAATGACTATTGAGGATTACCAAGGGAAACACAAAGACAGAAATATTTTAAGAAAAGTGATGTTCCAATTATGGGAGGAATGGAAGATTTTGGGAGAATGTCGTTTACATTTTTAAGCCTGGCCAGAGAAATGGCCTTTCACACCCAACTAAGGGATGGGAAATATGCTACTAAAAGAAAGCACCTTGAGGCAGAAAATTGGCTTGACAATATACTAATGTGACTGATGTGTTATTTTTTAAATATTCTTCTTTTTTTATTTGACCACTGCTTATGGAATTTATGTGTTTTCATTTGCTCTGATTTTTTAAAAAGCTCTTCTTGAGAAGTGAGAATAAATATGGCTTGTTTGTTCTGTCTTGTCTGAGTTTAAGTAGAAGACCACAGGAGTGAGAGAAGACTATACCAGCCCTAAGAATATATGAACATGTTACTCTTGTCATGCTGTTTCAACTTGCATTCAAACATAACCTCAGCTACTCATAGTTCTTTTGATGGTTTTAGTATTCATACTTTGAGAAAAAGATACAGGTGGAATCACTTCAAAATTCTAACTAAAGCCTGTAGCAAGCTGCCTATATTGGTTTTATTCTGACTTATAAAAAATACAAATAATACTCTTTTTAATTTTAAAACAACCAATCAAACAGAAAAACAACCAAAAACAAAACCCCCATCCACTTCCAAATCCTTAGTAACATGTTGGAAACAGGCAATCCTATAAACTGATTTTTAAATTTATTTTTAAATACACTCTGCTACAGTGTGGAATTTAACATTAGAAACCATGCACTCCTTGAGTGGAGATGAGCACATATAATAATTTTGCAGACTGACACTTGTGAGTACAGCTTGTTCTTTGTGCTTAAGTGCCTACAGAAGAATAGCAAAGTAGAACCTCAAGAATAATGTCTCCTGTTCTACCATAGTGTCACATGTATATAAATTCCAGAGTGGAACTTTTCAAAATGCATTGTACTGGGAGTTAATTTGATTTATTTACAATTACCCTCTGCATGCTCCTAAATCTCTTGCTTTATGACTTAGTAGAGAAGCTTTCTTTCTTATATTTCTACTGAGTATTATCTTGCTCTTCATTAAATCTTATCTCACTAAATTACTGCAGCCAAAGTGCCAGATCATCTATATGCATCTTCATTTGTTTGTGCTTAAATACCCCACTGGCTAGAGGGTTAAGACTAGAATATTTCAGTGCATATTGAGTTCTGGATGTGTTTATTAATTCAGTTCTGAGCCTTGTCAGACCACAATTTTGCTGGCCCTTAGACCTCTTCAAATAAATATAAAATATTAATTAGTTTAAAGAAAAAAAATACCTTTCAGAGCACTTTTTTGACAGATCTTCTATGAAATCAGATATGAGAAGACTTCAACACATGATGTGTTTCCTGTGTGGTAAAATCTTCCTGGCATGCTATAATTTAGGTAATATGCATATACATCATTAAAATGATCAGTATTTTGCATAAATCATTATGTCTTTCTGTATCCAAAGACACTGTTCTCTTTTTCCATATAAACCAATATCATTTAACTACAGGTAAACATAAGCCCCCTTCACTTCTGTTTTCAAATACAAAGCAAGATAGCTTATTACAGGTAGTGCTGATGGTATCCTATCTATTTTAGGTGGGATGGTGTGATGACCCACTTGTAAGAGGAACGGCCTCTACAGATGGTATTATAGATATCTTGTGTGTGGTAGGAGGAAGCGTATTTTATGACTGCTGGTAAGTACAGGCTTACACACACAACCCAGAGCAGAACTGCTACAGACATTGGTTGAAGAAGAAGATGTCTTGTTGTTCCATGGTATGTCCTCACCATGAAATGGGAAGAGATGTCTAGGACTGTGGAGACAAGGCTAGTAAGTCCACGATGTGCATCCCCACGTGATGTGCATCCCCATGTGATGTGCATTGCAAAATTCATGTCCAGTTTCAGCCTAGATCCAGCCTAGACCAAACTAAGGTTTAGCAGATATGACATAGGATCAAGATGCAGTTTGGAATAGTTAATATGGCATGGTTTCTTTTGACAGAATTAATTTTTTTTGATGCTGTGCCATGAGTCAAACTAGTGAGTCTCATACCTAGCTTGGTGCTACTCTACACAGAATGACTATCAAAAAATCTCTGCTAGATCCTCATTTGCCAAACTTCATTTTAGACACATGGCATTTGTTAACAGTATAAGAATTATTTTCACAATATGTGCCTGTTCTAAATTTTTGTCCCTGTTGCCTGTTTTGAATAGCACCTACTTCTGAACACCTATCTTTTCTTTCTGTGACTGGTAAATGGTGTTTTTCTATTTTTTGGCATTGCTCATGCATCCACTGTGGGCCAACATAACTTAGGAAAAGGTCAGTGAGATAATTTAGCAAATGCAATTGCACCCTCCTGAATATTTTGTTCATAATCTCTGGAGTGCTATAGAAACATGACATTTTTTGCCAATGTATTAAATTTCTATACATACAAATATAGATATAGCCACAGCTGCTGAATAATTGCAGTGCATAAACATGAAATAAATTTATGTTTTTTATAGCTGTATGATCTTTTAAAGGTTTTGTGAGTTTTGTTAATTTTTTTTCAGTTTGATGAAGTTTTTACTTTACTTTCTTCCCATCTTTCAAACACTTTTGTCTCTTTTGGAAGCCCAAGATTAATTAGTTGATTCTCTCTTTTCTAATTCCATCTACAGTTCAGAGGCACGTAAAACCACAAAGCAAGATAATAACCAATAAATGGAATAATTAATTCAATGCACTGAAACTAATTTTAATTTATATTTCTCAAAGATTCTCACTAGGGAATGGAGAACCTGGAGTTCTAGGGACTGAGCTGCTCCAGTTCTGGTTGTTTTGAATATGTTGTGGACAGAAACACTTTCTGTAAAAGTGGAAATTACGACAGTTAAAATCAGAAGGGAAATTAATAACTAAAAAACATTTAAAAATTAGCAAGAAGTAGGAAAAAGTTAAGAATTATTTCAATCATAACCTATCTCTTTTAATCAAAAGTATTTTTTTTGCCTCACAAAGACAACTAAGTTTCTACATCCCTGATGTTGTACAGCCCGCTGACCTCCTCTCATAGCTCCACTACTTGGTGACAGAGACCCTTGCCATGGCCCATGTCCTGCAGACAAGCAGCCCATCATCACTGGCCCTGAGATCAGTGGGAGCACCAGGAATCTTTGCTGTGCTGGGCATGCAGAGCTGCATCTGCCTGCAGGAGCTCTGGGTTCATTAGGGTCTGCGATGTGCTGTGGTGGTGGCTACAGTGGCTGCTGGGGACTGCGCCTGAGGCTCACCGTGTGTGTTTTTGGAAGCTGCCTGGGAGACATATCCTCCACAGTTATCTCTTCCTAGCAGGCATGCTAAAGTTCCTTGCAGTGTTACCTTGGTCCCTGGACCAAACTAGATGGCCCAAAACCACTTTGCTGAGTCAAGGGTCCCCTCATGAGTATTGCCCTATGGTCCCTGCTGTCCCACTGCTCCTGCTAATAACTAAACCAAACCTACTTATTTGGAAAATTGGTCAGTTCAGTAAGAAGACTGATCTGCTCATTGATCTGTAAGAAATTAAGACCAAAGAAATCAACATTTTAGGATCAAAGAAATAATCAGGTTTATGACAAACATGACTGAGACGTGTTTTGTAAAAAGTCAATTCTCACTCATCTTCAGCACACATATTGCTTCCTATCCCCCCAAAATCAACAAACAGTACATACAGGCTTAATTTTTAGGATGAACTTTAATTATCTAGTTTACTCCTTGGAACCTGAGTTCATATATATATTCCTTTTTCCTCATCTGAATCTGCTTAAAAAGATCTATTTAAGTACTTAATATTCTCCTAAGTATTGGATAGATGCTTTATTCTTCCACTCTTTCCTGTGATGCACATTAGTATCCATGTCATAATGTTAGTGTTTTGAGATTATGGCGAGAAAAACTCATTAGATAACTACTTTTTGCCCAGTGCTTTATTTCATGAAATGGATTTAAATATACACATGCTTTAAGCACAAATCAAACAAATAAGTACTCAGTAAAGAACCCCACTTACATGCCAGAAAGGGTAAATCTTTAATGACTGGGATCACTGAAATTTCCTTTAATGTTTTCTGGCCCGATTTTCAATTAAATTGCAGTACATTATTAATGCCATGGAAGGGACAGCAAAGAAAGCAAATAAAAAGTTCAAAATGAGGCTCCATATTTAATAAGCAACTGTGACAAAAGTGCCACAATACAAAACTTCATAGTAATTATTCCATTGCACATAACAAAGTAACTAGTGGAGCATAAAGCTAACAATTATTGTGTGTTGATAGTTCAAGCACAGTATGCTTTTAAAATGCTATCAAACAGTAGCAAGCTATGCCAGAAAGCAGAGCCTCATCCAATAGCTTTATGCAAAATACAGACACTTACCAAGTCTTAAAATCTAGTACAAAGTACTATAACATGTTCCCAGGCTTCATATTATGCTGTAAAATGCAGTGAAAAAGCCCTAGCAAACAAACAAACAAAAATTCCTCATTTGCCTGCTAGGTATTTCTGAGACATTTTTTTAAGAGCTTTTAAAGTAATACCATTCCATGTGATCCCTTTTTGGATAAGGTTTACAGCCTTCAGGTGGGTCATTTCTGTTCATTCTTTATTGACAAGAACATCTTGCCAAATCAAGGTTTTCCATTTGTCTTTTCAACAATTCTAGCATATTTTCCGTGCCCCTCGACACAGAAATACAGTTAGTATACATTGCAGTAGTGTTCACTGGATTTAGAAAGTGAAATAAAGCAGGTTATTCTCTGGAAGAAAACAAATTTAAATCTAGAAAAAAAAGAAAGGCAGCTAAAGAGTGAGGGCTTCACCTCAAAATGAGCAATCGTCTTATGCTCTGAAGAATCCTGAAGGATTATTTTGATGATAGCAGTTTACTGTTCTTTTTGCTGCTAGGTTAACATAGTGGAGTGCTTTCTCCAGACACTGAATTTGGCTTCAAGTCTATTATTCACACCTTTTAGAATGAAAGGAAAAAAAAAAAGTGAAGGTGCTATAGTGCAGACAGCTCTTTCCTTCACTGAATCTATTAATTTACCTATTCACATTGGTTGTGTAGCCTTTACCAACTACAATTTACTCACCTTTCAGTTGTGTCTGCTCTTATGACTTACAAAATTGTTAGTCTGTGGCTTAGGAGCAGCAAATGTGAAACTGGAATCACATTAGCATGTTTAAAGGCATTTGACACATTATGTAAAGAGATCAACTACTGCTGAATTAAGAAGTGTGGGAGATTTCAAAAAATGATCAACCAGTAGTTGTTGGAATAAAAGTGGCAGTAAGATAACAAATTTCTACATTGAATTTCAGATTTCCAGCAAGGTGGAAGTTCTAATTGGAGATTTTCAGTGAAAACTAATAAAATATTTCATAGTAATATCTGTTTTGGATGTGAAGACTACAAAGGCTCAGGACTCAGAGGTCAGCTTCTAAATTTGCTTTATTCTTTGAAGTCTTTAGGCCCAGTGTGTGCTGAACAACCATATTTTCCCCTCAGTACTTTCTGGTTTTGCTGAGAGATTATGGCTGCGAGCATGAAGTCTGTCTGCCCTGCCATGCTGTCCCAAACCTCTGCTCAAAATCACAGGAGTATTTGTCTCTCTCAAATTACTGCTGCTCCCAATATTTAGCAGCCTGAAGAGAATCACACTTTTTAATAGGAATGGAATTTCTAGTAATGCTGTATACGTACGAAAAGCTTCAGAGCATAGCGATATTTTGGCAGAGGCAGAGTGGAGAAACTTGTGTTATACGCTATTCATGCTGTAGCTGTCCTGTGAATATATAGAGGCTGTCAACCACCAAGGTTGCTCTGTTTTTCAGCAGTCACTCAGTGCCAAGCGGAATGATGGAGGATTGCTACATTCGGCATCCGAGTCCTAGGCAATCCGTACTGTATAACAGGAGTTCCTGAATAATATAACAAGACAGCAGATGACAGTGACTGCTTTGGTTTGGCTCATCTTAGCCTCTTAAAGGTTCAGTTGCCCACATCTGTCTTTCTCTGCCAAATATGGCTGTAATAACAACATAAACATAATGTAAACTTTTGAATTTTATAAGCAGCCGAGTAATTAAGCTAATTATGTCCATCTAATTTTAGAATTGCTAGGTGCTGCTGCAGAGCCCAGTGGGTCTCTTTGAGACATCAGCATTGTTACCAGATGGAAATAAATCTATTCTTTCTGTCTGAGACTGAGCCCAGTCTCTGAGGGCTCATCTGCTCAGCCTGCTGTGGCTGTAGTTTCTTTGAGACATTTTTGGGAGACACAGCCAATTCAATGCCATTTATCTCTCTCTTTTCTGGGATCTGGAGAAGTTGTTGCTTACTGCTTCACAGTATATGCCATTTGGAGTGACAGCCTCATAAGACAAGGAGGATACCTCTTGTGATATTGCCTCTATTTGCCACCATTGTGTCTTGCTGTGGTGTACACAGCTTCATTTTTGTGAAGATTCAGCAACTGCTGTAAGACCAAATCATACAAAGGCTGTTTTCTTCGTGTTGCTCTTTTTTCCTTCATCTTTTTTCTTTCATCTTTTTTTTGTCCTTTCCCTCTACATCTGCAAATTCCCAGTGACTCTGACATCAGTGGGTTTGGTTTTCTGTAGAGCAAATGTGAGGAGGTGACAGCCCATGCCTCACTGGCGTTATTTAGGAGGCTAGATAGGATTCTACAGCTGCTTTTCTGAGGTGCTTAATTAGTTTGACACTGTCACTAAACTCTTACCCTGGGGATCACGTGAGAATAGCAGCTAGATGTCCAGATCCATATTTCACCACCGAATGCCTAGACTCAAGCCCACTGAGCCGTGGCCACACGTCAGATGTTGATATGCATGGTCACCTGTTTAACCATAGTATCCTTACAGGATAATAATTGTTTAGGACAGGTAAATATTTTTTTCCAGTCAGTATAAACAAATTTATTTCTACTTTGTTTTGAGAGGGAAAAAGGAAGAAGCATGATTTTCTATGCTAGTGGACTGGTCTCTTATCACTGACTGCAAAATGTAACAAATCTCGATAGTTTCTTCAGCAGCACTGCTCCTTTTGGGCAGTTCCAAGTATCACTGACCTTTCCCTAATTGAGCAACACTTAAACCTGTGTTATTTCTAAGCACTCTCCCAAATGTGTCAGAAGCATTTCTACTTGATGAGAACTGCAAGCTGGCGCCTTAAAAAATCTGGTGAGTTTTGAGTACCATAAGATGACAAGTATGTTAATGTGTCATCAAGAAGGAGGCAAAAGAAGTAGCACATTTTTGAACATGCAAATCCTAAGCAGTCAAATGGTGTTGTGTCAGACTATTTCAAAATGCCTTCTTTGGACTGAGAATAACTTTATGAGCAGAGAATTTATACAAAGTTATAAGCCTCTGAAAACATGTGGTTATAATGAAGTGCATCATTAGATGCAACTTAACTGTTGCTACAGTCAGGACGTTATGAATTCAAATAAAGAACAGCAATTAGCAGATAATCTCCTAAGTAACTAAGATCCATGATCCACCCTGCAAAACATATTATATCTCAGCAGTATTGTTTCTATAAACAATTAATCACAGTCTTAGACAAGACATTGACAGCAATTTCATTTTGGCAAGGGAAAGAAAAATTTTAATTCTTGAGATAAATTATATACTACTCATGTTCTTTTAAGCCACTTTAAATAAATTCTAAGCTACCTAGAACAGAGTACTTTACGTATTTTTTTATATGAAGCACAGAATTTTTTACCTTTTAATTGATATTCCTCTTTCAACTGATGCAAATTCATTGATAGCTGATTTGTGACAGCATTTCTCCTGGCAAAATATTAGTCTAGACACTATACACATTAAAGTTGTGGGTCAGAGAAGTCAGGATTTTCTGTGAAATAGACTCATCAAGATTAAATCTTTCTATGCTAGAACAGAGATTTGAAGAATGAGTAAAACTTGCAAATTGTTGGCTAACTTAATTGATGATGAATTTTTCTTAGTTTTTGTTGTTTTGTAATTGCTTCCCTTTGTCGGCACTGTGTACGTACCTAGTAAGATGTATGCCTAGTCCAATTCTGCTGTTCAACCTCTTCCAATTCTAAGTATAAAAAAAGCATAAAAGTCTGTAACTGGTGGTAAAGATGACTACATGAACAGGATCCAAATTGTTTATTTTACTAGGTTACACCACTAGATATTTCCTGTGAATTCAGATAAAACAAGTGTGTATTCTGAAGTTGCAATTTATGAAGCTGCAATTGGGGTTCTCTTCTGCCCACAGGTCTCACTTAGCATGGAGGACACAGACCTGTGTCTCCTTGGAGCACCAGAAGGACTGAAGTCAGTGTCAGTCCTCTAACCCATGATTCATCATGTGTTTATGTTTCACAGCCAGGGCAAGCAGGGCAATGTGGTGTATACATCAGCAGTAAGTGCTTGGAGCCAACAGCACATTTCTCTGTCTTTACACAGAAAAAGTCTTCACAGCTCAAACATACACATAAATTACTGTTAGAGATTAATTGTCGTGTGTAAGCTGAGCTGTTTTGACTGTGTTTGTCTTGCACAAATTTGGTGAGATGTCTGCATCTAAACTGGTAGGTTCCCTAGTAAAAAAGAAATAGGTACTTTTAAGGCATATTTCTTCTGATATACTTTAGCTGTCTACTTTAGAGTGAGATGAATCACTCCACACAGCTGCCATTCCTCCCTGTGCTTTATAAAAGCATCTAGATGACTAAATCGGATGTAGGTAATTACTTTGTACTTTGACTGTGTAACTGACAGGAAATGTAATATGAAATGCATTTGCTTAAGTCTTAACAAGAGAGGACATAAGCTAGAGCATTTTTCTTCATATTTGCAGTGGGGTAACAGCATCCATACTGTCAGTTACTGAAGTTCAGCTGGCACAAAATAACTTGTGAAGCCATAATACAATTTTACCTACATTTTCAGTTGAAAGCAGTTGAAACTATTCAAGCTTTTAGCGCTGGAAAACCCCATATTAAATATGCTCAAATATTTCAGATTTAATTCAGCTCCTCTGTTATTTTGAGTCAATTATGTGTATCAGTTGGAGATCGATCAATAATAATAATAATAATAACAATAACAATAATAAATTAGGTTTCTACTACTGCATTTCCTGGCTAGCTGCCTAAAGAAAAAAACCTTACTCCTCTGGCTCCCCCTTTGTGCCTACTTAATCAAATTAGCCTGAAATAGAAAAAGCAATATACAGATCAAAGGAAAATGTTTAACTATAAATTACC
This sequence comes from Oriolus oriolus, assembly GCA_013400235.1. NCBI lineage: Eukaryota > Metazoa > Chordata > Aves > Passeriformes > Corvidae > Oriolus > Oriolus oriolus. The sequence continues at coordinate 53,836 of VXBT01005959.1, read as the reverse complement.
TGCTTCTCTCTTGTGCTTACTCACCTTCCTTCAAATAGGGAAGGAAGTACTAGATGGTTTTTTGCCTACTTAGTTGTCCATTAAGGATATTTCACATAGCCTGAGACCAAAAGGACATAGGGCAGTCCAAATACTAGTCTCCTGTGCACTAGTCTAATTGATGGCCCAGAACCTAATGCGAGTGAGATGCAAAGACTTAAATGGGTATCGTCAGACATAGAGTAAGTTAGAAAGGATGAAAAATAATGACACATGCATTACATCTCAAGGTCAACTTGTCATCCACCAGTACTCCCAGGTCCTTCCCAGCAGAGCTGCTCTCCAGCAGGTCAGCCCCCAGCCTGTGCTGGTTATTCCTCCCCAGGTGCAGGACCCCACACTTGCCCTTGCTGAACCTCATTAGGTTTCTCTCCTCCCAACTCTCCAGCCTATCAAGGTCCTGCTGAATGGCAGCGCAGCCTTCAGGTGTGCCAGCCTCTCCCCCAGTTTCATGTCATCAGCAAACTTGCTGAGGGCACATTCTATCCCTTCATCCACTGATAAACGAGTTGAATAAGACTGGACTCAGTCCTGATCCCTGGAGAATGCCACTGACTACAGGCCTCCAACTGGATTCTACTCTGCTGATCACAACCCTCTGAGCTCTGCCATTCAGCCAGTTCTGGATCCAGTTCAGTGTCCATTCACTTAATCCACATTTTTGAGCTTCCCTAAGAGGATATTATGGGGCACAGCATCAAAAGCCTTGCTGAAGTCAAGGCAGACAACCTCTACTGCTCTCCCCTTGTTGGCATATCCTGCTGTGTCATCATAGAAGTCTATCAGATTGGTGAAGCATGATTTCTCCTTAGTGAATCCATGCTGAAGGAAGGTAGATTACTGTCCTATCACAGTGGGATGTATATGGATAAAATTATTTAGCCGATAGTTTGCCCTAGGATATCTACAGAAGGTTTATACCATCTAACTGAGGCACAGAAGTCAAGAACCCATTGCATTAAAGTTAGTATTCCATGAAGAAAGACAGCATGATGATACTGATTTTAATGAGGTACATTAACTTCTTGGAGTGCTTTTTCTCTCCAATGAAGGATTCTAAGGAAGTTTTTCTTAGGTATCTCAATAAAGTTCCTTAGGCTGCACAAGTGATATCGCTCGTTCTTAATTCTACCCATAAGTTCTCACGTAGGTAGTTAAATTTTTTAAATTGTTCCAAAGACACCTAACTTTTAGATGCCTGGTACTGTAGTAGATTTTATAGGCCTGGAGTTATATATACTGTCTGGGGGTGGGGTTGCAGAAGGATGTAAGGGGACCTTTACACTCTGAGGAGGGGATGAAAGGCTTGAGCTAACTACTCAGTAGGGAATTGTTGAAACATGCATCTTCAGTCTTGCCACTCTTAGGATTCAGGGAGGTACCTCCCTCACTAGGGAGATTTCTATAGAAGTCTTTATTTTTTCCATTCATTAGTGGCTTCCGGCCTTTAAACCACGTAGGGTCTTTTGTAAATGCTACCTACTGACTTCCAAAATTTATCAAATTCCTGTTCCTAGTTTTGTTCACTAGGATTTATTTAGAGAAATCAAATTAATGCCATATTAATGCAGTGGCAGGCATGCAAGACGTGACAACCAGATTTGTTCTGTTGGTCTCCTTGCTGTGGTTGTGGAAATGTATAAAAGCATTTTCTTATAACATGCAGGTGCAGTTTGGTGCCAGAAATAATTTTCCCAATATGTTAGCAAATGATATTCTGGCTCTTGATTCATGTACCACTGAGCTGTCAGCAATCAGCCAATTGACGAAAGGTTGGCTAGCCAACTCGTAACACTTCTTTTCATATTTTGGCAAAGACCTTATTCTAAAGAGATGATATTCATTTAATTAAAGGTAATTGACATATTGATATATCTCTCTATCTATCTCTTTGAGGCGATGGTGGATTGCAGCGGACAGAAAAATGCTGCTTTAAAATACCTGTTTTGATTATAAGGAATTTCATTATAAAACCAGCAAAACATAGAATTCAGGCTGGTCTTTGAAAGGACCTTTGAATTAATAGGCATGACATTCAGAGTTGTGCTTAAGGACGGGATGCATTATACAGATCAATCTTGGAACATGGTGCCAGATTTTAAGACAGTATCTCTAAGACTGCGTATGTTTTGCTTTGTTCTGATAGCCGCTGCACAGAATGCTGAAATGTCTGTTGCGACAAATTGGCTCTGTCACAAGCATTGCGGCAAAGCAAATTCTTTAAAACACTTTTACTGGCCTAAATGAAAGAGTCAACAGCCAAAAATGCACAAAAGACTTAATTAGAAAGGAGAAAGGTGTTGCAAAATTCGAGTTAGGAAAGCAGTCTCTTTAATAGGTTTTTAGAATATTTAAAATAATTTTTTAATAAATCAAGCCTCTAAGAAAGCCATGATAAAAATAGTAATGATTTCATTAATGAAGTAACTAATAATAGTGTAACTAAGTTAAATGTGCTTATATAATGTCCCTTTGCCAGTTTGGATAAATGCTGTGATTGAACCTCAGCCAAGAACTAAGCCCCAAGCACCTGCTCTCTTGTTTTCTAGGCTTGGGATGGGGGAGAGAATCAGAAGGGCAAAAATGAGAAAACCTGTGGGTTGAGATGAAGACAGTTTAAAAGATAAAGGAAAAGTCACAAAAACCAAGGAATTAATTTACCATCTCCCACTGGCAGGCAGGCATTCATCCACCTCCAGGGAAGCAGGGCTCCCCCACATGAAACAGTGCCTTGAGAAGACAAATGCCACCACTACAAGTATCCCCCCTACCTTCCTCCTTCTTCCCCCAGCTTTATATGCTGAGGATGATGCCATATGGTCTGGGATATTCTTTTGGTCAGCTGGGGTCAGCTGTCCCAGCTGTGTCTCCCAACAACTCCTTGTGCACCACCAACTTTCTCACTGGTGAGGTGAGGTGAGAGGCAGAAAAGACCTTGACTCCGTGCCAGCACTGCTCAACAATAACAAAAACATCCCTGAGTTATCAACACCTTCCAGCAGAAATCCAAAACACAGCCCAATACGAATTACTGTAAAGAACATTAACTCTACCCCAGCAAAATACAATACAATCCACTAAATTCTTTTTTTTTACTAAGAGCATGAAAACAATAGAGGAACCTAAGTTGTCCATTTATACAGGGTATCAGACAAAGCATTATGCTTGGTTCTTGATCCAGATGATCAGAATTCTGGTCATCTCCTTGGCAGATGTGTTCTTATTTTCCTTTACTTTCAGATGGAATAGTGTAATTTTAAAATTTATTTACTCTTGCCTCGTAAAAATGGACATAACTGATGCTGAAAGGTGCAAGACAGTGGAAAAAGGTATGTCAAATCTTTGCATAGTAGCAAGATACAATCATTGATCATCCTGAAGCTTTTTAGGTTTCAATGTGCATTGCAGCAACAAATGTTAGATGTGCTGCAATAAAAAACTATTAAAAAATATTGGTATATAGCAATATAATTTTTCTGAAACTTTTTGTCATGTTTGTTTTGCCAAAGTATAGCAGACAATCATATAACTAGAGTGTTATTATTTTGTATTTAGTATTAGTATATCAATATGAACATATATGCATTTAATTTTCCTAAATTTCTTTTTATGGGCTATGAAAATAATAGATAAGAATCCATTGCTATAAATGCTTGAGACTAAATAATGTATTTAATAAATGAAACTGTTTTTCTCTTTTCCTTTGAGTAGTTTGTTATAGCATACCTGTTTTTCTCATACAACTAGTGAACATTCATGTGGTATTTCAGTGGGTTACACATCACTCTTTTCCTGAATATCTACACTTTATTTAGAAATCATCTGATATTGCAGCAGATTTAGATAATTTATGTTATATTCTTTTCTATACTTTCTGTAGATTTATATGTTGCTTTTTATTTTCTCATGTTATTGTTCATGGTCTTTGTTTCAAATATGCACAAACATGATAAATGTACTCTGTGTTGTTACTTTCCATTTGCTTCCTGAATTGCTTCATACATGAAGGGAAAAATATTTAATATCAGTTGCACTTTTGCAAGTCTACCATAAAGCATCTTTTGTTGTTTCACATACACGTTTTTTTCATTACAGATTTTTTGGACAGGTTTCTGTATCTAAATATTAAAAGAGCTTTCAAGGATACTATTTAGAGTTAAATTACATGATGAGTATCATCTTAGCAGAGATGAAACCTTCAGAAGATGGCAACTCTGTATTTCAAGATGTCAGTATTTCAATAATGCTTCCCACCTATTATTTTCTGCCAAATCTTTTTGAAAGTCCTCAGTAAGACCATGTATTGATTTATATGTTATGGAGCAATCTTTAGCTGTGCAATGATGGGTATTGTGCAAATCAGTGTTTTCACTATCGCTGTGTTGTATAGTTTGAAATAGTAAGGGTAATTGTCTACTATTGGTATCCCCATCCTGCATTAGAGGTACTTTCCCAGAATTTTAAATGAGTGATCTGTGGATTTTCTGTTTGTAAAAGGTAGTAAGCACTAATGTTTGTTTGTTCTGCTTTGGGATGTTGTTCTGAAAAGACTGGGTTTGTTGATGACCAGGAAGCTAGGAGCAACACAGGATGACAGCTCCTGGTATGGTTCTGAAAGAATGCCATTAAAAATATATTAAAATTTGGATACAAGTATGGATCAGGTCACTGTGAAACCAAGCAAAAGAGATTGAGAGACCTTCCAGTGCTCAGATAAAAATGGAACAATCAAACTATAACTGTCATGTTTTTAAGGGGAAGAAATAGTTTACTGTCAAAAGGCACGCAGGGTAGCCCAATGCTCCTTTTCCTAATCTTTTTCCTGCTGGGCAACACTGTATCAGATCTAAATTGCATGTTGACCTCTACATGCTGTCTGAAGCTATTCCAGAAACACAATGACAATATTTATTCTTAGACAGAAGTGAATGCCCTAAAAATGCTTGATCAAACCCACTAGTTTAACCCATATGTTAATCTTCAAAGTTGAATCTATTATAGTGTTCTTCTCATGAAGCTTCCTACCCAATTCAGCTGTGCTGAGAATCAAAACTTCTCTAATCTGTCCTCCTTCTGTGGCATTTATTTTTTTATACTGTGTGTGTTTCCCAAAACCTGTTTCTTCTAACATGATGCAAAATCTTTTATCTGATTACCATGAGACACTGAATAATTTGAATAATTCAAGCTGAACTGTGCAGCCCTTGCATTCCTAAAATGAGGGCAATTTCAAATCATGTGTGGTTTCTATCAAATTTAAGTATTCCACCCTGTGACTTTGATAGTATAGTTATGGGCTACTAAAGGAGATCAGTTACACTTATTCTCTCTGCTTTTGCTGTCGTTCTTTTGTGATTCTTCTTGCAATCCAACATGAAATATGAGTTTCATTATACGACATACAGGATATGCATTATACTTCCTTCATTGATGTGGTTAGTATTGTTTTCATCAGACCAACACCTCACTTTCTACACTAAAAATATTCAGTAGGGAACAAAATATTCTTCATTGAAGAGTTAGTGAGATAACTTCATCTGGTGGTATTTTGTTGTCACTTCCCACGGGATTCAGTCCTCTAATTATTATATTTGCTATATAATTATGTGGATTGCTCTTTCTTTGTTTCTTTCTTTTTCTTTCTTTCTTTTTCTTTCTTTCTTTTTCTTTCTTTCTTTCCTTCTTTCTTTCTTTTTTCTTTTTTTCTTTCTTTCTTTCTTTCTTTCTTTTTCTTTCTTTCTTTCTCTCTTTCTTTCTCTCTTTCTTTCTTTCTTTCTTTTTCTTTCTCCATTTGGTTTTCTCATAGAAACTTAAAATAAACCTGTTTTCTTACATTATGTTTCTGTTATCCCTGCAAAATATAATTCATATGTGACTACAGATACATAGTCAAAATTCATGAACCTCTCATTTTGATCCTCTGAGGGTTGTGACAGGTGCTAGGGCAAAATGTTCCTTATGTTGCTTCAGGCATATCTCCATAGAAGAGACACTGAGTCTCAGAAAGGGTAACTCTTGAAGTACAGGTGAATATTTGGATACCTTGTTAAAGTAAGATGAGATACCAAAATTCTTCTAGAGATTTAGGGGATTTTAAATTGGTGCTGTGTTTTGCTACTCTGTGATACCAATTTTAGTGTAATAGAAGTGGCTGGGAAAACTTGACTCTTAGGTGTACTAACATGAGAGTTGACATGTATGGAGAATGATCACTTAAAAGTTTTTTTTTGGCTGCTCTTATCTTTTAAAGAAAAAATGACAGGAAAAATCACTCTCCATTCTTGAAAACTTCAATATTATTTCTGATAGCTTGTACCTGAGAAAAGCAGGGAGCAGTTCTTGTCTTGGTCTTCTGTAATCTTCTCTTGCTTGCTTTTCAGTATACTGTCTGGATACTATTTTCCTGTGATGAAATACCTACAGGAAATGATTTTGGTGTTATTAACATGAAATGTCCCTTTCTGATTGCACAGCTGGTAATAAGACTTGCTTTGTTTTTGTGGAGAATATTTCATATAATTGCCCAGTTTCTTCAGATGGCATTTCAAAAAGAGCAAACGCCTTTGGCATTTTGTGCAAGTGGTACATGCAGAGCGCAGAACTGGTACAGTACTGGTCACAGAGGGACATGCTATCCATAAATGCTGATTATAAGATAGAAAAAGGTCAGTATTTCAGGAAGGCAAAGCACTCAGAGTGGCTATTAAGAATAACTATGTTAAGTCTCGCTGGTGGTGAGCTGCTTATGCATATACCACTTAAAGTATAAGGGCTCTGCCATGCATTTAGGAGTTTCCTATTTCACTGCCTATTGAATATCAAAAAGGGAAATTTGTTTAATACTCTAATTCTTTAATTGTATTGAAATATTTTCAGGGCAAGAAATCACCAGGAGAGCATATATGCTTGGATTTCATCCATCAAAATTGGATTACTGTAATGGGCTCTACATGAGGTGGCTTCTTAAAACCACTCAAACTTGATCTAGTGCAGTACACAGCTGCTCTCAGTAAATGGTGCTTCTTAGAGAAAAAAAAAAAGCTCTACTGTATGTTGAGGTGTAAGTTTAAACTTATCTTCTACTTATGAAGCGCCATGGGCTTGTGCAGCCTTTGTAGATGTCAAGGCAAGTGTTTCTGTAGACTCTCGTGCTGCAGAATCAAACTTAAAATGAAACAAACCAGCAAATGTCCAAGGTACTCTGACACTGTGATAGTGCATGAGCTCTAATTAAGTATGCTCAACACCAGATTCTGGGGATTAAATGTAAAGGAACTGGAGGAAGAGTGCTTGAATCCTTGGATTTCAAAGTTGCCTCTTCTCTGGCTAATTCACCAGCCTTTTTTTTTACTAGGAGAGGACTGTGTGATTCACTGGAGGTGATTGAGGGCTTAGGCTTGGGAAAATTAGCTGTTTTTTTAACATTGGGCACCTTATTGATAACATAGTTAGGAAGACTCCTGAAACTTTGAAATAAAAGCTAGATGACTGAAAGGGTGTATATAAAAGAAATTTTAACATAGTAGACTGTAATCTGTACTGCTTATTAATGGACTGAATGAGCTGTTCTGAGCAGACTATGTATGATGAATCATTTATAAACAAAGCGTGACCTTTTCCTACTTGTAAATTACCCACAAGTAGACTTTGATTTTTAGAAATCTGGTTGTTGAGAATTGTTTGATCAACTTATGTCAACAGACTTCAGTATATTTGCCTTGAGTGAGATTTCTCTAACAGTAGTTTATGATTGCATAAATTGCATGAAGTTGTTTCTATTCCTTTTTTGGATGCCTGAAAATCTCACAAAGAATGACTTGCAAGTATAGTGCGAACATTCATGCAAATATCTTTCCCCAGAACATGTGGGAGACTTGAACTCTTCATGACCACTCTTCCTGATGGCATTCCTTGTATTCCTCATAGTGACAGCCTAAGAAAAAACAAATTGAAGCAGTTGTGACAGATTTCCTTCACATGCTGTGTTTCTTTCAGTGATATTTCATCCAGTTTAGCTGATATTTCAGTAGAGGTTCATGGGGAGATTTCTCTGAATTGCCATCAAGCTGATGTCCCATGAGCACATGGGAGGACACTTGCATGGCAGATGCTGAGGAAAATCATTGTTTATGACACTTTTGGTCATTAGAGATTCCGCTGCTTTTTCTAGAACAATTATGCCAGTCCTGGTGTCCTGATGAAAGTCCAGTTTAGATAATTACATCCTGCCTTCCTAAATTTCCCATCTGGTCTATTTTTCAGTTTCTGCCCTAAAAATCTATTAATATTGTTCTCTAAATTCCTGGTAATTCAGTTCAGAGGGTTGTGTGTGTGTTTTTGTTGTTCTATTTTTTTTTGTAGGGGTGCCCTTACCTGTTCACACAAATTCATTGATATATCTTTGCAGATGACCAGCAAAAAGTCTCACAACATTCCCCTGTGTCTAATTTCACATAGATAAATGGAGGTACAACTGCAGGATTTGTATATACAATACAGAGAATAGAAAATCTTTTAAAGTCATTAGAATAGAGTATTTCAACATCACTTTAAATAGAATGTGCAAAATACTTGACAAAAGGCTGTTCTGATTAAAGATTCAAAGAGTAATAGCAATGTAGAGGTGAAATAATCTCAAGTCTGATACTGGGACTTATTTGGGTGTTATTATTGGTAAGACAGTTCAATACTAGGCCCAGTATTGTTTAAGTTATCCTTCAGTGACTTGGATGAAAGGGTAGATGCCTCCTCATCAAGTTTGCTGACAGCACAAGGCTGGAAGGAGTGGCCAGTACCCCAGAGGGCTGTGCACCCCTTCAGAAGGATCTTGACAGGCTGGAGAGATGGGCAGAGAAGTTCAACCAATGCAAGTGCAGGGTCCTGCACCTCAAGAACAATCATATGCACCAGCACAGGCTGGATGCTGACTTGCTGGAAAGCAGCTCTGTGGAGAAGGACCCGGGGGTCCTGGTGGACAACAAGCTGTCCGTGTGTCTTTGTGGCCAAGAAGGCCAGTGGTACCCTGGGCTGCATTAGGAAGAGCACTGGCTGCAGGTCGAGGGAGGTGATCCTGCCCCTCTGCTCAGCCCTGGTGAGGCACATCTGGAGTGCTGTGTCCAGTTCTGGGCTCCTCAGTATAAGAGCGACATGGAGCTCCTGGAGTGGATCCAGCACAGGAACACAAAGATGATTAGGGGACTGGAGCATCTCTCTTGTGAGCGACCTGGACCTGATTAGCCTGAAGAAGAAGCTAAACTATGAAACTCATCAATATCAGTGTCTGAAGGGAAGGTTTAAAGAGGATAGAGCCAGGCTCTTCCTGGTGGTGCTGAGAAATAGGACAAGAGGTAACAGGCAGAAACTGGAACACAGGAAAATCTACCTGAGGTGAGGAAAAGCTTTACTGTGAATTTGTGACTGAGCACTGGCACAGGCTGCCCAGAGGTCTTTTAAAATAACAAAACATCTCCACCTCTAAAACAAAAAAGAAACAAAAAAGAGGCACCCCAAAGAAAGAAACAAGCAAAACAGCCATGAAAACAAACAAAACTCAAAAAAAAACCCCAACAAGAAACCCCCACAGGTCCAAATTGAGGATTTTTGGGTGTAAAAGATGTTGTCTTAACTCTCTGAGACCACATAAGATTTCAAGTTTTATCCAGTTTTAAAGTTAATAACAGAATCTGTTTTCTTCCATGGGAATACTCTTACAGACTTACAACTATTTTGTCTGTTTTTCCTAGTCTTTACTATTAGCCTGCTGTGTCCTCATAGTGTGTTTAGTATAATTCTTTAATAAAAATCTGGATCATAAACTTATATTTTTCAAATTGAAGAGGCTTTATCTGGCTCAAAGTGTGGTGGGTCAGTGTTCAGAGGTCAGCAATGTCTAGTTATGAAAGACACAACAAACGGAACCATCATGGAGGTGAAAGTACATAATGCCCTTCTTAAGGAAATAGGCAGTGGACTGGAGTGCACTCTCAGAAATTGTGATGGGAAACAGCTGATAATATATTGGAAAGCAAGGCTGAAATTCAGAGAACTCTTGAGAGGCCAGAGAAGTAGACCGATAAAAACCCCATGAAGTCCATTTGGGGGAAATGCAATGTCCTGCACACGGGATGAATAACCCCATGCCCCAGAACAACCTGGGAACCTGCTCTAGCCTCAGGGATATGGTAGAGTTGAGGGGTTTGCAGTAAAGGACAGGGGTCCTGGAGGACTGTAACTTGAAGATGGGTTCTCAGTGTGCCCTGGGGCTGATGGCAGGGTGGGCTGCACCAGGAAGAACACAGCGGCAGGTTAAGGAAAGTGGTCACTGCCCTGTGGGACTTGTGAGAGCACGAGTGGGCCCCTGCATTCAGTGCAGGGCTGCCCAGAGCAAGACAGATGTTGACAGAGTAGAATGAGTCCAGAGGAGTTGCAAATTCTTGAAATTGTTCATTATCATCTGATCTTCTATACTTTTGGACATCAGAATGTACTGCAGTTACTATAGTCCCTCAAACATGCTACCTGACTACAAAAAATTTAATGGAAATAAATTTTCTTTTAGATTGCCTTTTTTATGAGTAACCCTCAAGGGCAAAAAGGAAGCCATGTGGGCACTAAGTAAGTTTGATAATAATATAATTAAAACCTTAGACATCAGCAGGAACAATTAACACTGAAATCTGATTTCTAGATCCAGTTATGACTCCAAGGAAGAGTTACTATAAACCAATACCTTCTTTTATCTCTTCCAGAGCATCTATGTGCCTTTTCAGTGAAAAGATGAAATTCCTCCTTGTGACAACATTAGGTGAAAATATATTTGTTCATAATTTTTTCAGTTTTAATGATCCATCTTTCAGACAGAGCTTTTGGGGGGAGTTCAGAGGAAAAGAAAATCCCCACAAAAAGATACAATGTGATAGAACACAGTTTTTTGCTTCATGCTACTAGGTGTCTTCCTTTTGGCAGACTTCATTTTCTGTACTTGTGATGATTTGATAACTGTTTATTCATATGAAAACATTTTTTTCCTCAATTTCAGAACTCCTCAATTTTCAGAATATTCAGCTAAAAATGTTTCTCCTGTTTCTCCCACTTCATAGCTCATGTTTACACTTTTGTGGGTTTTGTGAGGTAAACTGTGAAATGTAAGGAATGGATGGAAAATCCCTACTTTACAGATGTTATAAAAACATTGATACAGCTCATGTATCAGGTGCTGTGTTTGGCTTGTCAACATGAGAAATTATTTCTGTGGATGCCAAATGGCTGTCAAAGTCCTAATAAAGCCAAATGAGGATCATTTTGCCATGAATCTCAGTATCACTTACTGCGCAACTACTTGTTCGGGGTATTTTCTGCCTTTTCTTTTGTTCTTTTCTTTCTGCTCATTTTTTTATAGCCTGGCATGACCTGACAGTCAGGAGCAGCAGCAGCAGGATTATGTAGTGACAATCAGCAGTCATAACTGAAATACAAATAAAATAGGCAGAAATCAGCAACTGAGGTTTTTGTGGTGCTCCCATTGCTGAGTTCTTTAACATTAGCAGTGTTCCTTCATTTCTCTTCTTACACTCTGCCTCTCTGACTCCAGTACCTCTGTGGCTATCAGCCCTCAGCACCCTAACTGTGATAATCATTTATGACCCAGAAGCATTTTCTATTTCCTCTTCTTTCACTCATCCTGGACTGCGGTATTTATCACAGATAACATACACTATATAACCGAGTCTTATTTCCACATATCTCGACTGGAGACTGATGTTCTTGTGCACCTAAAAACGTAGCTGCTTTGGAAGTTCATTTGTCTAAAATGAGCTGTTTTGCTTAAGCAGAGTGCTTCTTTTGCATTTTAGTAGTACAAAGACTAGTAGAAACACCTAAGGGTTTCTCTTACCCTTTCTCAGTTTGTCATTTACATTTGCTGCACCACTCATGCCACTAATTTTTATGGAATATTTTTCTTGCCTTCTATGGAGGCATTTTAGTATATACCCTCTCAGTTCAGTAACACCCTGGAAACATTTCCCCCACTCCAGCTCTCATTAAGGCACAGCTTCCATAATCTCTCATTCTTCTGTGACATCATTGGAAAATATTTCCCATTGAGCCCATGAATAATGGAATTTAGGCAGAATGACGGAGTTCACAAATGCAAAGTTCTTTCTTACAGTAAAATGATATGCACTGTGCCTAACCTAGGGATACCATTCTGCCTTTTGGAAAAACCCATCCTACTTATGTAGTCTCATCAGTGTGGCCCTTTCTCCACAAGAGGGATCCCAAATCTACTAGCTTGACCCTACATATCATTGCAGTGACTTAGACCAGGGTAGGCAGGCATCTGTATGCAGCTGGGAGAATCAAGGGGCAGGTGAGAAGAGGAGGCACAATGCAGACTAAGTGAAAGTGATAGGAAGATTTAATGGAAAGGACTCAAACTGGAGTTTATGGGTATAAGCACGTATTTCTGTGAAAGACAACATTCTGAAATGTAGATTCAGATCTCTAATCGTTGCGGAGATACTCCAGGGACAGCTCAACATGTGTCAGCTGTTCTCAGACTGAATTCTGAAACTGTCAGAGTTTATTTAACACCCTTATACTTGGATTTTTTATAAAAACTGATAGATTGTTTCATTGCTGCTCTTTGCAGTGTTAAAGTTAGGGAGTACTCTAATTTTGTTCTGGTTCTGTAGAAAATATTTCAGGAAAAATCATTCTTCCTTGCAAAGTACTTTCAGTGCTTCTATGAGGCTGTTTTCTTTGTACAGCAGAATTAGTCTAATCTTCTCATACCTATGCACAAAGGCAGAACATTAATATATTTAGACCATTTGATTGGTTACTTACTATTTACAGTGGCATAAAAAATTAATACTGTCACTGGAGCATGAAAATTCCAAATTAACAGAAAATAATGCTGCCACTGAGCCAGATTTAGCACTGCTGAGAGAAACTGAGGCAATTCTGGAAAACATAGCATAACATGCTACAACTACTTCTGATTTAAACATGATTTTTCATACATGGTAACCCAGTGTATTAATTGGTTTCTCTATTCTGCTTCCTGCCTCAGTGCATATGATTGTAGCAATACTTTCTGCATTAAAGGAGTTTTAGAACAGAATTATTAGAAAGTTGGAGTGTCAAAACCAATCTGTATTCCAACTCAGCAGATGATAATCTTACAAAAAAAAAAAAAAAAAAAGGAAAGGAAAATATAAACTACCTTGGTCCTGATTTAGAGACACTCTTATCTTTTAAGTCCATCCACTTGGGATTTTGTGCTGCTCTTTTTCCTTCTTTTCAGATTACCCTACTAAAAAACAAAATAAAAAAAAAAAAAATCCCCAAAAAAACTGAATTCCAAGTGAACAAGATTTCCCCAAGCCCAGCATACAGTGATGAGGTTATCTGTGGGGAAGGCCCTAGTTCTTGGTGAGCAAAGACGCTAATGAAAATTAGCATTCTAAAAGGATCTTCTGCAGCTGTCTTCATAAAAAGAAACTGATTAGTGGTTTGGACAGTTCTAACTCTGTAAATTATCAAACAAAATACAGCAGAAGCATCCATTTACGTATATGAAAATTACAATTTGAACATCACACTTAGAGCACATTAATCAACTTCATTCTTTGTTTTTATGCCTAATGAGGCTTTTCAGAAAGGTAAACAGCCTTCTAAATAAAGTTGCCTTGGCAAAAATGGATTAAATGCATCCCTATTTGGTGCTTATTTATTTATTTATTTATTTATTTATTTATTTATAGTTTGGTGGGGTTTTTTTACTATTTGTCTATTTATTTATTTATTTCTGTAAGTAGATGCGATTTGGTAAGATGTGGATGAACATTTGGAATGGTCAGGCTTCTGCATTGTAAACACCCCCACCAACAAAGGCAGAAATAAATACAGCCTATTCTTGTTCTGTTCCTTTTTTTAAATTGATTTAATCTCTTTCACAACAATGCCACACTGTAATTGTGCAAGTGTGAGATTTTTGCAGGCTTTCCAATAGTCATATCTCACCATCTTTTGTCTGAGTCATCTCCCTGTTAAAGTTTTAATTGTCAAAAAGGCATCCCCCATCTTCTTTCATCTGTTGACTTGGGAGGGGGAAAGAGGGGGCAGGGAAGGAGCTGCTGTTTTTCCTCCAAAAGATCTATGTTTAATTATTTCTCGTTGTCTTTGTCAGTATTGCTCCTTTAAGTATTGCTCTTTGGTGCTCAGACCATGAAACACAATTGCTTTAACTGTTTGTGAAAATTTGTGTTTATTTCGCTTGGTGTTTGCTCTGATTGTTCGGATAGTTAGACATATAAATAACATACTGTTGCAGAAGGTTTCCAGAATTGATACAGTGATTCAGCTGCTCAAAAAAATAGTTTAAAAAATAAAATGGTATGTTAGAAGTAACATCAATTTTCAGCCTCAGCACAATGGAAATGTGATGCTTCGCTTGGTTACACCAATGCGCTTTGGATTTACTCCATCAAAGTCAATGTATCAAGGCCGTAGGATCTCTGTGCAGACTTCTGGCTGCATATGGGTGCTGCATCAAGCCACACTGAAAAACTTGAGTATACATTTTTATTTATTGTCAGATGCCAGAACACAGTATATCATGTTCCTGTGCTCTGCTCCAGGTGAGGCATAACTCAGGTCTGTGTCCTTCACACAGGAGATAGCACCACTCTTTCCCTACTGCCATCTGGATGGTGCAGAAATGATTACTTACTAGATTACCAGGGATAAAAAACATTTTCTCATCCTTTTTTGCCTCATGGTGATTAGGTGATCTTGTCTGGTGCTTCTGTGAGCAAAAGGTACTAGGGTACCAGATCTCTGTCTGCTTTGTGTGACCCATGGATTAAGCAAAGCAGAAGTTGAGTCAGCAGATGACCCGCTGGATGCTTGGGAATGATACTTTACTCTGTATTCTGGTACTGATTATCTGTGCATATCACAGAGTTCCTTCCTGAAGGTTTTTATAGAACACATATTAGTCTATATTTACTCTAGAATAAACATTGTCATTTCAAGTGAAGGTTCATTTCCTCCTCAGTCTCCTCAGTGAATAGCATTCCATGAAAATATGTAAAAAAGCAGACCTCACAGGTCACAGGGTGGAAATCTCATAATGTAGGCAAAAGATGGAATCTCAAAAACATGCTACTTCTTTCTATCAGTGCCCTTTCATATATGGTATTTCACACAGAATCACCACCACGTATGTCTTGTTAGAGCTTTGGGGAGTCAAAGGACTTTGAAATTTCTTTTTCTTGCTGATGAACAGCTGACATGAGAAGAGGAAAGACAGATCTCCGGAATGGGATGTACAGAAACAACAAATGAGAAAGGCAAGAAAACTGCAGATGTGAAATGTGAAATTCTGCACACCAAAAAACTACATGTATTTGACTTCAAGTTCATCCCACTTGAAGTAAATATTTCCACCAGCTTGCAGAGAAGCTATTTCATACATATTTTCCTTCATGACCTTGAAACTTCTTTGTTCTTACCAGGAAAATTTGGGATATCCTGACAGAAGTTAGGCCCAGAGCATCTTAACATCTTGGAGGTGATGGAGATATGCCAATTTATACTACCCTTGTTTTTAGTGATAATGGGTAGGACATGGATTAGATAATATCATGTTACTGGGAGCTAGAATAAAGGTCTGGGAATAGAACTGTCTATTGATCCCTGGACTAACATATGGAAGCTTGTTAATGTTCCTTTAGGAAGTAAATGCACTGAGCTGTTTCATATCTCTGCTGCAGAATATGCTGATCTAATATCATGTACTTAACTCTCTCCCATTTCATTTATCATACCATAGTAGCAAGGTTTTACAACATCTTTGCAAAGGGTGATCAATACATTTGCTCAACATAAGTGTGCACAAAGCTACCATTGCAGTGAAATTCATTATGCTTGTTTGTTTTTCATATGTAAAGTAAATTAAACTGTTGCCTTAAATAACACCAGTGCCTTTCAAATTTCTGACCTCATGGTGGCAGGTGAACCCATGGGTCCAGGCTTCTAACAAGGCCGGGGTAAACCCCTGGCACTGAGCCTTGTATGGTGATCTGCCAAGAAATTACTTACAGCATGCAACTGCCTTTGCAGGAGACATAAATGGCAGGCAGTAGTCACTGGCAGAAAGGCTGACAGGGCGCTCTGATTTGATACTGATTTGTTTCTCCAGATGCTGGAATAACTCTTGGTTATCTCCTAGGTTAAAAAAGGGCTGCCTTCTAACAGCAGGACATCGAGAGGAGGCTGCCAAAATGCTACTTGACAAGATCCAGACAGCTTCGTACTGAAACACAGGAAAAAATGCATGTGACAGGGAATAGGGTTGAAACTTAATTCCTTATCACCAATGATAGTAACAACTGAAGCCATCTATACCATACCTTCTTCGAGAAAGGATGGTATACAATTTTTATTCAGGAGGTCTATTAATTCAAGTTCATAACAATGATGTGTGTTACAACACGGTCTTTCTCTCCTTTATTTTCTTTAATCACTCCTCATTTTATCAAAGATATTTCTGCCTAGTGCTGGGTAGTTCAGGTAATCCACTTGACAAGGACCTGGTTAGTAGTCATTGCAGTGAATTCAAATCAAATTCTTCCTGTTCAGAAGATTTCAGAGTTAAGTGCTCTCTTTCAAGCTACCACAATTTAACAAATAACTCCCACTGATAGGAGTAGCCACACTCTTCTTGCTTGCATTGTGTTGGATGTCTGACCATATCATGTAGACTCAGAAATTTAAAATGCATTTAAAATATGTCACCTATTCCAACAACTCCCAAAATAAAAGGGGTGGAGAGGGAATGCAAATAGATTTCTGATTGTTTGGTTCTTTATTCTGTCTCACTTGAAGAACTGATGAGCAACCATAAGGTTGCAAAAGAGAGTAGAGTTATACGATTAGGAAATGGCCTGGGTTGGGAGACTGGCTGTTCCTTCACTGCCAAGGAGCTGTTATACTAAAGTAACTATAATGTGGAGACTTAGATTTTTTTTTTCATAATAACTGCTCATATTTGAAAAATATCCCCCCCTGCAGATTTGCATTCTGTGCCTGTATTTTGTTCATGGTGAGCACAGAATCTATGAGCAGGTTTGATAGGCTTCCCAGAATTCCATGGTATCTACAAATTTATTCAGATAACTTGTGGTTGATATACTTCTGTGTGTCTCTGTATGTGTATGTGTGTGCATATGTCCATAACAACACAGAGTGATCTGAGGGTGATCTGATGTACTGCCTTTCATCTGCTGTAGAAATACTTTTATCTTCAAAGTTAAATAATGGCAACAATACATGGATTTTTTTTTCTTTCATTTATTGCACAATGATCAGGGAACAGATTATAACTCTATCTGAAAGTGACATACTTTTTACTTTAAGAAATTTGGCACTCTGGAGATGATTTACTTGGTATGCTCCCATTACACCTACCGTGTACCTTACTTTTTAGTATTCAGCCGCACTGGGTATTATTTTGCTGCACTCACTTGTTTGTCTGTACATCATTCAATGACCTCATCTTTGTACATTTTTCACCTGCCCACTTATTGGCATTCTAACTCACTTGATAAATGGAGTGCCATTTCTACAAATGCAATAACTACAGTTTGTTTGGTAATAGAAAGGTCTGATCACCCCAGCTGTGATCCTCACATATTGTTACCAAGCCTCTTGGGCACAGAAGACATTAAAGCAGGCTTACAGAAAGCATTTTTAATGGATCTAGTGTTTCATATGAAATTCTGCACAGATAGTTCCAGAATTACAAATCTCAGTCTGTAGTGAGTGGCTTACTCCAAGCACTGCACGTTTGAGGTTCATTGTTCAAAGCAAACACGTAATGTTAATGTTTGAATAAAAGTATAGCTTTCAATAATGTTCTAGGAGACTTCTGTCTTGTGGATACTCAGAAACAATCCTTTAACTCTCTCTTATATGCCTATTCCTTCTGGGAATATTATTTCCTAGAATTTAGGTAGGCATCATATTCTTTGTCCACATTAATGTGACGTGGAAATATGGCATTATAAAAAAATTAGCTGGTTAATAACAGGTGTAAACCTTATTTCACCAGGTTTAAATTTTATAAATTTATAAATTATATGTATAATTTTAAATTATATAAATTATATAAATTATATGGATTATATTTATAAACCAGTTTATAAATTATTTGTATAGCTGTCTTATACCCATAAAGCAGGCCAGTAGAACCAGAAAATATTACCACATGTGGCCCAATATATGCACAAACTTGATGGAAGATAAACTTCTCTAAATGCTTTCATAAGCTTATAGGGAATTTTTTCCCCTAGCTTTTGTGCAGTTCTTGTTGCACTCCAAATTCTGACTGAATTATTAAGATCTGTTCCTTGCAAATATAAATGATAGAATTATCTTTCTTGAAGGCTGTTTTGAAAGCTCTACTTGCAAGTTGAAGTCAATCCATGTGAGATTCTGAACATCTTTTGTATAAAACTATATCACCTTTACTTGATATGTCCTTCTCATGAAATGCTGACAGCTTCACAGAAATCCTTTCATATTTAACTGCTGAGCTTGGAATATAAAGAAAAAGCAGCACTTTTTAGTGAATAATTTTATTAATTTCTTTTTGTCAACTCCTCTGGAAAGGTTTATTATGTCATTATTTCTAGTAGTCAAAGTGAACAGTGGCATACATACTTAAAGTTTGATTGACATAGGCCTTGTTTCTAGGAAATAGAGCCGCATGTTAAAAGGTATAGCTTCTTAAAGAGGTGAATGCATGTGTTTGGAATTACAACTTCTTCCTGTACATCAAAATTGGTGTGAACAGCTGTTTTGACAAGGAAAAAACAGGTGAGTTTTGGAACGCAATGCAAATATTGTTTATTTCAGTATTCAAGCAAACAAATGCCACATTAAAAACTTTCAGTCTTCTTTTCATCTGAACATTACTAAATGATGGCTATTAGAAGTAATCATTCATAATGATATCTCGTTAATGTGGTTAATACAATTTTCCAGCAAAAAATCTTCCTTACCTCTTTGTCTTTTTAAAAGTATAAGATTATGCTTAAAGGAAAGAGGCATTGTGATTTGGTTTCTCGTTTCATTTTAACTTTTTTAGCAGAAGGTTGTAGTCTTTCAGAGATATCACTCACAAGCAGCACATTCCTACTTTTTGATTTTTCATTTTAGGTGGATAAGCTAAAGGAAATAGGCAAGCAGTCTTCTAAAATCGAATAACAGCTCTGTTAATTAGCCAACAGTGGGGCGGACAATTTCCAATTTCTATATAAATCAGATTTTGATTAGAGCATACCTCTCTGTAACCTCTGATGTATTGCAAATTTAAAGATTTGTTGTTCCTGAAGAAGGAATTTTTGAGTAATAAACTCATGCTATTCATATTGGGTTTTTTTCAAATTACTTCCCCACCCTATTTAGAAATCTGTTATGCCAAGCAAAAATAATTAGAATTCCACAAAATCAGCTTTGCCTTCTCTTGCAACTTTTTGTAACTACAAATGAAGGAAGTATTAGTGTAGTATTAGTATTAGGGAAGCATTAGTATGAAGACTGAACATTTGATCTGAGAAAAAAATATACAAATAGAAAAATTAACATTTAGAGAGGAAACTGCAGTTTTGGAAGATGTGTTTGTTTTCAGTCCTTTTCAAAATCCCTGGGAATGGGTAAAATGACTAAGTGCAACCATGAGGTGTTTTTGTTTTGCCTCTGACAAAGGACGCTACATTTAAAACTACCTATGGGAAGACTGGGAAGAAAATTGCTTTCTGATTTGCCGAACTACGAAGCATTTTTTGAATTAAAAAGGAATGTGTCATCTTACTAACAGAGATTAACATTAAGCCCCCAGCGTAAACAGCTTGGGTGGAAGAAAGGAAGCTGATTAGCAATTCAGGCTTTATCTTTACTGAAAAGCAACTGATGCCCAGAGAGTTCTGGCATTCTTCACCTTTTGTTGACCATCTGTACCTATGAGCTCCCCAGCAGAGATGCAGCTCACTTGGGGACACAAGAGCAGAAGGGCATAGCCTCCTCTACAAGAACCACAAACCAAAAGCCACGCTAAACACCATCAATTAAAATTCATTAGTCCTGTAGGAGCTGCCCATTAGAGTGTTGAGTGCGCACAGATGCCGCTATTACAAGCGTGACACCAATAATTAAGCACCAAAAGTAGGAGGACTTCACAGCCTATTTAGCAAAGATATGATCTCTCTGTTCTTGCGTAAACTTTGCCATAACTTTAATTGCAGTAGATTTCACCTACACTGGTCAAAAGAAATATTGCCTTTCCTCTTATAACTGCTAAGACCGTTGCTTTCTAATTAGGTTTAAGACACATAACAAAATGGATGAGATTACTTAATGGAAAAAATGCTGTGCTATTAGAAGTGCATTAGTTATGATAGATGTCTATACTTAGTCAAGAAAAATTAAAGCCCAATTTATTCTTATATATTTTCCTGTTGACTGTCACTGTTGACTGATGACTTGTCTTCAGAATGCATCTGTAATGCTTTAAAATAAATAAGAAAGAGATAGCAATCTGTATGCATTTTGTTGGCAATTGCTTTTTATTTCCGTTTAAAGCTTGGCTTTCCAAGAATTTCAGAGGGTCGGAAGTGATTAATTTTATTTTATTTTTTCTTGTTTTCTTCACCCAAAGAATGGGAATAGCATAGACTTTGTATGACAAAGAGCAAATGACTATCTTATTCTATTATCTGCTTATAAATGACTGTCTGAGGCTTTTTAGGTTTTTTTATTTGGTTAGTTTATTTTAACTCCTTCTTTAAATTGTATCTATGCCATAAGTCAGAGCTGCTATTGGAAGGGTAAGAAGGGTGTCAGACAAACTTGGAGAAATTCACAGTTTAATTTGTTCTTTCTTCCCCTCACCCATGGTTTGGAGCAATGGATAATATTTTGTTCCTTAGAACTCTGTTTCAGTGTCTTATTTCATTTATTGAAGTTTTGTGAATTCATCTCTGGAGGAAACCCACCTTAATTCCAGTGTGTATGAGAAGTGGTGAACAATGGGATAGATGCAGATCCCAGCTGCATGCATTCTTTTGTTGTTCCACAGGAAACAAGGTGGAAAAAGTCCACAAGCTGGACATGCAAGCTCCACTCTCTGCCTGCAACTTCTGTGTCCTGGGAGCTGAACAATAAAAGATAAATAGGTCATTTTGCAGTGTTGTCATTGCGGCAGGGAGAAAGGAAAAATAATCTCTCTTAAATCAGGAAACATGACAATAACCAGCTCTTTTCCCCTCAACTGTCTAGTACTGTGAGGTTAGCTTTGCAAGTTTGTACTGAGAATTTATGGAGAAAGAGAATTAGAGTGCCATACATAAAACTTTTAGTGTACAGTCATTAGAATATCCACCCCTTTGCTAAATGTTATCCTATTCAACAGGGGAAATATGATCACAGTAAGAAAAAGGACAATAAGTGGAAAAGATAAAAGATAGTTCTAGGCATCACAATAACATGACAAATAGCAGCTATTTGCAGAATATAAATTAACTGTAGAGCATAGTGGGAGTCCAATAATATTTTAGGATTATTCAAATGCATTAACTTCATCAAA
This sequence comes from Oriolus oriolus, assembly GCA_013400235.1. Classification (NCBI taxonomy): domain Eukaryota; kingdom Metazoa; phylum Chordata; class Aves; order Passeriformes; family Corvidae; genus Oriolus; species Oriolus oriolus. Next base: position 32,142 of record VXBT01005959.1, on the reverse strand, counting down.
TCAAAAAATAAGTGAATGAATTTTTATTTTCAGGTACTTTTTAACTTTATATTTAGAAAAGTTGCTGACATTTTTTTCTGCAATGGCCAGATGCTCTGACTCAAGCAGTGACAATAGCAGCCAGTCGACGTTTTGTCTCTGCTGGTGCTCCTGCTGTTATCTCAATGGTGGCAGCAGGAAGAGCAAAAGTTTAAGGGGAAGGAATACAATACAAAGACAGAAAGTCTCTAAGCATTACTTGCAATCACTGCTTTTGAGACACAATGGCATAATCACTTCCTGGCAACATATATACATATATGTGTACCTTTGGTTATTTTTGATATATATTTTGATCCATGTCTGATAATGAGGTCTTCTCTGCTGGTAACTTTTCTCTTGCAAGTTAGTTACAATGAAAAAAGAAATCTATCTGAGCCTCCCATAAAAGTTAAAAACCAGTTTTGTTCAAAATTGCACTTTGATTGAAGTGCAAAAGTTCAAAGCCAAAAGCGGCTAAATATACAGTAGAGAAAATAGTTCACATTCTTTAGTAATGAAAAATATACCAATTTATCACACATTATATTCTTCCAGCTTGACTTCCATTTTTACAAAAGTAAAAGGAAAATTATAGATATATTTCACAGAGGCATAAAGAACTATTTCAAGTTCATTGTAAGCTGTGGCCATGCATGAAAAATGAAAAGAAGGTGACACACTGGTTTAAGTAAGTCAAGCCAAGTAGGATTGTAAATAATAGAAAAGATAAAATATTCCTTCAACTAGTGACTGACCAGAGGTAGCTTTGTGGTCAGCATAAATATTTTCAGTACAAGACAAGTGAAAGAAACTTATAATAGTGAGAAATAAGTGAAATAAAAATTGCTTATCAAGTCATAAGTCTAATAATTTACCTGACTTAAATCATAAACCGTTGCATGTATAGAAAACAAAGTACATTTTCCACATACTTCATGGAATAGCTTGCAAATTAGATATAAATAGCAAGATTACCATCTTGTCTGACACTGAAAATATATCAAAACTGTACTCTAGCTCTATTAGGGTAAATATACATTAAAGGCTAATTTTGAAAAGGGCAACCTTGAATTAACTTTACAGCTACGATTCCTGTTTTGATCCAACAAACAGGATCAAAGTAACTCTTATGTTGTTTTCAGGGTAAATATGACTCAACAATTTCCACTTAATTCACTATTTTTGACAAGAAATATAGTGATATAATTTATCTGTTGTTGAAGCTGACATGTACAACCTGTATATAGAGTGTAAAGCAATGGTTAGTTCTGCACTCACAGTGTCTCAGTTAGCCAAATAAAGGAACTAATATGGGTATAGTGGAACTTCCTTCAAGTCTGTCCAGCCAGCTTCTCCCCTCGCTGAAACTCAGCTGCACGGGAAAGTGCAGTGTATCTTAGCTCTGTCACACTCAAGTGTAAAGGTAGGACACACGATCTGAAAAGGCTTTCTGCACCACAAAATAAAACCCCACGGAGTTATGGTATGGAATCCCTCTTCTCCAGGTTTGGTTTTCTTTTTTTTTGGTTGTTTGGGTTTTTTTCACTCAGGAAAAAGTAAAGAATATGTCTGTATTGAGTAGTACAGCAAGACACAGTAAATTTCAGCTTTTTAGTGTGGACCACAGTTCCATGTAAACACTGATACTACACTGGAAAAATGTAAACTAGTTAACACTGCAATGCATAAGTTCTCTTCCAATGAAGTAATTAAGATTCCCATTAGTTTCAAGGTTTTGAGCTGTTTAATTCAGGTGGAATCTAAACCAGTATTTACCTGCATATGAACATTATACAGAAAGGGTCTGATCAGGGTTTCTGCAGGAACTCATCAGTTACCCAGTATGTCAAGGACCCCTCCAGACTCATTATCAGAGGCTGCAGTCTGCCTGCAGATAGCACATCCTCCAAACACTATCTCTCTGGGTAGTGATTCATTTCTGGTATCGTTCATACAAGAATGTAGAAATAGTCTTGACTTACAACACAGGACACTAGAGATAACGCTTAATCAGATTATCACTTCATCCAGACAAAGATTGTTATTTACCAAAAAAATGAAAAGGGTTCGAAAGCTTAAGGATTTTTTAGTTTCCTGCAGAAAGTAAAACCACTGGAATCTTCTGTGAGTTTGGGATGTTGTTATTCCTGCAGCGCAATACTGCACTAAACACATGCCTCCTTTTGTAGCCTGGAAGGTCAGCAATGGTTTTTTGAGGCATCTGCATACTGAAAAGAGACAACAGCCTTGGGAGTACCGGCATCATCACCAAAGCAGACATAAATAATCTTTTTCTCTACCATCACAGCTGGAAAGCTGTGTTTACTTGGGATACTGCTATTCTCTGCAGCCAACAGGCTAAGCAGTCTCTGAATAAACACAGCAGACTACCAAGTGTTCTCGTGTTTCTTTACTGGAAGACATGACCTAAATGAATACTGACCCACAAAGTCTTAAACCAATGTACCCTTTACAAACTGCTTTCTTTCCTTTACCAGTCTTTGGACAACATTTATGTAGTGAAGATCCAGAAGCTCTGAGAAATATTTATGCTGGAATACGTTGTGTATTCCTATGAAACCTGGTCTTGACAGAGCAGTAATTAATAACATTAAATAATGCTAATGGAGCAAAAATAACCAGTATATGTTTTAGAAGTGTACCCATTTGTGTTCCCACAGACAGCCTCAAATCTCAGAAAGCTGGCATTCAGGAGATGTGACTTGCCTGTAGTTTTCCATTTTTCTGGCAAAGTCAGTTCATGTAGAGTTGACCTAGCAACAGCATACCATCATCTTTGCTAACATTTTGAATTCTGAACAATGACACAGCAGCATCATTCTTAATAGCAAAAAAAANNNNAAAAAAAAAAAAAAATCCCTTCTTCGACCAGAAGAAATTATTTTAAATTTTAACACTGTTATCGCCTCATATTTGTGCTACTTTGACACCCATCAACCTGACATATTGTTGTCGAGACTTTATGACATTGTGGGAGTAGTTTGTGTGATATTACCATGGTTCAACCATTTTTTCCTGTATCTATATGAACCATGGATTTGAGTTTCATCATCCTCATGGATCAAGAATATCTTTTAACCTTTAAAAATATTTACTATCACTGCTAGCAACACCTATTGCTGTATATTCTAAGGGAATGAATACCCAAAGGACATATACCAACCCCTAACCAAAGTTAAATTACTACATCTTTGATATACTACACATATACAGATACCCCAGATGACAGGGATAAAAGGGCACTGATGGGGAAGATGAGGAATTTACTTGTACTTCTTTCTTACGTACTGCTACAAACACTGACAATCTTCTGAACCTTCATAAAAATAAACCCATACTTAAAAGAAGTGTATATTTGCTGAGTCAAATAATGTATTAGTTTTTTAGTATTTGAAACCACATTTATTAAAATAATCTTTTTTATAAAATGTTACATACTTTGCTATAAAAGGGGGGAAGCATGAACTCAAGCTACACTCCTTCTTAGTGCTCCAGACTAGGAGGCTCTCCACCAAGCACACCAAATGTTTTTTGTTAGTTAAATAAAGCATCTTCCGCTAAGATAAACGCTTGATTTTTTGTATACCAAAACTCTAAAAATCCTATCTTTATCCATACTTTTCTGTCCTTTGAAAAGGACATCCTATATACCGATAGAAAATCTGTGTAGATTTCAATGAGCCTTTTGAGAACCCCATAAACAAAGGCTCAATTCCAAAATCATAAAGCAAAGATACACTGAAAGAAAATGTTGAAAAGTACCTCTCAAAGGCTTGTCTTTTCTGTTTTGAAGATCCATATGATGTGAATTTTCTATGGATCTTTAAATCCTAACTTATGCTGATATTTTTTACTTGCCTGTTTGTTTTTAATGCATCTTCTTTTTATTTGTCTGTCCTATGATGAAAGAAGTATTTTCACTTAATTGGTGGCATAGTATAGGTGCTTTATGATTCAATTCTATACATGCTGTATACTTGAATTCCAGGCCCACAGTATTGTGTCAAACATGGGTATAATGTGAAAGGCTAAAAATGAGGAGAAAAGCACATAAAGAATACCAATGAAGCATAAAACTCTCCAAAAACATTTAGAAGAAAATCTTTTTAAAGACAGTTTTAGAGTTATGTTGAGTTTCTACACATTAATTTTCCTTTGGGCTGGATTTTTTTTTCAATTTTTTTTTCATTATTTAATTGTTTTGTCATTGTTAAAAGAATTTTGTTTACTGTGTTCTTTAATACATTCAAAATGCCCTTGTCTAATGCAAAATATTATATTCCTTAATAGGTTCTTGTTATGGTTGCTGTTAGGGGACAAAAAAAAACCTTGATAGAATTAGACAACAAACTGGGTAGATAATGTACCATGTAGGTGACTTAGCACATACAACAAGTGATTTAAAATTTGAACTTATAGTCTGCTGTAAAAGAGAAACAATGTACAAAAGTAATTTCTTCCTTTAAGCATTTATTTGTCCATTGCTCACTCAAAGAGAAGAAAAAATAATAAGTAAATGTGTCATATTACTCCTTTCCTGGGATGGAGCATCACATTGATAATTGGTTAGTTCATTTCCAAGGGATGCTGCAGCATATTTTCTAGATTTCCTTTTCTGCTTGTATTATTGGTTCAGCAATTCTTTGCAAAGTTCAATGGGGATCATTAGCTATCTGAAGAAAATGGATCTGGTACTTTCAAGACAGATTCTTTCCATGACTTTTCTAATTAAGTCTCTTTCATAAAACAAAAAGCTTCCCTTTTTACTTGACAAACATTTGTTCTAACTTGGCATTCACTCTGTTTTTTAGTACTTGTATTTCTTTCTCTCTCTCTCTCTCTCTGCACCAACAGCAGCAGCAGCTGTTAGTCACAGGATCACAGTGTCTGACATTTACTCTAAATGTGCTTGTTTATTAAAATATTTCACTCTTAGACAAGCTTATCAGCTGAAAAAATACAATAAAGCAGTTCCAGTATGTTGTGTGGGTACATTTCTAATAAAGTGCATTTTTAGTATTTCAGTGCACCACTATTAATGCATGTATTTGTAGATTTTAAATGTACCTTCCCTTGGAGGTGGTTTTGAATCCTAGGTAATCAAGCATTAGGCAGGTGGGACATCTGATCCATAAGAAAGCAGTACATTGTGTACATAAGAGGCCAAAATTTTATAGGGACAGCATATTTGCCTACGTTTTTATCAACATCTTCAGAAAAAATTGTCAGTTTTGCAGGCTCTGCTTCAGAGTGGATTATCCTGTGGGGAGGAGAAAGAAATTTCAAGAAAAATTTAGTCAAAGCGCTCTTTCACAATGCTCAGAAAACCTTTGTGAGAGCTTTCTCTGGACAGGCAGACCATCGCTTAATTCTTCAGGTGTGTACTTTTCTCCTATGTGAAAAAATGTGATATGAGGTCAAGTGCTCACTGAGGAAGCAAGAGTTTGGGCTTTCAGCTTTCGCACTGGACAGTGGGAAGATATACTCAGACTGTGACAAGCATCGCTGTACACAGTTTATGCTGCTATTCTTTAACTCTCTCTAGTGTCATTAGCTTGCCAGCCATGTAGTCTGTAAGTAATAGGTTGCAATAGCAGCTAAAATTGACAAGTGCTTAGCCCAGAGCATGGATTGAATGTAATTCATAGGGTTCCTGAGTTAATTTCCAATACCTGTTTCATCAAGGCAGACTGATAGATGGCTGCCAGCATCTTCTGGCTTTATCTGCAAATCCTTCTGTCTTTCACTGCCATCACTCTGGAGTTGCTGTTTTGGTTTTTTTTTTTGCCTTCTCTTTACTTCTCTTTCCCTAGCTCTCCTTTTCTTTCCAGTCTATTTTTTCCTTTTTTTGTCTTCTGTCTTTATTTTCTTTCTAGCATTCTTCCCCTTACATTTGCTCCTCCCTATTTCCATAACTATAAATGCAGCTTACGCTACAGGCACATCACTCATTTAGATTAGAGGCCCTTGCAGCTAAACGCAAGACCTTCAGATGTTATTGAAGTGCATTTTTCCATGTGGCCCAGTTTAAAGTGATGCTTCTTTAGGGACTGCAGGGTGAAATATGAAGTTATCTGAGAGAGTAAATCTGAGATGTTGGACAGATGGTGAAGCATCAGTGCATCCACAAAAATGCATTTTATTTTTATATAGGGGATGTTCTCAATCAGTTTCAGCCTGAAAAAATAGTTTCTGCTGTTGCATCATTGGCATTTCATGTGTTTTGTTTTGTTTGGAGGATTTTGCTGTGGTTCACTTTTTGTTTCTTGTTTGGTTTTGGGTTCTTAGATCAATAGGTAAGTCAATACAACAATAATAAATTTTAAATATATTTATGAATTATTTGTATGTGTGGCATGTGGCAACAGGGGCACAATTCGGGATCTCAACAGTGATAGAAAACAGAAAAACAGTAAGAGTATGGAAAAGAAATAAATATTGCCCAATAAGGTCACAAAAAATTGTTAGTGAAAAATATACCCATTTACTCTGTGTTATGCAACTTAATTTCTCACATCATCTGTAATTCAGAAATATGAACTTATAAAATATTTGTTATTTAAACTGTATAGAATAACAGTCATTCCCATAGTCATTCATGGGTGTACTGCAAATTTCAACAGTGCTTTTGAAGTATATCCTTCTATAAAGGAGAAACTATTTTTTGAATGTTAAAGAATCTTATAAACAATGACTACACAGAGTACACAAGGACACCAGCTGAAGTTTCATTCTATCTAGCTGCAATCACTTCTGCTCTGTGACCAGCTAAGGGTTGGTGTTGTTTAATAAAAGAAACATCTAACTTCAATGGCTAGATGATTCTTCATTTTAATTCTGTTCTGTGTTAGCTGTTAATCAAACTATAGACAGTTCTCTCCTTCCTGCTTACTTTGTGCAGCTTTCAAATCATATGAATGAATCTTCTAAACTGCTTTGGAAAAAAGTTGAATGTCAAGAATATAGAGTCTGGGGTTTCCATTATACTTTGGGCTTGCTGATATGCATCTGTGCTGCCAACAGAGCATAGACATTTGTTGCTTTTTGTTTTCTTTTTTGGGTTTTTGTTTGTTGGTTAGTTTGGGAGTTTCTTGTTGTTCTGGTGATGATTGTCTGTTGTGTTCCTTTCAACAAAAGGGATGAAGGTAAGCCACCTAGCTTTCCTACTGTTTTCCCAACCACAATATTTAATATGTTTGGTGTGCATTCGCAGGTATGAGTGATCTACCAGATTTCTCTGCTCTCATGGAGAAATCAGTATTTACAGGGCTCTTTGGAGAGTCATGTCAATAAAGAGTGAGTTTTAATGGTAAAAACAAAACAAAACAAAAACAAGCCAGGAGAAATAATAATGTGAAGGGCACAGACAGCCTGAGTGCCATCTTCTAGAGATGGCCACTGCTGCTGGACTGGTAGCTGCTAGTTGGGTAAATGTGTCATTAAAAATATTTTTACTTACTATGCCGGCCATATCAACATTAGGAACTTCTTAAAATAGAAATAGAATTTAGGGCACTTTTTAAAAATTTTGCAGCTTCTGTAAATATGTCTGATTTTTAAGCTAAATCTTTCCTTGTGGAACTTACAAGGTTTCGTTCAGTATTTTATAAAACAGCAGCATGTCTTATGATTAGTTTGCCACTAAGTCTTAACCTTTATTTTTTCTACCAAAAAAAAAAAAAAATTAATCATTCTTTTGGGAATATGACCTCTTTCAGGACATGATACTTCACAGAAATAGAGTAAACTTAGCTTGCTAACCTATGTAGAAGATTTTATTCTGAGCTTAAAGAATTTTGATTACATTTTATGATAGCTAAACCAGTGTCAAAGATTTTTTTTTGCCATCAAGTGAAAAGAGATGAGAAAAACACAGCTTGAAAGCTTTCTCATTGCTTATATGGCTTGAGTCTTATTTGTTTTGTACCTAAGTCCAGCTTGTGTGTTCAAAAAAATAAAGTAAACAAATACTATTACTTTTTCAAATGGTTATAAATGACATAAAAAAGGGAAACACACTGGAATATGTGCATATGTGGGGTACTCCTGGAGGATATCAGCTAAGAGAAAGTTCCTTGAATAACTTCTTGTCTTTTCTATCTCTCACTGTTTTTGAAAACAGAAGTGGTTTTTTTTTTAAGTCTGAACAGCCACATACAATTATTTCATGAAAAACATTGAATCAATGAACCCAAAATAATTTCAGCTGCAGATGCTTAATGAATTTGCCCTTGGCTGTTCTGTTACTTGCCCCAAATACACAGTTTTCATTCAAAGTCCTTGTATGACATATGGTAAAATTCAAATACAGACAGTGTAGTCTAGAATTATTTTTGTTTTAATTTAGTTGTAGGGATGTTTGCAGATCAGCACAGGGCAACAGGAGCTATCCTAAGTACTACAGAGATATAATATAATTTGGGGCACTAAAAAATCAGTGTGTATCAGTTCTGACTTGCAACCTGACAAACCAGCCTGTGAGCAGCAGGTGGTGGGTAGCTATTTCATGCCCTGGGAGGCAGGAAAAACAGTGGAATTTAGTATTTGAAGGATGGCTGTTCATATAGTTTCATTTCACTGGATGTAACCTGACAGCAAATGGTGGAAAAAGTAGAATGTCAGGAAACAACAGTTTAATAAAATGTTTTATATCAGCTGTTTACAAGGTCACCTTAAGTTTCAATACTATCTACTCAGATTTCCTGCTTTGTCAAGATATCATTAAAACTTCCTGTAACTTCTGAAGTTTTTGAGCAATATTCTCTTTCCAAGTAGTGTTTATATCAGAGATTATTGTTTCTAATAAAGCCATCTGGATAAACTTCAGATATCATTTTATTAGCTTGTGTGATATTTAATTGGTAATCAATCTTTGTCGAGATAAAAGGGTTGATCAAACTTAGCAGGATAACACATTCAGTTGGGGAGAGATAAAGCTAATTTCATTTGTAAACTAAGGAGAGCATTTCTTCTATTAGCACCGTTTCTGCTTCTGTTAGTTTCCTGGGTTTCCTCAAATTACTTGTGGAAAGGCCACTTGAAGTTCTTCACAGAAGACTACATCAATCAGATTGCTGCACCCTGTGCATTGTCAGTTATGTTATATGTTGATATGAAGTGGTACTTGGGTGAAGCATTATTGTCATCTGAAAAAATGCATCCTTTTAAAGTAAATACCTATTAGAGATTTGTGATCATTTGTGTCTATAAACTGACATTCTTAGTTTTCTGAAAAATGTAAATAAAATTTTAAATTGCTTTGAAGCCTTCTGCTGAGTGAATGTTTCATTACCCATACTAGACTATGTTTAAGATTGATGTAAATTTAGGACAGCGCGACTGATTTAGGAGAGGAGTTAATAGAGATCCCCGTGTTACAGCTCTTACTGCTGGGGTAGGAGGGAGGTAGAGACCAAGACAGTACTAAAGGTTAAATTTTACCAAGCTAATGAAGCCAATTGGCCATGCTTGGGGTTGGTTTGGACTGGGGACTTGCATTTTAGGAGGATCTGACTGGTTATAGCTGAAAAGGAAACCACTGTGTACTGTCAGAATGTAGTAAGGGATAGAAGGAGCAGCAAGATGGGAATAGATCTGAATCTGACAAGGACTGATGAGGTTACAATTAAGGTTTAGATTCCAGCCTCTGGGCACCAATGTGTGAGTACTATTTCTGTGTATGGGAGGGATACAGGGGTTTGGCTTTGGCCCTGTAATCTATGTGTTAGGTGGCAGAGATCACATGTGTAAGATTAGTGTGTGGTATGGATTTGGAGCCAGCCTGGGCAGCTGCCATTTTGGATTTACTGTTCAGTGAATCAGGAGTAGCAGAACTTCATTTACAGACCTGGTTAGCAGGATGTACTCACCAGCACTAGTTTCTCAGTGGTGGTGGTTTTTCTGGGCTGGGGTAGTTGGATTTGATTTTGAGCAACCTGGTCTACTGGAAGGTGTCCCTGTCCATGACAAAGGGACAGAAATTGGGTGATCTTTCAAGCTCCTTTCAACTCAAACCATTTTATGATTCCATTGTTGTATGAAATAGGAAACAACCAAGCTTATGAACCAGTTTATGAATCAGATCACTGATTTCCCTCACTAATGGTGGTTTCACACTCTTTTGCATCTCTTCCCCTCCCTGCTGCCTTCCTGTGAGGTTTAGATCTGAAACACCCATGGTCTGAAAGGGTTGGAATGAGGGACATGGTCAGATTTTGGAAAGAGTTGTATTTACTGTAGCTCTGTCAGGGGTCATTTGATTAAGTCTTGGACTGTCAGGAGTCACATGGGTCATGCATAGGTTTGCATTGGGATCCATGTAAGTGTGACTTCTAACCGGTAGCTCACATCAGCAAAGGCTCTGTGTGCTGTTCACAGTCTTCCAGTCAGTTTTTCCTCCTATCCTATTTGCCTGCACACAACCTCACACAATTTTATGTTGTGGAGGTACCAGCCCTTTCTCTTACCTTTCAGTGTAACATCAAAGGGAGTGTAGCTTCAAAAGAGGAAAGTAAGATTTAAGGTCATTTTCTGCTCCACTGTCTGAAGATAGTGTTAAAGAGGGTGTCAGAGAGGGGAATTCCTCTAACTGAAATACCTGCTTTGAAAAGATTCTGTTGATGAATAGCTCAGTGTTTATGGGCAGGAATTCCCTTTCTAACAGGAGTACAAGTATTCGAAAAATCAAAAGTCTTTGTACATGCCAGTAGACTGACAAAAAGAGATTGGGATGGAGATATAAGCATACAATTGAAAAAAATCAATAATGTAGAGTAACATAGGAAAGGTGAATATGTAATCGCACATAATATCTGATTGCCACAGATGTATTTCAACAGACAACACCACAGACTGGTCCAGACAAAGCATTTCCTCTGATACATTAATGGAGTTTTTCTGAATTGATCAATTGACCCTCTCCAAAACAACAGATTTTCTTTTAAAACCTACAAAACCAACTGCAATTTTATGACTTAATGAAATAAGGCAACTCCTTTTCCTGTATTTTTCCTGTTTCAGAAGCATTAAGCAATTATAAAGGAGGACACTGCCATTTTTCCATGTAATTGAACATTTACTGTTGATAGTGGAAAGAGGACACTATTACATGTAAATTAATATGGACACACAGTCTTTATTACTTCTCATCATGTTCACTAACACTGATTATTTTTGGTTACTTAAGGACGTTTTCTTTCACCTTTTTGCCGCTGTTGTAACTCAGTTCTTCCTACTGCTCCAAGTTAAAATTTTGGGTTGTTTGGGGTTTTTTGTTGGTTTGGTGTGGGTTTGGGGTTGGGGTTTTTTTGTGGCCTTTCTATTCCCTTTGGTTTTCATAAGAACTTTGAATACTCCTCCAGAACCATAGAGATTGTTTTTAATTGTGGGTCAATAATGTGTTTAAAAATTCTAAAAATCAGATCAAGTGCATATGCTTATTCAGTTCAAAGAAGCTGTGTATAAACAGTAGCAAAGTTTATTTTTCCTGAAAATTTAATAGTTATCTGAAGCTATGACGCCCTCTGAAATAGATAGAGAGAGATATTGTGAAAAGGTGATTCATCCAAACAGCCATAGACAACTACCTTAGGGTAGCACAAATTGCCTGCTGGAGGTGTCTATCTCTGTCCATTTACTTCAGAGAAAGCATAGATGATTAATTTAATCTCCCAAAGTCACTTCTCTACAAGCTTGACTGAAGTTCAATAAAATGAACCTTTCCCTCAGTTCTATTACAAGAATTGCACAGCAAACTAATTAAATATGTAACAGCTTTGCAATATACACTTTTAGCTATGGATTAGGGCTAAACAAACTCCTACACCTAAATGGCCTAGGTGTTTGAAAAGCTCCAGGGAAGATTTAAAGCTTTGTAGTACAGGTTGGTGTCTTTGACCAGACAGTAAAAACTCTTCTTTCTCTACTGGAGGTTCTCTGTCATGATTCTCATATTTCTTTACTTTCACTGTGTAGTCACCTCAGCTTCTACCAGCAAAACTAATTCAGAAACCAAGTCTTTATGTGACCAGTCTTTTTTGAGACATTCAAATTATTTCCTTTGATTAGAAGTTTTTATACTGGATCTCAGCAGGATACTTGTTAAGAAATCCAGAGGGGTTTTTTTGAAAATTAATGTGCTTTTTTCGAACATCTACCTTTGTCAAGATAAAAACATCCCAGTTTCTGTCCTGAATGTCACATCTCCTTATGAGGCTTTTAAGTAGAGGCTGTCTTCCAATGCTACTGCTTTCAGAAGTTTTAACGAAACTCTCTTGCAGTAGTAGTAACAGAAACCCTTAAATGTAAGCTTCCTTCACACAGGTGTGCTCCCTGCTTTGCAGAATATTCTGAAAATATGAACGTCTGCTTACCATTTTAAGTTGTTAACTGACACCTAATTTCCCTGTGTACTTTCATCTAGTGAGTGCCTACGTACATGTAGTACAGAATATCCTCTCCCAGCAGTCTTTGTAGTGGGCAGATGTTAAACTTGGCAGATTAAAGCCAGTGCTCAAAACTCCTTCCTTTTTTGTATTTTGCCCCCACCTCTTCCAGCAAGCTGAACAGTCACATGCATCTATTCAATCATGTACTCAACAGGTCTGCTTTTTTAGTGCTGTTACTGCAGAGAGAGGCCCTAGCCGACAAAAAATCTGCTATATGGTATGATTTTGCTTGATTAGGAAAGTTTCACTCTTGAGCACTGTGGGGACCATGGGCATAAGCTGAAGACTTGAGCTACGTGCAGTCCTTTGGATGGGTAGGACTCAAATATCAATAACTAGAATAAGTCGTAAGAAAATCATTTCCTCAGCACGCGGTGTTTTCAAAAGTAGGTCCCATGCTCACATTCATGATCTTTCATTGCAGGAAAACTCCGTCATGACTTCCTTGAATGTTAAAATTAAAGGTTTTTTTCCCTCACTAATGTAATTTTTCTTATTATGCATCAATTGCAATGCTGTCAGAAAGCACAAGAACATGTATTGCTCTGTCTCAAACCAAGCACAGTGCCAAAACCAGCCCTGCCTTAAAGTCCTTACAGCCCAAGCTTGAGACATGGGACGAGATTCATCAAGAGTCTTTGTAGAGATGTTGGTATGGAATAAAAGCCTGAGAATTTAAAGTAATTTTTTCCTCAACAAAACAGGAATCACTGTTAAAAACAATTTAAGAGCAAATGGATTTCAAGCCCATCTCCTTAAATTAAGGGACTTGCACAGTTGGATAGTTCCTCACATTTTCTTTGTTTAATTTTAGATGTATAAAACTTTGACATTGACATTTCAGCTGGTTATACTATAGTCACTGAGATAAAATTTATGGCATAATTCTCCTGATCTATTTTGATATCTAAATTAAAGCAATATGAAGAACATTGAATTTCAAGAGCCTCTAGGTTGATTGATTCAGGTATGCTCACCTGAAGAAAAAATTTCAAATTGTTGTATAAGGTGTTACACAGTCTATTTTACCAGATTTAACTAAATCCGTCAAATTTATAGTTTTTTTAAAAGTAGAAAACATTAATTGAAAACAGTTTCTTTCATTTTAACATTTTCATTTAACAGCTTAATATGACCTCTCTCTTCATGTACATGCTCTTTCTTGTAGCTCAGCAGTTTTAATTTACAGAAAACACAGAGACAGCAGAATCACTCATGTCTGAGAAAACTGATGTAAAGAATCGTATCAGTAGATAACAGAAGTGATCTGCCTAACTGAAGAAGTTGCTACCTTTGGCTGTATGACATCTGCTAAGATGCAGTAATCATGTGGACACTACACAGTGTGCAGTAAAACAAGCAGAATGGAGGTGGCTGGATCAAGCATCTTTCATTTGTTCATGCCCTTTTTTTGGTGTACTTTGGGGCCCACTATTCTGGGGATCCATAGTAATTCTGCCAGACCTTTCCCTGTTTTTTAGTGTGTCCTGTTCAGAAATCCGGCCTAGGTAATATGTTTTTTAATAATGTATAACCACAGTGTAAAATTAAAATGGATATGAAATGCAAATATCTGAAAAGTCAGAAACTGATGAGATATAAAAATTTAATTTCATTAGAAAATACAGAATTCATGTGATGTAATCTAGTTTTCTATTATTTTCTAATATTCAGCCAATTACTTTAGTAGGGTTCTTAGTGGCTCCAAATCCTAATATTCAACATGCAGGTTTCTGTCTTCATAGAGGCATAGATTCATTAAGGTTGGAAAAGACCTCCAAGATCATAAAGTCTGGACTTTGACAGAACACCACCATGTCAACTAAATTATAGCAGTAAGTGTCATGTCCAGTCATTTCTTTAACAATTCCAGGGATGGTAAATCCCGCACTTCCCAGCATAGCCCATTATAATGCTTCACCACCCTTTCGCTGAAGGAATTCTTCCTGAAGTCCAGCCTGAACCTCCCCTGCCACAGTGTAAGGCCATTTCTTCTCATCCTGTTGCTTTTTGCCTGAGAGAAGAGGCTGACACTCGCCTGGCTAAAACCTCCTTTCAGGCAGCTGTAGAGAGTGAAAAGGTCTCCCCTGAGCCTTCTTTTCTTCAGGCTAAGCAATCCCAGCTCCTTCAGCCGCTTCTCATATGACTAACTGTGGCGGTTTGACCTAGACTGGATGTTAGATGCTCACCAAAGTCTCTCTATCACTCTCCTCTGCAACTGGACAGGAGAGAGAAATTATAACAAAAGGCTCCTGGGCTGAGATAAGGGCACAGAGAGATCCCTCACCAATTGCTGTCAAGGGCAAAACAGACTTGACTTAGGGAAATCAGTTGAATTCATTAATAATCAAAATCAGAATAGGCTAATGAGAAGAAAAATAGATCTTAAAAACACTTTGTCCCCACCCTTCCCTCCTTTGCAGTCTTTGTTCTCAATTCTTAACCTCGTCTCCTACATCACAGCAGTAAGACAGGGAGTGGGGATTTCCAGATTAACATCAGTTCATTGCATGTTTTTTTCTGCTGCTGCTTCCTCCTCAGGGAAAGGAGTCATTTCTCTGCTCCAGTGTGGGGTCTCTCCCACAGGAAACAGCTCTCAATGAACTTCTCCAGCAGGAGTCTGTCCCACAGACTACTGTTCTCCATGAACTGCTCCAGCCTGCGTCCGTCCCAGGGGGTCGCAATTCTACCAGGAAACCTGCTCTAGCATAGGCTCTTCTCTCCATGGGTCCATAGGTCCTGCATGGAACCTGCTCCAGCATGGATTTACCATGGTGGTGCCTTATCCTGGTCTTAAAATTAAGACAGCTGAACACAGTTAAGAGGGAAAAGGGTTTTTACCTCGGTATTTATTTAAGGATCCTCAGGTGCACTGAAATGCACATCAAAATGCACCCCGAAATGCCTGCCGGAAAAATGGCCACACCTGATGTGATGTGTTTACAATTATATGCCTTGCAAATATTAGCATATCTATCAAAGATTCCCCAGTGAGGGACTCGAGTGAGACCCCTCATCAAGGAACCCTCCCCCTGGATGGGCCTATCTTTGTTTACAGAATGTGTTCTGGAGAGGACCTTGGTGTCTGGAGTTTTTAGAATGTTTAGTCTCTTGGCTTAACGGGATACTGGGTCTAAGGGGAGTTATCAAACTTAAAGAATTATAACTATGTAAGCTAAACGCACTAAGAATATATAAAGCTATATAAAAGAGTGTATAAAAGGGGTATAAAAGAAAAGCAAAAAATCATCATGGTATCATTTGGGTCACAGACACCTTTTGGGCATCCACCTGCTCCAGCACGGGGCTCCTCCAGGGGTTGTAGGTGGATCTCTGCTCCACTGTGGACCTCCATGTGCTGCACGGGCACATCTGCCACACCATGGTCTGCACCACAGGCTGCAGGGGAACCTCTGCTCCAGCACTTGGAGCACCTTCTGCCCCTCCTTCTCCACTGGGCTGGGTGTCTGCTGGGCTGTTTCTTTGACATGTTATGACTCCTCTTCTCTCTTGCAATTCCTTCTGGGCAATAACTGTTTTTCCTTCTCAAATATGTTATCACAGAGGCATCATTATCATCTCTGATTGGTTTGGCCTTCGCCAGAGGTGGGTCCGTCTTGGAGCAGTCTGGCATTGGCTCTGCCAGATATGGAGAAGCTTCTGGCAGCTTTTCCCAGAAGCCACCGCAGCAGACTCCCTAGTACCAGAACTTTGCCTCATAAAGTAATATGCTTACTCTCTAGACCCTTCCCCAGCTTCATTTTCCTTCTTTGGATACACTCCAGCACCTCAATGTCTTTCTTGAAGTGAGTGGCCCAGAACTGGACACAGGACTGATGGTGTGGCCTCACCAGTGCCTTCTTGACATTTACACAAATTTTCTAGTGTGATACTACTTTTAACTATGGAAATCTAAAAAACCAGACAGCTATGATCAGTTTTATTCATAAAGCTGACATGCAAGTTTCAGATGTTATGTCTTGCTCAAACATTTACACTTAGGAGTTGCACACCAAAAGTCATTTCTCTCAATGCAAACATATTATAATGCTATATTGCAAGAGGTTTTATAATGCATCTGAATTAGGTCCGGAGTTACAAATTCTTGGTTGTATATAAAGCAGATTATATGTTCATTTTGCCTGATACGATGTGGGCCAGAACCAAATGACCTTAGTAGTCATGTGTTTCTAGGAAAAGATTTCATTTCTTCAAGTGAAAAATGGGATTGTGTTATTAATTTGATGGAGCATGAATACTCCACTAAATTTGAATAAGATTTGCTTTGCTTTACCTAGCAAATTTAAAACCACTATGAAGCCTTTTATCCAATGTCTGTTTAATGTCAATATGCAAATGCTCCTGACAACCAGATTGCAAGTTCTCCATCACTTGGCCGAGCGACTGAGCTATTGGGCTAGAAAGTCTCTGGTTATGAAAGTAGAAGATGATAAACTGCTTGGTTGAGTTTGAAACTACATATCTAATTCCACTTGAACACTGTAACCAATTAACATCCTCACACAAAAGCCATTGAAATATGGGCTGGATGAGTAGACTGTAAGATTGACCGAAAACTGGATGAATGGCTGGACTTAAAGAGTGATGATTGGTGGAACAAAATCTAGTGGAGCCTTTAATTAGCAGTGTACCCCAGGGATCAATATTGGGTCTAGTCCTGTTCAAAATCTTCTTTAATGAGCTGGATGATGGTGCATGCAGTACTCTCCAGCAAGTTTGCTGATGAGCCAAAACTGGGAGGAGTGGCTGATGGACGAGAGGGTTGTCCTGCCATCCAGAGAGACTTCAACAGGCTGGAGATGTGGACTGACAAGGATCTCATGGAGTTCAACAAGGGGAAATGCAAAGTTCTGCACCTTAGTAGGAACAACCCTACTCATATATATATGCTGGGGTCTTTGTCTTATAGGGGTAACACTATACAGGAGATTTCATAATGTCTGCATGTCCTTAAAAATCAGAGATGAAACATTGCCTTTTTTATGATAAGTGTTTTGAAAATAAGAAAAACCCAATAATTTTCTAGATCATGAGCACAGGAATTTTTCATCTTCTCTTGTGACTTGAAAGCTTAGATAGACTCTGGAGCATTTGAGCAAATTTTATAGGAGGGCAGAAGGCGACTGAAATCACAGACTATAGGACTGATATAAGGAAAGGAACTAATTTTAGCTTCCTAGGAAAAGAGACTGTCTAACAAAACCTTTCATAAAGCTGACTACAGAATAGGATTATGTGCAAGAGTAATGGCAACTGAGTTACTAAATATCAGTGATCATCACTGCACACTTAAAACTGAAACAAAATCTAAACTTAAAGCTTAAGGTCATCATTCTGGCTTTAAAACATCATGCTGATGTTTTAAAGATGATGAAGAAGTGATGAACCCTGTGAGAAAAAGATTTAGACTATCATATATTAATGGAAAATAGCAGACAAAGGATGAATGTGGTTTTTCAGATTACAGGAACTATCTATTGCCTAATAATGTATTAAGAAATCAGTGTTTCTTTCCATACTCAACCCAGAATCCAGGCTCCTCAAACATGATATCTAAACAAAAAAGGTGACTTTTTAAAGGAATCATGTATTTCAATACCCAATCTTTATTTTGAGCCGCAAAAACATCATCACACCATCATCTTTAAATTATCCAAAGTGATTTAATAAAATGTTTCAATTAAATTAGCTTTCTGCATTGCTCTGGATAAGAGTAGATTTTCTCATCCAAATATTATGTTGCTATAAATCACATCAGAGAACATATATTAACTGCAACAAAAACTGGAATAAAGTCCTGAGTCAGGATACCTTCCTTCTGTCTCTTGCAATGTCTTATCTAGAGTTTTTTCATCTTTACATTCCACAAAAATGTAACTGGGATTAAAATTTTCTTCAGAACTAATTGCAGAGTAGGGATGTTTTCAGAAAACACTTAGTCCAAACAGAATGTGCTTTATGTGCTGAAGAACAGCAGGCTGCAAATAAAATATTTAAGAAAACACAAGTAAATCAATAATATATCTTTCTTCTAAAGTTAGTGTTTTGCTTTAAAGGAACAAATTTTAATTCCTTTTGTTTGAACTGTTGAGCTTGACCCTGGTGTTAATTGAGAAGGGAAGGGAGAAGAGAGAGTAAGAGTCGGTTGTTGATAGTTCTGCTTTTCTGCTTTATATGTGCTACATATTGACAGACAATCCACTGCCTACTGCTTGTAAGCAGAAGATAGAACAGCTTTACGTTATCCATGAAAACTATGAGACTGTGTGACACTGCCAAATCATCTGCAGAAAGATCACATAATATTTTAAGGAGATCAACAAAAATGTCATAAATTCTCAGAACCAACAGTAAGTATCATAGAAGCCTTAGATAAGGATGCTTCTCAAGCACACCCTGGATATCTAGAAGTTAGCTGCCCAGCCCTAAACAGTTGGTTAGGCTCTCTCAGGCATGTTCAGCTGGCAAAGTACAGAGAAAGAAATGTACTTTGGAAATTCAATCTCTCTCCACTGGCTGTACAGGAAACCAAAGTATTTGTCTTATACTAGGAATCTGATTTTTCAATGAGTAAAGCTGGGTAGGAAGTGTCTTTATTTGGATCCAGAGCATTAGAACTCTGTCTTTTGGAAGTGAAGTAATTTTAAAACATATGAAAATCAACTGACATTATTTTTATATGAAATACAGATTTTCACAGAAATTTACATTGGATATAGGACTGTTCTTTAGAACTGCCATTCTCAGATACTGTTTCTTAACTAGTTTCATCTGGGATAGGTGCACAGTAAAAGAGAAAAAAATACAGCTTACTGTCTTTTGTTAAAATAAGCAGATCTGTTGCATACCTTGGTAATTTCCAATACATATGTATTTTAATACATTTTTCTATTTTCCAATATTTTATTCCTTCTTAAGTTTTTGATATGAATCCAAAGATCTTTTAAGATTACATATACAATTGAATGCGTTTTAAAAAATATTATATGTCTCCTGGTTACTTGATTTTTGCTCCAAGGGATTGTCAGACAAATCAGACATTTGTCTTCTTTACTCATTCAATCAGACATTTTAGTGGGTTCTACCAGTCTCTCTTTTTCCTGGAAAGTCTGTTATCACTCATAAATGCTGTGCTGCACTGCACCAATATTAGGAAGTTCAACATGTTGTCTATGAAACTTAAGGAAGTCATTCTGCCACTTGGCTCCTCAGACTGCTTTTTTCAGTGTGCTGATTTGCAGAACTGAGTTACTGGTTTCACTGCTAATGATGAGATCAGAATAAGCTGTTGCTGCTCTCGCTGCATTGAGTGACAGATACCCCCCTGCAAAGAGCAAGTTTGCGTGAACTTTTTTCTGAAGAATCAAGCTGTTAGCTCTGCTACTAAATGCCTATATCAGCAAAGAACTTTTAAAAACCAGAGAGTGTGTTCTGTCTTTAATCCCCAGAATAGAGTACTTCCATCTATCAACAAGAAAAATACATTGTGTAAAACCTAGAGGTATACTTGAAAGAACAAAAGAGGTGGCTGTGCTTATTACCCTTGAACAAGTTTCAAATGTATCTGTATCAAGAAAAGTTGAAGGTATCAAAGGGCTCTAGAATATTAAAAGGTTGCTTTTATAAGGTATTTGTGGGAGAGAATGCCCTCTTTCAGGTCAGCTGAAGTGACAAGAAAAAGCCATGCACATTTTATTGACATGTATCTGTATAGGTACTAAAAGTATACCAATTGGTGTGTTATAAACTGAAGTATCAAATAACACCAGTAAAATGCTTTTCTAAAGCTCTCAGGTTCTTAAAACACTTTTTACTTTAATTCAGAACAAAAGAAACATCTGCAATCATAATGTGAGTTTGTTGCCCTTTCCTCTTAGGTCACTTTTAAGAAGCCTAAACTTTAACGCGGCTGTTTATGTTTAGTGCACCACATAAGGAAAATGATTCACCAGTCACACTGAAACTGTCTGAAAGAAAGAGGAAAACATAGACAGAAGGACAATAGAAGAAGGAGACAATAGAGGCAGGGCAATAGACACAGGAATAAGGACATGTAACATGGAAGAATACCCCTTCAGAGCAACAGCCGTGACATCTCTCATGGGCTGTGATCCCAAAAGCTGTCACAGAATAAGCTGCTTTAACCACGGTCATTTATTGTTTGTTGAGCTCTGAAATTTTGCATGATTCTGCAGATAATGCAGTTCATAACCACTCCAAAGAACATAGGAAATTAATTCCAAATGAACAGAGTTTCAGGGCACAGGCAATCATAAAAACGATCCCAGTGACACCACAGTGCCATTTTCATGAACAATAAAATTGCCTTAATATTAAAAAAAACAACCCAGAAACAATCAAAAATCCCAGCAAAGAACAACTTAAAAAACGACAGAACCAACCAATTAACCAAACAACAACAAAGAAAGCTAAACCCAAAACCTAAAAAACAAACAAACAAGGAAACAAAACAAACCAACCAAACAATAAAAAACAAAAATGGAAAGACAAGAAAATCTTAAACTGTTGCATGTCATAGCAAATTTGCTACCACTGGAGGGCTTGTTCTATAATAGATACTTCCTGGCATATCTATAATCTATGCTGCTATAACTGTATTGTTTTAAGATCAGTATGGACATTCTGTTTCAAAATAATAGTAATTTTATTTGGAATAATTACTCTAGTGTAATTATTCTGGGACAAAATAACAGTTTTGGCATACAGAATGTGCACATGGGAGATAAGACTGATGGAGCTATGGCAGAATAATTAGTACAGTGTGTCTATGCCAGGAAATATCTATGTGTATACAAGCCAGCATGTCAATATTATATTCTTTTTACTTGCATTCCCTAGGTTGTTATTTCGTTGGGGTTTTTTTCTACTGGATTTTATGTTGCACATTGTCTATCTCATTCTTCTTGTTTAGAGGACTGCTATGAAATGTTGGGCTTGAAGATGTGCAGCTCGTGCAGGGAGCAGGGTCTGCGCCCTGGTGGCCGGTGAGGAGTTGGGAGCCACGTCCGGTGAAGCAGTGGAGCAGGCTGAGCCCGAGCCCTGCCTCAGCAGCAGGAGGAAGGGGTGAGTGACAGCCGTGGGGGACAGGGGATACTGCCTGCCCACCTGGCTTGCTGCCCAGGAGGGCTCTCTGCTTGCCAGGTGCTCAGATGTGGAATGTTACCGAGACGCTGCCAAAGCTTGTCCAGCCCTTGGACTGTCACCCCTTGCTGTTTTTCCTGATAGGCCCCCATGATACCCTCAGGGAGATGTGGAGCACATCTCAAGTGTGAATGCATGACTGTGGAGATGAGGGTGAAAGACGTGGAGCCTGGGGGCCCAGGCAGTTTTCTTCTCAGTATTGAGATGGGGCTGGAGGGTAGATTTAGATTAGCTATTAGGAAGAAATTCTTCCTATGAGGGTAGTGAGGCTCTGGAACAGAATGCCCAGAGATGTCCCAGTCCTGGATGTGTTCAAGGCCAGGTTGGATGGGGCTTTGAGCAGCCTGTCTGGTGGAAGGTGCATGTCCATGGCAGGAGGATTGGAACAGATGATTGTTAGGGTCCCTTCCAACCCAAACCATTCTGTGATTCTATGTCTTATTCTGAAGACGGTTGAAAACTTGAGCCTGGTTTTCCAGCGACATTGTGAAATCTCCAGCCTTGCAGATATTCAAAACCTGACAAGAGTGACCCTGAGCAATACAATCCAGCTCTAAGTGCCTTGAGGAGAGAGGTTGAACCAGATGATCTGCAAAAGTGCCCTTCAGTATCAAATGTTCTGCGATCCTTTGATTCTGTAAAATTCATGTTAAAGAACTGTTCTTACTGTGATTATCATAATTAACATTTCTGCACTATTACTTAGCCTTGGTGAGCTCCAGTAACCAGGAGCCTTTTTCAGTATTTTTCCTTTTAGTGATGAAGTTTTTCTGGGAAAAAGAAATCACAACATAATTAAATATTCAGCATTACTCAATGATTTTAATTTAGTATCATAATTGTTATAACAATTTTTCATATTTAATTTAAAGATTATAGAAATACCACATGCAGTGCAAGATCACACATTTGATAGTCTAATACCCAATATTGCAGAGAAGAATCCCTGCATCATCTGGGTGGGATGGATAATTTTTATTTTAATTTGAGTATTTGAAAGGATTAGTAAAACATCCATTTTGGAGGCCTAAAATTTGGTACTTGTATCTCCAAATTACTTTCATTTCTATAAATGAGAAATGTAGCAAACTGTAGAGCCAAAAAAACGTATATAATTTGGAAATTTTGTGATGGTGTATCCTTATTCCACACAGGGCTTTTAAAACGTCCCTCTTGTTAACTGTTACCCTGTAGTACAAGGACTCAACAATGATGGCAGCTAATAAAATGGGCCTGTGACCTTTTAGGAGCCTGCAATGGAAAAGTCAAAATGCAATTGGGAGATTTTTTTTGTCAGCATCTCATAAAGAATGAATACACTAAATGTCAAGATTTTAGCTCAAAAGGAATTGAAACTCATTGTCAGTCATCGAAAGAATGACTTGTGAATAGCATCAGACTTGACTGGGCTATAGGAAAGGAAACTACAATGCCCCTTGTCCTCGTCTTATCTCTGAAAAATACCAGCAAAAAAATTTAGTAAAATATTTAAATTAGCATTTTTCAGACTGCAGTGGGTGGTTTTTCCCCTGCTGCTATTGTCATCAAGGATTTTTTTTTTGGCAGAAAATGAAGCAAGGTGGTCATCTGTCCCAAATATTTGTTCCTAGATCTTGCTGAAAGACAAAACTTGTGTTCTTCTAATCTGAGTCCCAACAACTGCATCACTTTGGAAAGGAAGAAGCTCAATAACGCTGCCAAGAAAAATCCCTATCACACATGCTGATCATGTTAATTTTGGTGGAGGACAGCTTGATGTTGGCTGGAAGCACTTCATCTTGGAGATCCATTAATTTTCTGTACTTTTATAATTTCCTCTCCTGACACTGATTTTCCAAATATCATGAGGCAATATTATGATGTTAATTAATATAACATTATTTGTTATTAACATAGCATTAATACCTGTCTTTTTTGCTTGTTGCAGACATCCATTCCTAATAAAAGAGGGATTCTAACACATAGGAGAGTCATTTGTGGCTGAGATAGACTTTCAACTCCAGTGCCTGCTAGTAAAACATGAATCCATGAAAGCCTTAGAGCATCTAATATTATGAATCTTAGTTAGTATTTATTGCTATTCAGTGATAAAGGTCATACTGAATTTAGGTTTTGGGCCCACATCTAAGAACAACTGTTTATTTTTTCTTCTAGTTGTGCTACTGATCCACTGCTTTATACCTTGGGCAAGTTGCCTTAACTTTTAGTACTTATAGCACCAAGTGACCAGGATGATTAATTAGTGAATGGGCCATACTCTAAGGACTTATATAATGGATTAATTTGGGACAATGTTTCTACAATACTGAGAAAATATTCTAAGTGGAGGGTATTAAATGTGAAAAGAATACTAGTATCTATTATTTGATATTCATCCTCTGTATATATTTAGCTTTACTATGAAAAAGTAGGTTAAGGTTAGGAGAGAGGCTGAATTTTTAAAGGAGGATGGCAACTACAAAGGAAAAATGACAACTCATAGAAAAGAGGAGATGTATGTTAGAATAGCAAATTACAGGAAGAATGGTACTCTAACGGGGTTATCTTTCATACAGAAGAGAGAAGAAACATCAGAGAAAGCAGACTCTTAAATTATACTAAGGGATCAAAGTGTAACTAGCCAAATACAGAAATGAAAGTTTGATGATGATGTAAGCGACGCTGATGAAAACAAGTAGCTAGAAAAAGTACTATGAGAATTAAGACAGTTTGTGTAATTGCTAACAAGATCCTGTAAGGAAGGAAGTCATAAAGTGCACTTAATTAGAAAGAAAGGAGCTGTATGCGTGTGCATGTGTGTAAGTATATGCCAGCAAGAGAAATTTAATATCACCAAAAGCATAAATGTTAGATGATGCAAGGATTCAGATAAGTTTTTCTCTCTTCTCTCAAAATTTTTGAAGTTTCCAAAGCAAGAGAGTTTCTAAAGAAATGTAGACAATATAAGCCACTTACTCTTAAAAATCAATTTACTAAAGGGGACGCTGGAACAAATCCAAAGCTGATTTGAAAATTAAAGAGGATATGATTGTGGTGACAGTGGTGCCCTACAGAACTGAAGTGTTTGAGGAGGAACAGTACTTCTGCATTGATTGTTTGACCTGCATTGAAAAGGAAACATGAAAGTCAAAGCTCTGCTAGGTACTAACTTTGATAACTAGAGAGGTGTCTTTGTAATTGAAGTAAAAGCATGCCAGGGAACACTGTGTGCAACTCCATCTCCAGCTGCTACTACTTCTAGCACAGGTCAATAATGATAATACATATCCCTTAAGAAACAGGGCCTAAGATTTTCTATTTATTCCCCCACTGCTTGGCCTTTTCAAAGTCAGAATTTAAATCAGTGAAACAAGTGACTTAAAGAAACCTCCAGGACTAAAGAGAGACCACAACTGCTGCCATTAAAATCTTTCCTTCACTGAGGTAATGATTTAGGAACAAATTGTCTAACCTTTCATCAGTCCAGGGCAGAT
The DNA here is from genome assembly GCA_013400235.1 of Oriolus oriolus. NCBI lineage: Eukaryota > Metazoa > Chordata > Aves > Passeriformes > Corvidae > Oriolus > Oriolus oriolus. Next base: position 6,998 of record VXBT01005959.1, on the reverse strand, counting down.
TATGACTCTAGAGAACACTAAATCAGATTATCAATAGAAATCATGGCTGGCAATTCTCTGAAACCAAATCTAATACATATATGCAGATTACAAGAGTATTTAAGTAACACATACAGATGGACAGATAGATACATGCACAGGATTGAGCTAACCATGTTATCTCTAATGCTGCACTCTATTTCAAGCACAGCGTGACACAGTAAACTCTTTTGGACATTTAGTGTCACATTCTTTAACTAGTGAGCGATTAATCATTATTATAGATATGGTGTTGTGCATCTTTCAACTGCCAGGACAAAAAATTAAATCCTTTTTACACAGTTTTACTGTCAACTGTTAGAGTTCGCTGGAAATTTCATTCTTGAGGGTAAATTTCTGGCGGTAGTATTAATGAGTAATCCCTTAGATAGTATCTGGTTGCATCATCATGATTTATTCCTATTTCCCAAATTGTATAAAACAAGGTGCATGCACTGTAGTTCTATTATGTTGCTTGGCCATACAAGCCTTAAATGGAATTCTTTGGTTATATAAAAGGCCTTTTAGTAGATTTCCTAATCAGGATGCTCTAAGGATGCAATGCCAGCATCCACTTGGGTAATTATTGCAGGATTTCAGTAAAACCTTTCAGCACCATGCTTCTCACTCTGTTCACTTTAGAAAATAATTTCAAGCAAGCAAAGGCTTGAGACCAGCAGGACAGCCCTTCTTGAGGATCTGAATAATAATACAGTCCAGGGAGTGCGTCTCCATGATAAAAAACACCAAAATCTATCCTCAGGTGTTGCAGAGGCTCACTGAGCTGGGAATCGAATTCATTGCAAAGCAGATAAAACAGTGGTGCTTGAGGCAGGATGAAACAAGATCTAAGAAACTAATCAGACCCCTAGAGCAAACAGATGACATTTTCTGAACTGAACAAGGATCTCCATTAAGTGATCATCCACAGTCATATTTATTGACAGGATCAAACTAGGAGGAAGCAGTTGAGGACACAGATTGTTCTGGACCATGGAGTCCTGCTAACAAGGACTCATAACAAATGGAGACAGAACTGAGTGATACAGAGAACAGAACAAAGGAGTTATATTCCTTTGTGCTGTAATTGTGCCTTATCCCTCCACATGTGACTAAAAGATACTGTTGATTACATTGGATGCCTGCTTCAGGTATTAAAAGTCATACAAAATTCCTATAATTATTTCTTTAAGACAAAGCTGCCACAGGGGCCACTCTGCCCATCTCCCCCCTAGTATATATGCTGAGCAAGACACCATACAGCATGAAATATCCCTTTGAAATAGGGATATTTCTGATATGAAATATACGAAATATCAGCTGTCCCACCTGTGTCCCCTCACAACTCCTTGTGCACTCGCAGCTTCCTCACTGATTGGGCGGGCTGAGAGGCAGAAAAGGCCTTGGTGCTGTGTAAACCCTGCTCAGAGGTAGTGAAAACATTCCGGTGTTATCAACACTGTTTTCAGCACAAATTCAAAATTGAGATATTATGAAGAGAATTCACTCTATCCCAGCCAAAATGAATCCAAAGCTGATGCCACAGGACCACATTAACATGATATCAAGCCTGCAATTACCTTCCAGTTGCATACATCAGGACACATCACTGTTCCTTTTGCACCTATGCAGTTCCAGAGTTAAATTATCTTTTATCCAGTCCCCTAGAAATATCTGAACAAAGATGTTGCATTTTTCTATTTTCCTCTTCAGAAAAACTTTCTACACTGTGAAAAAAACCAGTCAATCAAAAAAACTGCTATGCTGTTGGAGACCCAGGAAAGAAGGAAAATAATATGTCTTTTTGCCTCATCATGTTAAATACAGATTATTCAGTATGATTGTTTCCTTAGTATTAGAGTCGTAGTTTATTCAGGAAAAATGTCCATGAATAGACTAATAGTTTTTCCAGTTTCTCTTTCTTTGGTGAATAAAACATAAAGCCAATATCTATGATGTAGTCACAGGTAAGCAACAAAATAATTCAGTCTTTTGATACCTTCACGTTATGCATATCTGTCTCTAATGAACTTCAGTTATGCATTGCCAAAGTTGAGCAATACAATTGTAAAACAAGTGCAATATGTCTACATGACACATATTGAAAAGGCAAGTTCATCCGAGGCATTTTCAGCCATGAGAAACAGCCTCTGTGGTTAGGGCAGCAAAAATCACGACTACAGTTAGTCTTTTATCTTTCATTACTCTCCTTTTTGAGGGGACTTAGTTCTTAATATTAGAAGAAGCTTCCTAAATAAAATTGCAAAAAATATCTTGTCTTAAAAGCCCAAGGTCCCCTGACACTGCCAGCACAGTCTCGCTTTATCTTCAATGAGATGAGCGGAAGAAAGGAAAAAGTCAAGAATAAACACATTGTCTTGGACAACTAATATCAGGCATTGGAACAGGGCTTGTGCCTCACCCTTGGACAGCCTTAGGGAAGAGCATTACAAAATTATAAAGTATTAAAACAGTCAGCAAACTGACTAGCAAAGATGTGGTGTCCCCCTGCTACTGTGGAAAATACTACTTAAAACTGCAGAGATGAAAGACCTTTTAATCTATTGAGGGAAGAAAAGATTCAACTGAAATGTTATAGAGAAACTTGCTATAATTCTGCAGATATTTAGTTCTGCTTATGGCTTTAATACCATCAAAAGAACCCTTGGAAACTGAAGTGGAAATGGTAAGAAACTGACTTTTACAAAATAAATATTTAACTTGTTGGGTGGCCAAATTATTACTTGTAGGTAGAATGTGACCCACATTCAGCAGCTCTGCAATGCAGCCTGAAGCAGTTTTTTTACTTATTGGAAACATACAGCTTATAGACAGCCATAAATCCCAGGACATGCCACTCCTGAGAAAACAGAAACTCTTATCCCTCTTCTGGCTCAGAACCAGATTGATCAAGCTTCAGGCACTGTATGCTGAGAGCCACTGGCCCTTCAGATTATCACCGCTCCTCTCTTTTCAACAGAGATATTAGCTACTCTTAGTAAATTGTAGATTTGCAGTGCAAGCAGGGCCTTGCTGGGATAATGTTGCTTCACTCACAACAGAGCAAATTGTTTTTCTTGAAGTGCCTGAGCAAACTTCTGGTTACATTTTAACTGGGAAAAAATATTCAACCTCCAACCTGATTTCCACTTGTATGGCATTATTACCCTTTAAGGCCAGGAAAAAACATTGACTAGTAGCTGCTCGTGATTAGGAATCATCTTCATGGTAAAAGTTACCCATGACTAAGATACAGGTAGTGGAACGAGAGTGGAATTTTGACCGATAACAACAGGCATTGGATTAGTTTTTGACCAATTACTTTCTCTTAGGAAAATCACAAAGAAAAACAAAGAAACTCCCTTCTTAGCCCTAGCTTTGGTTAACTGAGGTTTTATTTCACCTGAACAGGTGGAACTTTAGATCTAGACACTTAAGTAACAAGATGATACCTAATTCAGCCTCCCAACATTTTTTAAATTCCCACTGGGATTTTCTAAACTGGAGATGACTTGCCATGACAGAAATAATCCTTTGGCATAAAAAAGCCATCAAGTTACATTTTAAGATACAAGACAACCGTTCATTGTTGGGGGATAGTATACAGTTTTACTGAGAGACAAGCTAACTCAGGAGGTTCTGGTGCACCTGGCACCAAGCTCCATTAAAAAGGGACCCTAGGAATAGTTATCCAAGCAGGACTGTGAGACTGTGATGTCTTACACTGACAGTGTAAGTAGCTGTAAAATCTCTAGGTATTTCCATTCAACTACTTGAATCCCCAAAGCTATATCCTTTGCCAAATCTCTTTTTGAGGAAATCTTACATACTGAAGCAGGCTGGGGTAAAAAGTGGTCAGCAGAGGAATTTATAGTTGTGGGCTGGTGAGATATTTTAATATTATATAGTCTCTTATATAGTCACTTATATAGTCTCTCTCTGGTAAAAAAAATAATATGCTTCTAAAATCCACAAAAATAAAGAAAGAACATGGACAGAAGATGTAAAGAGACTCCCAAAATCTCCTGCTATTTTACCAGTTTTATCTCCTCCTGTCTTGTTCTCTTCTGTTTTCTGGTGCTTTCTTCTATTTGCTACATTTTGTTTATCCTTATATTCCTTCTCTACTGTTTCTCAGTGTGTGAATATTTGAAATGCCCTCAAGGTACATATCCAGCCTTGTATATTCAATTCAATTTCATTATGTTTGTAGATTTCAGTCTTGAAAGAATAAACTCTGCAACATGTGATGAAACCATAAACTTTGCAGGCTTGTGGTGCATTCTGAAAACTCTAATAACATTGTTACTGATGCACCTGTCTCAAACCATTCAGGATTTTAAAATCACTCCAGTTTTGTTCTGTCCACCTTTGTTTCCCTCTTTTTTTGTATGATATATGTTTACATGTTGTGTAGTAAAAGCTCTTGGTTCTGCATTTATACACTAAAGCCATGTTTAGAATTTCTTTATTGTAATAATACCACTAAATTGTGATAATATTTGTCATTCCATATTTATACTGCAAAAATGTATTTTAAGAAAGGACTAGGAAAGTTAGTCCTAAAGCTTTTCTGTATCCTCAAAGCTTTAATTTGTGTGCTTGCATGATGGTCCACTATTTTCAAAACAGTACTATGCAGATATACAGTCTCTTTAAGTAGAGGATTTGAAAATGCAAATAAAATATAAATGAAAAAGAATAATTACTTTAGATGGTTTTAACTAATGATTACTTTATATAGCAGGTACAACTTATGTAGCTGACACAGTGCACTCAACTTAAGTATAACTTGTTGTGGTTCTCTTTCTCTCTAACATCATTTTATATACCTAGACTTTTTCTTTTATGAACTCAGTTTATTTTCATATTTGAAAATCTGTACAGCACATTGCAGGACAGCATGAATGATGTTTGTAGTACTGACACTGAAATACCTAATTATGAATAAAATAAGTTGTGACAAACTGTTGCCCTAAAAAAATACCAGCCAAAGAAGCTAGGCAAAATTTTGTTCATTTTTTTCCTCCTTTTTAATCTTTGAAGTTCATTATATTTTTTTTATTGCTATTGATTTTACATGGAAAGAAATCAGACACCATGGTGATAGGCAGCATAAAACCCCAACAAAGAGAAGTTAATTCCATACAGGACGTTTAAGATGCAGTACTCAAAAACTCAATGGTTTTATTCTTTGATTTCTCTTCTGTTTTTTTAATATGAGCTTATTTGCAGTAATTAATGGTCTAACGCAGAATCTTCAAAATAAAAGAAAATATTTGTTAGCATTTTTAATATTTTTATTAGTCCAAAGCACATGATGATTGCAATTATTTTTTAAAAATATTTTCATTCAAAAATTACCCATATTTTCAAAGTAATGCTCTCTACTGCAGTATTATATGTACCCTAACTGGTTTTTCTCAATACCTACCAATTTTAAACTCATGGTACTTTCCTATTACTACTCTCTCTAGTCAGTCTGTAATACAGGTTGGTATTTTAGTAAAGCCATTAATGTCTAGGTTTCAGTCCAAGATCATTAATCCTACAATACTTAAAAACTTCAATACTTATTGCTGCTTAACTGGCTGAGAATGTTGGCCAGATTAGTATTTTTTCACTGTTAACAGTTTACTGAAGCAGGTGTGATTTCTCTTATATAAATATTGCTTAAGCATAAATTCTATCAATGTGCAGAGCTGGGCATACTCTAATCTGTGTGGCTGAAAGAGACTAAATGAGTGAACACATGACCAGAACTTCAGTTTTTTTCTGGTAAGAAACTAATAAAGAAAAATGTAAATATTAGGTAAATGTTTAAGGAAAAAAAGTGGAAGGAAACTTCAGGAACTTAGGCCTGAATACATTCAACCTAGTTTAAGACAATCAAATAGGATTGCTGCTATTCTAATTCTCTGCACAGGAGATGGGGAGGTGCTTCCAAGTGTTGATGTAGATTGAAAATCTCTTTGGAGACATTTGTCTCTCACCATTTACTGTGAAGAAAGTTTAGACTGTCACTTTCCTAAACAGTATCTCTGCAAAGTCCTCAAATTTAGGTAGGAAGAACTGAGGCCTCCAGGGAATGCTTCATCAACATTTAAAATAAAGAACTGAATGAGAGAAAGTATTTATTGAAATGGGGGAATGGGGGGAAAGCTCAGCCTTCAGTCAATAAGTGTTCATTAAGTTCAAAGACACGATAAAAAAGAGTTAATTTCATTCTCTCTAGATATTTTCTAGTGAAAGCTTCTCAGCAAAAGCATTTATCCTGTGCTGACTAAATTGTTTCAGATTTCTACTGTGGAATTTGGAAAGTGGCTGTATCAGATAAACCTAAAGGTTCTTAAGGAACACTTAGTCCTTCTGAGCTGATCTTGGTTAAGTTCCTCTGAGTCAGGGATATTAAAAGGAAAAAGAATGAAAGAAAGACAGTTATCTTTAAACCTGTAAAGTGGCTGTAGCTTATTTTCAGTAATTGCAGTTTTGAGATATGTTTTTCTTCTGTCTTGCTGACACAATTATTTTTATACATGATTTTATTTTTAGAAGTAGCATTTTAGGACAAAAAACCAAAAAGACCAAACTTATCTATTAAATAAAGCCTGTGTTCTTGGATTGAAATATATTATAGTCACACTGCAGAGAAAGAAGTTTATTTTTAATGGTTGTTTTCATTTTGTATCTACCTGTCTGTAAAACAGAAGACGGACTATAAAACTGCTACTGTTGGGCTTTAGGATAGTCACCACGGTGTAGCTGAGACCCCACCATAAAGGTGAGTCTCCCACTCACTCCCATTGAGTTTCCACTATGCACAAATCATATTTTTTAATGACGAGGTGCTCTGCCTTTGCTTGAAGCATAAATTATCACCATTTTAGTACTTTACTGTTGTTATTGAAGTTCTATATCAGGGTTATAATTTCATTGTGTTAAGCATGTTGAGGGTTCTAACAAATATATATATACATATA